>CM047429.1:31022137-31461749 GCA_026168455.1 Theocolax elegans
CACCATCAGGGACATGGACGAGTCCACGACAACAACGGAGGTGGCCGCAGCGATTGCGGCAAAGATCGGGCCAAATGTGGTATCCCCGGATAATATTAAAACCAGGGGATCCTACAGTGGCACCCTAGCTGCGACCATCCAGCTTCCGGCAGTAGCAGCCAAAAAACTGCTGCAAGACGGGAAGCTTCGGATCGGATGGGTCAATTGCAGAGTTCGACTGCGAGAGGTATCATCGCGCTGCTACCGATGCAACGAATCGGGACACATCGCGAGGGAGTGCAAGAGCGCAGTCGACCGGTCAGCGCAATGCTATCGGTGCGGCCAAGAGGGCCACAAAGCAGTGGACTGCGAGGCCAAAGCCAAGACCTCGCATGAGGAAGGAGCACACATCAAAAATGATTAAGGTGCTCCAAATAACCTCAACCACTGCGCTGTGGCCCAGGACCTGCTGTCCCAGCTGGTCAGAGAGGAGAGAGCGGACGTAGCGATCATCAGCGAGGAGTTCCGGGATCTCGAGAAGTCGAACTGGGTAAGGGATGCCCCGGGCAAGGCGGCCATCTGGGTATGTGGAAATATACACATCTCCAGAAAGATGGTCGCCCCCCTTCCCAGCTTCACCTGGGTGGAGGTGGCGGGGGTACGCATGTACAGCTGCTACTTCCCGCCCAGCGATTCCACCGAGGACTTTGCGAGATCTCTGGATGCAGTCGTCACCAGTGCTCGGTCCTCACGGCTACCGGTCGCAATCTGAGCAAGAGAGAGATGGGCACCAGCCACGTTTGATCGTGAGACGTTCCTCTGCTCCCTTGAGGGGGCAAAAGTGGAGGGAACCGCCGAAGAAAAAGCACGAGGCCTCACGAATGCCCTAACAGCGGTTTGCGATGCCTCTATGGCCGTGAAGTTTAACCCTCGCGGCCGCCCACCGATAATCTGGTGGAGTGAGGACATCGCAGAAAAGAGACGTGAGTGCCTGCGTGCCAGAAGGCTGCACCAAAGAGCGAGGAGAACACCGCGGTTCCAAGATCGTTCCGCAGAATACGAACAAAAGCGGAGGGATACTCAAGGTGGCCATCAAGGCTGCCAAGAGAAGGTTGTGGCCGCTAAAGGTATTTCCGTACGTAAAGCCCCAGGGCCAGACGGAATACCTGGTCTGGCCGTCAAGACAGCGGCGATGAGTGCTCCTGGCTTGTTCCTGGACGCATTCAACGCATGCATAAGAGAAGGTTGCTTCCCGGCCCAGTGGAAGACGCAGAGGCTGGTACTCGTACCGAAGGGAAACAAACCCCCGAAGGAGCCATCATCTTACCGCCCGCTCTGTCTACTGGATATAGTCGGGAAGCTCCTGGAGCGGGTGATCTGCGCCAGGCTCGCAGCGGCCATCGGTCGGGCCGGAGACCTCTCCGACAACCAGTTCGGCTTCCGAAAGGGTCGATCGACCATGGACGTTGTAGGCAGAGTTGTTGGTATAGCCACAAACGCCATCAATGCTGGTCGGAGTGCAAGGCGGATGTGTGCTATCATCACCTTGGACATCCGGAATGCCTTCAACTCTGCCAGATGGGACGACATCATGCTGTCCCTGCAGCACTTCCAAGTGCCACTCTATCTCAGGGAGGTCACCTCGAGTTACCTGACTGACCGTACTCTGCTCTACGACACCGACGACGGTGTGCACTCCCACAACATCACGGGAGGCGTGCCGCAGAGTTCGGTCATTGGGCCCCTACTCTGGAACGCTGTCTATGACGGCCTGCTTAGGCAGCAACTTCCGGAGGGTGTCTCGATGGTGGCTTTCGCGGACGACGTGGCGCTAGTGGTGGTTGCAAAGATTGTCGAAGAGATCGAATATCTCGGAGACGTCTCTATAGAAGTGGTCGCCACTTGGTTGAGAGACCACGGACTTAGTCTGGTGGCGGAAAAAACGGAGACGGTGCTCATCTCTCGCACAAAAAAGGAGAGGACCGCCACCTTCACGGTAGGTAAAGAACGGATACGGTTGGTGAAAATGTTGAAGTATTTAGGGGTCACACTAGACGCGCGGCTGTCGTTCAAACACCATCTCGCGAACGCAGGCTCAAAGGCGACAAAGGTGGCCAGAGAACACCGCGGTTCCAGATCGTTCCGCAGAATACGAACAAAAGCGGAGGGATCTCAAGGTGGCCATCAAGGCTGCCAAGAGAAGGTGTTGGCGGGAGCTCTGTGAGGAGGTGGACTACAACCCCTGGGGCAGACCATATAAAACGGTTATGAATAAGATCAATCCCGGGGGCGCTGTTGCACCCACCGACCCAGTTTTTCTGGAAGAAGTCGTCCGCTACCTGTTTCCAGAACATCGGAAAAGGGCAGCAGAGACGGGCCTGATGGCCACCATTGGTGCAGCCGAGTCGCCAGACATTAGTGAAGCCGAGCTGAGGATGGCCGCTAAAGGTATTTCCGTACGTAAAGCCCCAGGGCCAGACGGAATACCTGGTCTGGCCGTCAAGACAGCGGCGATGAGTGCTCCTGGCTTGTTCCTGGACGCATTCAACGCATGCATAAGAGAAGGTTGCTTCCCGGCCCAGTGGAAGACGCAGAGGCTGGTACTCGTACCGAAGGGAAACAAACCCCCGAAGGAGCCATCATCTTACCGCCCGCTCTGTCTACTGGATATAGTCGGGAAGCTCCTGGAGCGGGTGATCTGCGCCAGGCTCGCAGCGGCCATCGGTCGGGCCGGAGACCTCTCCGACAACCAGTTCGGCTTCCGAAAGGGTCGATCGACCATGGACGTTGTAGGCAGAGTTGTTGGTATAGCCACAAACGCCATCAATGCTGGTCGGAGTGCAAGGCGGATGTGTGCTATCATCACCTTGGACATCCGGAATGCCTTCAACTCTGCCAGATGGGACGACATCATGCTGTCCCTGCAGCACTTCCAAGTGCCACTCTATCTCAGGGAGGTCACCTCGAGTTACCTGACTGACCGTACTCTGCTCTACGACACCGACGACGGTGTGCACTCCCACAACATCACGGGAGGCGTGCCGCAGAGTTCGGTCATTGGGCCCCTACTCTGGAACGCTGTCTATGACGGCCTGCTTAGGCAGCAACTTCCGGAGGGTGTCTCGATGGTGGCTTTCGCGGACGACGTGGCGCTAGTGGTGGTTGCAAAGATTGTCGAAGAGATCGAATATCTCGGAGACGTCTCTATAGAAGTGGTCGCCACTTGGTTGAGAGACCACGGACTTAGTCTGGTGGCGGAAAAAACGGAGACGGTGCTCATCTCTCGCACAAAAAAGGAGAGGACCGCCACCTTCACGGTAGGTAAAGAACGGATACGGTTGGTGAAAATGTTGAAGTATTTAGGGGTCACACTAGACGCGCGGCTGTCGTTCAAACACCATCTCGCGAACGCAGGCTCAAAGGCGACAAAGGTGGCCCATGCGCTGGCGGGCATCATGCCCAACATCGGGGGACCCCAGCAACCGCGAAGGTCTCTCCTTGTCTCGGTGGTGAGCTCGGTAATTTTATACGGAGCTCCTATCTGGGCTGATGCCCTGAACAGACACAAGAGCTTTGGTGCTCCGTGCCAGAGAGCCTGCAGGATAGCTGCGCTAAGGGTGGCCCGGGCGTACCGAACCGTATCTGACATTGCGCTCTCGGTGGTCGCGGGGACCGCCCCCTTCAACCTCCTGGCAGCCGAGAGAGCTGAAAGACACCGTGAGGGTGGGCGACGCCTAAAAGAGAACCGCTGTCACAACCGATGGTCATTGCGGACCGTAGAGGAGTGGCAGCGGAGATGGGACTCAGCCAGGGACGGCCGCTGGACCCACCGCATCATACCGCGGATCCGGGAGTGGGCGAGCAGGAAACACGGCTTCGTCAGTTTCCAGCTTACCCAGGTGTTGACCGGGCACGGATGCTTCCGTAGTTACCTATTTCGAATAGGGGTCTACGGCAGCGCAGAGTGCCCGGCTTGTCCAGGGGTGGAAATTCAGATTTTTTCTGGGTTATTATTTTAAGTTACAGAGAGTCAAAGTTGACATTTTAGCACTTTTTTGCATTATATGCCCATTTTCATGAATTTTTAGCTCCTAGGGGATGCATTTTTCACTAAAAACATAACCATGACTTTTTTTGTAAAATTTTCCGAACTTTTCATTAAAAATACTTTTAAAGACATAAATGTATGCTGTCACACTCTTGTAAGCCATTTAAACCTTAAATAGTGAAAATCAGCAATTCTGCTCCGGACTCTGTTAACCTAATACTGTCTAAAAGATGTCTTTTTGTAGTCAGAAACTGCCTAAAAATTTGCAGAGTGGATCTATATCATGAAGATCACTTATGGTCAAAATATCCGGGAAAATTGCCCGAAATATTAATATAAATGCATATTTGTTGCCTTATAACGATGAATCTATTAGCATGATCATTGCAAAAAAATTAATGCACTTACCTTGGAGTGGTAGAAAAGTATCTTCACTTGTTTCAGTATCCATCTAATCTCCTGTAAGCTGCTAAAATACAAATATTATTATAAAAATGTAAAAAATTAATTTTAAAATATTTATAATGCTGGATTTTCAGTTTTACATCCCTTACAAGAATTATAATACTAATCTGAAGGATTACTATAAATATATAAACATCATTATTACTATAACTGAATATACGTATTTAATACAAAAAATATATAAAGAAATCGGATCTGAAATTATAATGAGTAATATTGTAACGTAACAGTGACAAGTTTGTGAAATTCAAACAAAGTATGGCTGAATAATAATAATAGTAATGTTGATACTTTTATAGTAATCCTTCAGATTAGTATTATAATTCTTTTAAGGGTTTAAAACTGAAAATCCAGCATTATAAATGTTTAAAAAATAATTTTTTATAATTGTATAATAATATTTGTATTTTTAACCTGGGATCACCGACAATGTTCCCATCCGTCAATGCTCCCGCGAATCAGAGAGCGCGATCGTTTAACTGCCCCCACCAATCATGTCAAAGATTATGGGAAACGTTTTCATGGAGGGGATAATAATAATTATTGGTAATGCTTCGTCGACAATATAGTTTATATATTTTTCATCTGAATTTACGTAAATAGATGTCACTAGAGTCATGCATTACTGTTATTAGAATAAAAATAAATAGTCAATTTAGGAAACAAAATGGAAAGTGTTGCGATGAATAGTTTCAGAGAAAAGAATTCATATATATATACATTATATAAATATTTCGCCGCCTCCGTCGTGTCTAATATTTCAGGGTATAATATAGAAATGTATATATATCTGTGTGTGTGTGCGTGCGTGCGTGTATATTTCAATAGAGAGAGAATTTATATATATATATATATATATATATATATGTGTAAAGGGATGCCTCCAATCCTGAAATCTTATACTCGGCAGCGACGGAATATTTATGTAATATGTATGTATATATTTTCAAATTTATATATATTTTTTCAAGTATCGATAATATGTGTATTTTTTCAGTGCGCAAAGAAGTTGTGAATATAACTTGAAAGAATGTGTATCAGTTTACACGTTGCTGATAAAACTCATGAAATTTATAAATTTGTACTATGTAATAATAACGGATCTAAAATTCAATATAATGTTTTAAATTGTTTGTAGATAAAATAAGTATTAATCAAGTATAATAACATAGACTTTTCCAAATATCCATATGATATAAAATGTGTTTAAAATTAAATATATTAGGTATTGCATTTTTTAAGACAATTCCATTAGAAACAGTAATGGCAAAAGTAATTTTTTTTTTTTTTTAGTATTATTATTTTAACGTCGCTTTTTTTATGCTCCCAAACCGGTGCTAATCAGCGACGGAGGTCATACGATGTCTTGGTGAAGAAAGCACTTGTCGAAAATACATTCGTCCGTGGTGCTTGTATCAGTCGGCCGGGGCCGGGAATCGAACCTGGGACCTCCAGATTACGAGCCCGACGCCCTAACGACCGAGCCATCGCAAGCCTTAAAAAAAAATAAAAAAAAAAAATAAATAAATAAATAAAAATAAAATAAAAAAAAAATAAAATTTTAACAGTGGTAATATAAAGTGTGAATTACAATTGAAAAGTTTTTTAAAATTTATTAATTTGGGAGAATCATTATTAATTAATTTATCCGAAAAAGTACACCAAATTTAAATGTTACTGATTTTAAATATTTCGCGGGCGCGCGCGTGTGTGTGTACGTATGTCATTAGTGAGAGATTGATTGATTGAACACTTTATTGGGTACTTTGGGGAAAAATCCCGTATACACTGAAGATGAAAATCGCAAGTACAAAATATAAATTAAAATAAAAGTAGTTAAAATACAAATAAAAGAATAAAAGCAATAAAATAACAAAATAACAATAATAAAATAACAAAATAACAATAAATAAATAATTTAACTCGCAAATACAACATTTAACATAACAATAAAAATAAAAATATAATAAAACAGTGTAATAAAATAGTAACATAAAACCGAAAGATCAAGCGCATATAGTGTCCATATACATACTGGCGATTGTTCGAAGAAACATTAAAATAAATAATATAGACGGAGACGCCGACGCAATACATAAATAAATAAAACAGGAGATTGACTAGAATCGAGAATACATAACATTTTATAAGTCGGGCAAGGGAGAGAGAGAGAGAGAGAGAGAGAGAGAGAGAGAGAGAGAGAGAGAGAGAGAGAATTTATATATATTTATATATGTTTATATACAGGAGGGTAGTCTCCAATCCTGCACTCTTAGACATGGCCGCGGCGGAATATTTATATGTTATATATATTGCCACAAAGTCTCTTGAGAGCATATATTCATGAAGTAAAATAGAAATTGTACATATATAAAATATAGTTTGCGTATAATCTCAATAGACTTCCCTGTGACTCCAGTAAAGTGGATATAAATTAATAATTATTTAAACTTGATGAAATTCACTACAAGTCCAGTGATTGGAAATAAATAGTACAATATTAACTCGAGTAACAGGTCCATGTGGTGGTGGAAGTCCATTCAGATTATATTAGTTTATACTTTTCAATAATTTGACTGAATTTTCCTGAACGAAATGTCAAAATCTAAAAAAATGTAAAAAAATTCATATAGGTAGCTTAAAACAAAAGTAAGGGCATAGCGTTTTGATTATCTAAGAAATAATTATTTTTTTAATAATAATTGAGTAAACAATTTTTAAACGCTCATTATTAGAAAATAAGTCGTAAACTTTCAACGCAAACATTGTAATTTTAAATAATCAATTTAAAAATCTGTAAAATTTTGGATATATTGCTAAAACATTCAGCCTGAGACGTTCATTGCTAAGACATTTTTAAGTTTTAATAATCACAAAATATAAATTAAAAATAGATGGATCATTAAACAATAGATAAAGTATAAAAATTTTTTTAATAGTTTATAAGAACAATACGAAAAAATATCTCACTTCTGCGATGACGCGTACAAATTTTTTAGCGACTTTACAATGCGATGGTTTTTGTTATTGGCATTGAAAAAATTTTGCTTCCACATATATTCTGATGTAGAATTTTTTTGTACTCTTTCACAATCCCTGGTCAAATATTTGGCCAGATTTAAAGGAGAAATGACAAAACCAATTTAAATACTACAAAAAATACCAACATCAATTAAAAAAAACTTTTACTCCAGTTTTTTTCAGAATGTTATTGCAAATATAATCTATGCTCAAAATATAAAGAAAGGTAAAGACAATAGTTGCTGTTTAAATCAGTATTTTTTTAAAAATTCACGTTTTTTTAAATTATTGTTAATTAATAGGTAACCTTGAAGCATCAAAATAACTTATATATTATAGCTTCTTTGATAAACAGAATTGTCTTACCATATAGTTTATACATGGCGGGATCTATATGGTCATCGTAAATGTATCAAAAAAGTAATAAATTGTAAATTTTCGTACATTTCAGGCGGTTATTTGCAGATTATAAAGTAGGTAAAAAATTTTTTTCACTAAAAAATTACTGGTTTAAAGTGTAACTGTTCTCTTCGCTTTTCTTCACATTTTGAGCGTACATTATATTTTTTTGAGTATATATTAAATTAGCGATAAAATTCTGAAAAAACTCGAGAACAAATTTTTTTCTCAAAATTCGGTGTTTTTTTGTTTTGATTGGTCTTATCATTTTTGCTTTAAATATTTTTTTGCAAAATTTTTTTTGTAACACGCACGAATTTCGCGTTTTTGCGCCCTTAAAATAAGGCTTAAAGTATCCCTTTAAATATACATATATTGGTGTGTGTATAATATTATGCTCCATAAAAAGTTTCTGCAATTAAAATTACTGAAATCAAAATAGCAACGGAATTAAATAGCGTATTGCATATGCATGATTATATATATATATATATATATATATATTTATATATAAATATATGAATTTTTTTCTCTGAAACTATTAATCTCAACACTTTCCATTTTGTTTCCTAAATTGACTGTTTATTTTTATTCTAATAACAGTAATGCATGACTTTAGTGGCACCTATTTACGAAAATTCAGATGAAAAATATATAAACTATATTATCGACGAAGCATTACCAATAATTATTATTATCCCCTCTATGAAAACGTTTCTCCTAATCTATAACATGGTGGGAGCAGTTAAACGATCGCGCTCTCTGATTCGCGGGAGCATTGACGGATGTGAACATTGACGGTGATCCGATTAGATGGATACTGAAACAAGTGGAGATACTTTTCTACCATTACAAGGTAAGTGCATAAATTTTTTTGCAATGATCATGCTAATAGATTCATCGTTATAAGGCAACAATATACATTTCTATTAATATTTCGGGCACTTTTCTCGGATATTTTGACCATAAGTGATCTTAATGATTTAGATCCACTCTGGAAATTTTTAGGCAGTTTCTGACTACAAAAAGACATCTTTTAGACAGTAGTAGGTTACCAGAGTCCGGAGCAGAATTGCTGATTTTCACTTTTTAAGGTTTAAATGGCTTACAAGAGTGTGACAGCATACAATTATGTCTTTAAAAGTATTTTAATGTAAGTTCGGAAAATTTTACAAAAAAAGTCATGGTTATGTTTTTAGTGAAAAATGCATCCCCTGGGAGCTAAAAATTCATGAAAATGGGCATATAATGCAAAAAAGTGCTAAAATGTCAACTTTGACTCTCTGTAATTTAAAATAATAGCCCAGAAAAAATCTGAAAAATTCAGGAGAACTACTGGATACCTCTAAAACTTATTCCCACAGTTATAGCAATATTTATTTTTTTCATCTATATATATATATAAATATATGAATTTTTTTCTCTGAAACTATTAATCTCAACACTTTCCATTTTGTTTCCTAAATTGACTGTTTATTTTTATTCTAATAACAGTAATGCATGACTTTAGTGGCACCTATTTACGAAAATTCAGATGAAAAATATATAAACTATATTATCGACGAAGCATTACCAATAATTATTATTATCCCCTCTATGAAAACGTTTCTCCTAATCTATAACATGGTGGGAGCAGTTAAACGATCGCGCTCTCTGATTCGCGGGAGCATTGACGGATGTGAACATTGACGGTGATCCGATTAGATGGATACTGAAACAAGTGGAGATACTTTTCTACCATTACAAGGTAAGTGCATAAATTTTTTTGCAATGATCATGCTAATAGATTCATCGTTATAAGGCAACAAATATACATTTCTATTAATATTTCGGGCACTTTTCTCGGATATTTTGACCATAAGTGATCTTAATGATTTAGATCCACTCTGGAAATTTTTAGGCAGTTTCTGACTACAAAAAGACATCTTTTAGACAGTAGTAGGTTACCAGAGTCCGGAGCAGAATTGCTGATTTTCACTTTTTAAGGTTTAAATGGCTTACAAGAGTGTGACAGCATACAATTATGTCTTTAAAAGTATTTTTAATGTAAGTTCGGAAAATTTTACAAAAAAAGTCATGGTTATGTTTTTAGTGAAAAATGCATCCCCTGGGAGCTAAAAATTCATGAAAATGGGCATATAATGCAAAAAAGTGCTAAAATGTCAACTTTGACTCTCTGTAATTTAAAATAATAGCCCAGAAAAAATCTGAAAAAATTCAGGAGAACTACTGGATACCTCTAAAACTTATTCCCACAGTTATAGCAATATTTATTTTTTTCATCTTCGATGTCACAGAGAACTACCCATATATATATATATATATACTAGGGGGGCTTCGCCCCTCTGCGCGCTTCGCGCGCCAACCCCCTCTTTTTAATTTCGAAAAAGGTTTTTCGTAATTAATTTATTTAAAATAATGTTTTAAATTGTATTATTTTTTCACTGCCATGGACACGTTAAAAATTAAACAGATTCACACAACAGCTTGGAGGTATTGCTATAGTTATTATAATTTATAAATAAAAGTTTACCACAATTTAGTGTAATGAAATCAGAATAAAAATAATAAGAAAAATAGAGACATATTAAATGTTAACTGTAAATTTTAAACTATATGAATTCGTATATTAAAGCCTAAATTTATGTTTTAATAATTATAAATGTTAATGAAACATTAACTTACCAAAAATAGTACAGTACACATACTTACTATATTGTAGTATTAAGTAACAACTTATTAAAATTTAGGATTATTTTAAACGGATCTAAATAGAACTTCACCTCCTAAAATTAATTTATTTAATGACGAAGGATCATCGCCACAAGTTCTATGTCATTAATGTTTGTACTTTTAGAGTAATAAAACTTTCTTCTTATATAAATAAATTTTGGTATTAACTTTAAAGAAGTATTTATAACATTTTTGCGGCATATAAATAAAAACCTATTTCTTCCATTTCTCCCGTAATTCGTAATTTGCACCCTCTTTCAAAATTTGCGTTTTAATCCATAATTATATCCAATTAATTTTTCCCTTTACTTACAGAGACCATGTATTTATTTTGATTATTATAATCAAATTCATTCCTTAAAAAAACCTTCTGTTTCTAATAAATACATACATGTTTATTTAAAATATTGTTTTATTTTATATAAATATACGTAATCTACTCACTTATATATCCATACAATTTTGAAATTTAAATTGAAAAATATTTAAATTAAATGCTCGTATATTAATAATTTTTTAAACTTTTCAAATGTAATTCGTATTTTATATTGCCATTGTTAGAATTTGAATTTTCTTTTGCCATTACTGTTTATAATAGAATTATCTTAAAAATGCAATAATTAATGTATATAATTTTTAACCTATTGTATATGTGGGGGCTACAGACTATGAAGTCTGCCGCACATGCGCAACAGCGCTTTTGTGAATATTACTTAGATTTGTCGCTGCGTCGGCAGAACCGTCTCGAGCAGCGTCATTTGTACATCATACTGAATTGTTATGTACTAAATAAAATCAACTCATAGAGATCAACTAATCGAGTTATTATTCCTGACGACGTTGTCTAAATATAAGATAGCTTAAACGCTACATTGGTGACCCCGACGTGATCTAAAAAATCACAAGAAGAACGAACGTCGGAAAGGTGAGGGAACGGGGAGGAGCCGCACAGGCCGAACAACGACTACCAAACTCGCCCCAGGAAAAGCGACATCGACGAATAAAATACATATATTATCTATTATTGAAAAAACAAATAACACGTACACACACACACACGCACACGCACACGCACGCACGCTCGCGCACACACATACACACTTATATATATGACATATATATATAACATATTTATGACATATATATATATAACATATATATATGTCATATATATATAAACATCAGTATCGGTACTTATGGTGACACTACGTGTTACCTTGGTGTTTTGAGGTTATAAAACATATGTAACAACTCAGATATAAGGGGGAGAATATTAATTGATAGAATAATGCATAAAAAACCAATAACCCAAATATCCAATTACCCAAATACCTAAATACCCCTCACGGGTAAAAAAGCACACTTTGACCATATAATATTAATGAAGGATTGAAGTTTATAACGGGTACGCATTTCGAGTGTCGGCGCAGGTTAGGTCCCTGAATTATCGGCGACGTTCGTCGATAGGACCAAGTCGACTAGCCGGGATAATTGTGAATGGTAGCGCAGTGGTGAGGCTTCTGCCTCGCGCTCCCGGGATCGTGGGTTCGCGCCCCGATACCTTCGTTGATTTTTTATTCCTTATATTCAATCTGTACCCCGTTACACCCAATACGTGTGGATTTTGGATACAGGACATCGGAAAAATCAACAAACACGATATAGTTGTTCAATTGTTAATAATATTGTTAATTAACAATTGGATAACTCGCGTACAATAACGAGGTCAGCAGTCGCGTTTCGAAATTCTGAAGTATATTTCGGTACTCTTTCGTTCCCCCTCGAGGCGGGATTTGTTTATTAACAAATAGAATTGTTATAAACAAATAAAATTTTTTTTTATAACAAATAGGAAATTTTTTTTATTATTTTTCTCGTCTCGACAAGTAGTAGACACAGGAAATTGGTTCCTGGTCGAACATAGGTGGCGCCACTAGAAAAAGGTCGCACAAATAAGAAATTTGGTGGGTTTTCGAACGGAATCGATAGACTGACCAACGTTACTTGGAAATTGGGTAGTTTGGACCAAACCAAGTAAGTAGCGCCACCTAGAGGAACGAAAGAACGCGACACAGCGCGACATAACCTGGTGGCAATTTATCGGTCTAAATAAATTGTTTGTAAGTGTATGCAAGGTTTAACCGGTTTTTGCTGGCACAAAACAGGAAGCTTATAACCTGGCTCAGACCTTTACAAATTGTATTATAGGTTATAATTTTGTAAGAGGTCAAGCGCGCGGTATCTTTAATTATTTAATTTATTTATTTATTGATTTATTTATTAATATTTATATAGTACCGTTAAGTTAGCGCAAGGTAAGAGCCAGGCAGTAGTTTATCGTAAATTTATTAGCAAATTTGTTAAAAATAGTTTAAACTCGGTAGTGCTTCCTGATCAAAGTAAGACAGGACTTACTTTTGGCATCCGGTTTTGTGCTTTAGCGGTTAGCTTAGGTAGAAGCAAAACCCAGTTACGCGGATTGGTCATTTGGCAAGTAACGCCAAAGTTAAATATTCGACAGCATATAACCTTGCACACACATAGTGCGTCAAGCCAGCGAGGCTACTTACTGTGAAACGTATAAACGACGCTACAACTGAAGATGGCCGCTCAGCAGAAAGACGTCGATAGTCAAATCGATGCATGGATCGAGACGCTCACCAGGGAGCAAATCGAACTACACCTGGACGCCTTGAACCTAAAATCGGCAGGCTCGGTTCATAGGAAAGCCGAGCGACTCCACCAGTGGCTATTAGGAAATTATTCGGCCCAAGAGTTTAACCAGGAGGAAGACGAAGCCACAGCAGTTCGCAGCCGTCTCCAACGGAGAAATAGGTGGCTGCAGATGCTAGGTGAACATCAAGACGAGGAGTCTGATGAACCTAGCCCAGATCAGGAAGTGTATCTGGTACTGCGGGAGAACGCTGCGGTTAAAGATAACCTGCACAGGACGGTGCAGGATTTCGATGACGTCGAGCTAGATGAAACGACGTCAGCCGCGACCAACACAGAGCCTCAACCCGAACGAGAGGAAGAATGGCTGTCATTGGTCTCAGAAGAGGGAAACATTTTTAAAATCCCTCGATCGTTCTCCCAGACCTTGGTGCAGCTTATCAAAAAAGTGAATGACCTCACTGTAAAGGTAGATAAGCTGATGTCCGAGCGCTCTCAAACCACTCACAGCACGAGATTGGACGGTGCCAACCAATCTCACCATGTGCAATTTCAGGACACATATACGTGTTATGGTCCTGATGTGAGCGAGATAGGTGAGGCGCAAGTAAATGGCGAGCAACAACGCGCAAGCGCCCCTCAGTCCAAGCCTGATGGAGCTTGGAAGGGGGGGAATGCGCGCGAATCCCAGAGGATTCCTCAAGCGCGCAGCTCGCCAAACAAGGATCGGACATTCTCAACACCAAGCTTCTCGACGTCATCGAGGTTGAATGGGACACCTCGAGACGTCGGCGGCATTGTGAGGAAGTGGCAGGTCAAGTTCTCTGGCGACAAGAGCCAGAGCATCGACGCCTTCCTAACCAGGATCGAGGATTGCAGGATCCTGGCCAACCTGTCAGAGGACGAGTTATTACCGTCACTCTCGGAACTTCTGACAGACACTGCCGCCACGTGGTACCAGAACGAGAAACACAAGTGGCACTCCTGGCAAGATTTCGTGACTTCGGCTAAACGTTGGTACGGAATGAGCCAACGTTTTCAGCAGAGGATCATCGCCGAGTCCAACGCACGGACTCAAGGACCCGATGAACCGGTTAGGGACTATATGACGTGCTCTATCGCAATAATGCGAAAGATAGTCCCTACGCCGACTGAAGCGCAGCAGCTCGATCATTTGTATCGGAACATGCTACCACAGCTCCAAAGGCTGTTCAAGAGAGCGGAAGTGAGCTCAATTGAGCAAATGCTGGACCTCGCCACGGAAGCGGAGCAGACGATAGAAGGTGAAAAAGTATATCGTCCACCACCTACGGAGGAAGGGTCTCTGCTTCCCGAAATGGCGTATAAGCCGAAGCGGAAAAAAGGTTCGCCGAAGGCTAAGGTAGCGGCCGCTGAGGTAAGCCCAGCCAAACCAAGCGAGCCAGACGTCGTCGACCGCATCGCAAAGATGCTGGAGGATGCGCTGCGGCCCATCGTCTCCCAATTGGCGTCGACGACCCGACAGTCCCGTAGGAGAAGCCCAAGGTCTGGCTCTCCTAAGAAAGGCTCGCCGGCCAACCGATTTCCGAAGAGTAGGAGGTCTGGCAGACCTAATGGCCCGAGCAAGAGCTTCGGACACCGGCAGGAGAAGAAGAGCGCTAGTCCAACGAGGGAAAAAGGAAAGGAACAGCCGAAAAATCGAATAGGCTCGACTTTCGATCCGACTAAGCCTCTTACCTGCAAGGGCTGCGGGAAAATTGGGTATTCCCTCAGGTACTGTCCGGTGTGCTCGGGAAACGCCAAAGGGAGCGGTTAACCGGGACGAAAACCGCGACCCAAGAGCTTGAGTCCCCACTGCCCCAGGTGAGTTCGGGACAGGCCCGCTCCAACCGAGAGTATGGTCCAGAGAGGAGCGGAAATGGGCCTCAAAAGGAGGAACGGTCCCAAGAAGCCAGCAGACCAACCTCATCCTATAAACCAGAGGATGAGAGTCGTTGGTGGCTTCTCGTGGGGATTGAGGGCTTTCGTATAAGAGCCTTATACGATCCCGGAGCCTCCACGACCGTGATGGGACCCAGCGGTCTGCAAATCGCCGCAGCATTGGGCAAGGAGCTCATTGTGGCGAACGCCGGACGCGTCAAGATGGCGCATGGTAGTTACCAACCGCTAAACGGTCATGTGATTTTACCTTTCACTGTCGGGAAGGAGACGCGTGAAATAAGGGTAGCGATCATACCACATCTTGACGCCGAATGCTACGTAGGAGTAAATTTCGTACGAGCATTCAGAGCCATATTGGATCCGGATAGCGACCGCCTGTTCCTCAAAGACAGCAAGCAGCAGATCCACCTCGAAGTTGCTGGAATAGGGTGTATGGCCACCCTTTCGTCCGCTGGGATAGCGGACGCAACCGAGGCAGAAAGGGAAGAGCTGCGAGCGCTAGTAAGCAAAGTGCTGTCTAATACTTCTCCCAAAATTGGGCGAACCCAACTCATTGAGCACTCGATTGACGTGGAATCAGCTCGCCCGATAAAGCAGAAGTATTACCCGGTGTCGGAGTAGATCTAGGAGGAGATGCACCGCCAGGTCCGAGAGATGCTAGATTTAGAGATTATAGAGCCCTCGGACAGCGGTTGGTCAAGCCCCGTGGTGATGGTACGCAAGGAGAACGGATCACGTCGGTTTTGCATTGACTTTAGGAAAGTCAATGCGCTAACGAAACCAGACGCTTATCCCCTCCCGTTCATGCAGGATATCTTACGCAAGTTGAAGAGATGTCGGTACATTAGTACTCTGGACATGAACTCAGCGTATCATCAGATACCTCTCCAGAAGGAATCGCGTCCTTATACGGCTTTCACAGTCCCGGGGATGGGACTGTATCAGTTTAAGCGGATGCCATACGGATTGGCATACGCCGGCGCGACCTTCCAACGCATGATTGACCAAGTGGTTGGTCCTGATCTCGAGCCCAATGCCTTTTCTTACCTCGATGACATTATTATAGTCACCGAGACATTTGAAGGGCACAAGAAGTATCTCGAGATGGTGCTTAAAAGACTGACCGAAGCTAACTTGACAGTAAATAAGGACAAGTGTGTCTTTTGTCAAGATGAGGTAAGATATCTTGGCGTGCTGGTCAACAGGGATGGAATTCGTCCCGACCTAGCCAAGACAGAGCCTATAAGGATTTATCCTGCTCCCAAGAACCTCAAACAGCTTCGACGATTCCTCGGCATGGCGTCGTGGTATCGGCGTTTTATGCCGGATTACGCCACGATTGCCGAGCCACTTACCCGTCTAACAAAGAAGAACCAAGGGTACGAGTGGTTAGATGAACAGGAACAAGCCTTTCAGCAACTGAAGGCCCTGATCATGACTGCTCCAGTTCTTCAACGTCCCAGTGCAGATGGACTGTTTAGCCTGCACACGGACGCGAGCGATACCGGCATAGGAGCCGTGCTCGTCCAAGAGATAGACGGAGAGGAAAGAGTCATTGAGTTTGCCAGTCGCATTCTCACAGCACCCGAGAAGAATTATAGCGTTACGGAGAGGGAATGCTTGGCCGTGGTCTGGGCTATTAATAAGTTCAGACCTTACATCGAAGGGTACCACTTCAAAGTGATAACGGATCACAGTAGTCTTCGCTGGTTGTGTAATATGAGAAATCCAACCAGCCGACTAGCGAGATGGGCTTTAGAGCTCCAAGCTCATGACTTTGTCGTCGAGCACAGAAAAGGAGCTCTGCATCACGTTCCCGATGCCCTATCTCGCATGTATGAAGACGACGAGCCTACAGTAGCAGCAATGTCGTGGGCTCAAACTACTGAAGATCCTTGGTACCTAGACTGGATCAAGAACGTTTCCGACAGACCCCGTGATTTCCCCGACTGGAAAATAGTTGGAGGAAATCTGTACATCTATCGCCCCGACAAGGAGTTAGAGGAAGTGATGGATGATGAGCAAGCATGGAAGCTGGTCGTACCCGTAGAGAATCGACACTATTCTGAGAGAGTGTCATGATGACCCCTCAGCTGGCCATCTCGGAAGGGAAAAGACATTCGCCCGCGTGGCCCAAAACTATTATTGGCCACGTTTTTACGCAGAAGTTGCGGATTACGTCAGGCGATGTCAAGTGTGCCAGCAATGTAAGGTCGAGCAACGTGCTCCCTCAGGGTTAATGGGTCACCGTCAATCGGACAGACCATGGCAGGTGGTAGCAGGAGATATCACTGGCCCGCTTCCACGCTCTAGCCGAGGATACGAATACATCCTAGTATTCCAGGATTTATTCACGCGCTGGATTGAAGCAATCCCGATACGAAAAGCTAACGCAAAGACGATAGTCCGCGAGCTTCACGAACGAGTGATTAACCGGTTCGGCACCCCGGAAGTATTTCACTCGGACAACGGGACCGAGTTTAAAAATAAACTCGTAGACGAATACCTTGAATCTAAGGGAGTGTATTATTCGACGACACCCCCTTACCACGCACAGGCCAATCCTGTCGAGAGGGCTAATCGGACCCTTAAGACAATGGTGGCGTCGTATATCCAGGATAAGCACAGCGACTGGGACGACAAGCTGCCAGAGTTAGTCTTTGCCCTAAACACAGCAGTGCAAAGTTCTACTGGATGGAGCCCGGCTATGCTGAACTATGGTCGCCAACCCGAGGCGCCTAGTACAGCTCGTCGAGAGCAAGACCGGCTTGCCCAGCAACAGTTTGAGTTCCGTCGACTGCAGGATTGGAACGACAAAATCAAACAGTTGCCAAGACTGCACGAGAACGCAAATCGTCAGTCGGCTGCCAGTAAGGCTCTGCAAGCCGAAATCTTCAACTCACGACGAAGGCCAGCGGAATTCGAGGTAGGATATCTGGTGTGGAAACGCAACCGGATCCTCTCGTCCAGCGCACAAGGTATCTCGGCTAAGCTTGCTCCGAAATATACAGGGCCATATCTGATCGTCAATAGAAAAGGTATGAATACGTATGTCATACAAGATGATCAAGGGGGCCAAGAAGTATCTCACATCGAGCATCTGAAGAGATACGTCCCCGAAAATGATGATGACTCAACTGATGAGGATCAACGTGAGCAACCTCGACCGCCGAGGGATCAACAGGTGAAGTGCGATCCACCTGTAGCGAGCGAATACTCCCCTGCGAGGGAGAATAATGCGAGCGAGTCCCCTGGCGAGGGAACTCGGTGTAATCCGCGCAAGACGTCGCGTACGTCTTTAGGTAGGTCCCGCGTTACCAGACGACAGCGTGGTCGTCCTCGGAAAGCAACCGCGACCGTAAAGCGCCGATCACCCATAGAGCGGTCTGCCAATGCAGATTCTGAACCAGTTCCTCCGAGACGAGGACGAGGGCGTCCTCCAGGCTCACGACCGAAGCGGACGTAAAGCGCCAGCAGCGGCCGAAGGCTGAGGCGGCCTTCGAAGAGGCTGCCTTTGATTACAGATGAACCTGTAGCCCCTGCCTTCATCGAGCGGAACGGGAGGTTCTGACGAACCTATGTGTCCGCTCGGCCGCTGCAAGGAGATCAAGCGTCTGGATCAGTTTCCTCGCGTCCTGATAAACCTGATCAAGAGCGACTTGTTAACCCTCTTTCCCGTTCCTTGAGGAACAGAGTCCACATACAGAGTATGTGGAATCTGGAAGAAGGGTGTAACGGTAAGCGAGTTACCGATCAGGTAAGCAACGCGAAAGAGGAGATACAGCGCGGCGCGCGCAGGGAACGCGCGCGAGAATCGTGCGCAAGAGGGTATCGAGATAGATTTCGCGCGCACACGACAACAACACGGTGTTGGTGACCGGTGATTGTTTTTTTCCGGGATAAAAGAGCGAAAGAACTGTTGTGCGTTGTGTGTGGATGTGAGCAGCTTCTCCCCACTAACCTCCACGTCGACGTGTGCAGCAGCACCTCTCACAGACAGTGGAGGCTCGGCGAATCCCACCTTCTCGACCGTTGGAGAGAGAGAGAGAGAGACATATACGAGGACGAGCTCTCTCTCAATAGCACAGCCTTTTCCCGCCGAAGCGAGATATTCAGATACGCGGTAAGTGGTGCACCACATTTAGACCCGCGTGTCTATCTAATATTCGCGTCCCGATTTACCTGGTACGGTCCAGGTGAGGAAGCGTTCCTCCCTTTTCCCCTCTCGTGACAATACCCGCACGGATAGAAAGGTCGGTGGTTCGCGGGAGCCACTTCACGAGAGAAGGCGCGCGTGACGTAGTAAGCTTCTACGTAAAAGCTCTCTACGTCAGAGATTCATACGTCACACGGTGTGACGTATGCCATCAGGTTAAGCAGCCGATCATATCCGGATCGGTTGCTCGTAACTCGTCGGTTAATAGGGTTTAACTACTTGTTTTCGCGCTGACCTCGGGGGTAGTCATCGGTACGACTCCCCTTAAATTGTTAACGTTAATTTATTGTTTATTTATTAATCTTTAGTTGATTATTTAATAAATTGACTCGGCGAGACTATCTTTCTCGCCGATTAAACGTAAAATCTCGATTGTGAATAGTGTTTTACCGATTACTGTCCTATCCTACGAATACCGCCCTCTCCGGTGTATATCCTAGTTGGCAATTTTGGGCATAGGGCCCAACACACGGTATATAAATCGAACGGAGTGTTTGACGTTGTTAACGGCATTGCACGGGAATCAAAGGGATTCCCGGCCGCATCGTGGGACTGCACACTTAAGGTTGGTAAGTTGGGACAGATTGGGCCTAACCGTGGGCCTTACATATCCCCAGTACCCACCCCGTTACAACTGGCGCCCAACGTGGGGCAATTTTGGGCATAGGGCCCAACACACGGTATATAAATCGAACGGAGTGTTTGACGTTGTTAACGGCATTGCACGGGAATCAAAGGGATTCCCGGCCGCATCGTGGGACTGCACACTTAAGGTTGGTAAGTTGGGACAGATTGGGCCTAACCGTGGGCCTTACATATCCCCAGTACCCACCCCGTTACAAATGGCGCCCAACTCAAAAACCCACTTGCCAGAAGAGACGAAGTAGTTTATCTTCGCCTGGCCCATCTTGGACCGAAGTCGGTCATAAACTCCCATCCCCACCACCACAGTCCCGGTGGATTTCCCCGCGAGAACGTCAAAAAGTGCGGAGGTACGACTGTAGGAGAAAAGCCTGTGGGTCCCGCAGCACAGTGTGTATACGTATACGCAGTAACACCTCCAAGGTTGGCACTAGACGTAGGGGAGCTTGAGTTTCTGGGATCTCAAGCGTGGTGGTGCAAACGCACGGCTATCCCTAACGAGGCTCCCGGTGCTCAGAAAACGGTCTTCTTGACACCGGTCGAGCAGGGACAACCTTCGCCTCTCTAGCCCAGGTGATCGAAGTGATCAAACGGCTCCCCGAGGGCGTAGGTCGCGTTTGGGTGGGGGATATAACGGGTACGGATTTCGAGTGTCGGCGCAGGTTAGGTCCCTGAATTATCGGCGACGTTCGTCGATAGGACTAAGTCGACTAGCCGGGATAATTGCGAGTGGTAGCGCAGTGGTGAGGCTTCTGCCTCGCGCTCCCGGGATCGTGGGTTCGCGCCCCGATACCTTCGTTGATTTTTTATTCCTTATATTCAATCCGTACCCCGTTACAAGTTATAACCTCATTCGAAGTGCCTCGTAAGACGTTATAGCTTCAATCCTTCATTAATATTATAACGTCAAAGCGGGGCTCACAAAGATAATTTTCCGATTTTTTGTGTGTCGGCATAAGTACGGATACATGGTTGAATTTTCGGTGGAATTCTGCTGACGTCGGCATAATTACCCCAAAGTAAGCACAATTCCCATTTCCCGTAAGAATTTGTCGGCATGAGTACCGATTGATCAATTTATGTTATATATATATATGTCATATGTATAAGTGTGTATGTGTGTGCGCGAGCGTGCGTGCGTGCGTGTGTGTGTGTGTGTGTGTGTGTGAGTGCGTGCATGTGCGTGTGTGTGTGTGTGTGTGTGTGTGTGTGTGTGCGTGTGTGCGTGTGTGCGCGTGCGTGTGTGTACGTGTTATTTGTTTTTTCAAGAATAGATAATATATGTATTTTTTCCGTGCGCAAAAAAAAGTTGTAAGAATAACTTGAAAGAATGTGTATTAGTTTACTTATTCCTGAGAAAACTCATAAAATAAAAACGGACCTAAAATTTAATGTAATGTTTTTAAAAATATGCACAATTTTTCGAAGATAAAATAAATATTAATCAAGTATAACATACACTTTTCCAAATATCTATATGTGAAATATACAATAAATTAAAAATTAAATACATTAATTATTGCATTTTTAAGATAATTCTATTATAAACAGTAATGGCAAAAGAAAATTCAAATTTTAACAGTGGCAATATAAAATACGAATTACATTTCAAAAGTTTTTCGAAAATTATTATTTTAGTAGTATTTAATTTTAAAATTATTCAAATCAAATTTAAAAATAGTATGGATATATAAGTAAGTAGATTACGTATATTTATATAAAACAATATTTTAAATAAACAAGTATGTATTTATTAGAAACAAAAGGTTATTTAAGGAATGCCTTTGTTTATAATAATTAAAATGAATATATGGGCTCTGTAACTAAAGGGAAAAATAAATTGGATATAATTATGGATTAAAACGCAAATTTTGAAAGAGGGTGCAAATTACGAATTACGGGAGAAATGGAAGTAACAGGTTTTTATTTATATACCGCTAAAATATTATAAATAATTCTTTAAAACTAAAACAAAAATTAATTTAATTAAGAAGAAAGTTTTATTACTCTAAAAGTACAAAATATTAATGACATATAGAACTCTTGCCGATGACTTAAATAAATTAATTTTAGGAGGTAAAGTTCTATTTAGATCCGTTTAAAATAATCTAAAATTTTAATAGGTTTTTACTAAATACTACAATTAAGTATATGCACTTTACTATTTTTGGTAAGTTAATTGTTCATTAACATATATATATATATATATATGGGTGGTTCTCTGTGACATCGAAGATGAAAAAAATAAATATTGCTCTAACTGTGGGAATATGCTTTAGAGGAATCCAGTAGTTCTCCTGAATTTTTTCAGATTTTTTCTGGGCCATTATTTTAAGTTACAGAGAGTCAAAGTTGACAGTTTCGCACTTTTTTGCATTATTTGCCCATTTTCATGAATTTTTAGCTCCCAGGGGATGCATTTTTCACTAAAAACATAAGTATGACTTTTTTTGTAAAATTTTCCGAACTTTTCATTAAAAATACTTTTAAAGACATAAATGTATGCTGTCACACTCTTGTAAGCCATTTAAACCTTAAATAGTGAAAATCAGCAATTCTGCTCCGGACTCTGGTAACCTAATACTGTCTAAAAGATGTCTTTTTATAGTCAGAAACTACCTAAAAATTTCCAGAGTGGGTCTAAATCATTAAGATCACTTATGGTCAAAATATCCGGGAAAAGTGCCCGAGATATTAATAGAAATGTATATTTGTTGCCTTATAACGATGAATCTAGTAGCATGATCATTGCAAAAAAATTTATGCACTTACCTTGGAATGGTAGAAAAGTATCTCCACTTGTTTCAGTATCCATCTAATCCCCTGTAAGCTGCTAAAAATACAAATATTATTATAAAATTATAAAAAATTATTTTTTAAACATTTATAATGCTGGATTTTTAGTTTTACAACCCTTACAAGAATTATAATACTAATCTGAGGGATTACTATAAATATATAAACATCATTATTACAATAACTGAATATACGTATTTAATACAAAAGATATATAAATAAATCGGATATATAATTATAATGAATAATATGATAACGTGACAGTGACAAGTTTGTGAAATCTAAACAATGTATTGCTGAATAATAATAATAATAATGTTGATACTTTTATAGTAATCCTTCAGATTAGTATTATAATTCTTGTAAGGGATGTAAAACTAAAAATTCAGCATTATAAATGTTTAAAAATTAATTTTTTACATTTGTATAATAATATTTGTATTTTTAGCAGCTTACAGGGGATTAGATGGATACTGAAACAAGTGAAGATACTTTTCTACCACTCCAAGGTAAGTGCACAAATTTTTTTGCAATGATCATGCTAATAGATTCATCGTTATAAGGCAACAAATATACATTTCTATTAATATTTCGGGCACTTTTCCCGGATATTTTGACCATAAGTGAACTTAATGATTTAGACCCACTCTGGAAATTTTTAGGCAATTTCTGACTATAAAAAGACATCTTTTAGACAGTATTAGGTTACCAGAGTCCGGAGCAGAATTGCTGATTTTCTCTATTTAAGGTTTAAATGGCTTACAAGAGTGTGACAGCAAACATTTATGTCTTTAAAAGTATTTTTAATGAAAAATTCGGAAAATTTTACAAAAAAAGTCATACTTATGTTTTTAGTGAAAAATGCATCCCCTCGGAGCTAAAAATTCATGAAAATGGGCATATAATGCAAAAAAGTGCTAAAATGTCAACTTTGACTCTCTGTTACTTAAAATAATGGCCCAGAAAAAATCTGAAAAAATTCAGGAGAACTACTGGATACCTCTAAAACATATTCCCACAGTTATAGCAATATTTATTTTTTTCATCTTCGATGTCACAGAGAACCACCCATATATATATATATATATATATATATATATAATTTATCCTTATGTTTAATTTTGTGAACTACAAGCTACACTACAAAGTGACTTTGGTATGTTTTCTCAGCATCAATTCGTATTTATCACTATTTGTCAAAAATACTGACTTTTCGATCAGGTAAGTAATATGTAATTTATTATTACAATAACCCTTAGACTACCGGCATGGCTCATATCGTTGGCTGGGAGGTAAAGGGTGCTATTTCGCTCAAGCGGAGAAAAGGGTGCTATTTCGTTCGAGCGGCGAAAAAGGTTCTAATTCGCGTGAGCGGCGAAAAAGGTTCTAATTCGTTTGAGCGGCGAAAAAGGTTCTAATTCGGATAAATGCCGAAGAAGAAGATAATTCAGCCCTACAAAGAAAAAGAAAATTATTTTCAATTGATTCTATTTTTATTATACACTATAATAAACTTCTTTGACAGAAACTCTAATAAACTAATTAATTAACTCTATTATTAGTAAATCTATTGATTAGTTTTTGACAAAAAAATACAAACCGAAAAAAATACTTTTTCTATGGCAAACGCTTTTGCGCACAAAATACTTTCGTTCCATTTGAAATTTTCGGGGAAAGCAGCCTCAGTGATCCAATATTATTTTTGTAAATAACACTTCAATTACATTACAAAATTATTCGATTACCTAATTATTAAATTACATAATAAAAAATGATTGTAAATTTGTACTATTTTAGTGAGATTCAGTGAAATGAAATATTATTCAAAATTAATTATAACAAAACTAATTTATTACAAAACTGGTGGATTCGAGAATGGACAACTATCTGTTTATTTTTCAGACTAAAAGATGCGTCATAAGCGAAATAATTGAGCTATATATCTTTTTTAATGAAATTTTTGGTTGCGCTTACCTCTAAAATCAATCGGTCAAATTGGTTGAAAAAAATTGGTGGTTACAAAACGTAATAGTGGCTTTACAGGGTAAAAATTTTGAGATCTTGAAAAAATTGCAATATTACACTGAAAAAATGTCCGGGCACCGACTATACAATGCGCCGTGCACAAGCGCTACGTTACTTTCGCGCAGCAGAAGTACGACTTTTCGGGCAGGAACTGCCCGAAATGAAGGGACCACTACTATGCGAGTCTCGACGCACCGACTCGGCCAATTAAAAAAAATATTTTATTTTGAACTCGCCGTAACTCAGAATCTAATTAACGAAACCTTTTAAAAAAATTCCAGATTATACATTACTAGTACTAGTTCCTTACTGTATCATTACAAAATGTCTAAAGTATTATCAAACACATGAAAAAATTATAAACAAAAAATATTTTTTAATACACTACTAATTTCTTAATTGAAAAAAAGTGAGTGAGGTAGTTTTAAAAAACGACAAATTAACACTCCAGTATTATTCAAAATATGTTAAAGGAGATGTGTACAAAATTTGAGGTCAAAATATGCAGTAGAATACAAGTTAGAGGTGATTTAGTGTTTTGCGATCGAATAACGACAAACGCGGACTCGGCGACGATTACGAACGCGCTCTTCACGTATACCGTCGGATCTCACTCATACGGCTGTCGGGCAGGAGAAGCCCGAAAATCGGATGCCGGAGTTACGAATTTGGAAGGCGCGATCTTCCCACTGTTTCGTGTAGTTGGTGCACGGGTACGTGAAGTCGGAGCCCGAAGATTTTTTCAGTGTAAAGGTGTTTTTAAACATTTTTATTTTATGGTAAATTATGCATTTGAATAGTAACATAGGCAGTGTCATTAAAACGACTCAAAAATATGTTTTGAAGTTCTTGCAAAATCTAAATGATGTAGTTCCTAGTACTGAACTGTTGGACATAAATATTTCTGAATAGAAAAAAATTAATATCTTAAATTCTAGTAAATATAACACGTTGTATTTGTATGATTCTGCAAATACCGTACCAGTATAATATTAAATAATAAGTAATTTTTTTATCAGTATAAATCATAAATATTAATCCGAATGGAATAAAAAAATTGTTTTTACAGTTTACAGTTCAATTTTATTGATTATAATGAATCAAATTTTAGATAAAAAATTTAATGATGACGTTTAGTAACCACTTGTCAAGGCTGTAAAAAATATTATGAAAACACGAAAATAAATATACATAATTAACAATATGAAATAATTTGTCATATTCAATTTATTTCAAACAAACTCCCTATAAATTAACAATTGTTTCCTGATAGAGAAAGGTACGTGCTTATGAAATTATTTGTCCGAATTAGAACCTTTTTCGCCGCTCAAACGAATTAGAATTTTTTTCGCCGCTTACGCGAATTAGAACTTTTTCCACCGCTCATGCGAATAAGCACCTTTTTCGCCGCTCGAACGAAATAGCACCCTTTTCGCCACTTGAGCGAAATAGCACCCTTTACCTCCCAGCCGACGATATATGAGCCACCTGTGACCTTGACAACTACTCTAGTGATATGAGGTGTTTTTATGTATAAATTTTGCACATCAAAAATATCAATTTACAAGGCAAAAATGCAGTCTAAAGGTTAATAGCTGTGGCGCTCAACTTTGACTTTGTGTGGTAAAAACTCTATTTTCTTTAATTGCCCATAATTATTGTAGCATACGAATTCAGCCTACCTGACGGTATCGCCACTTCTACTGGCAAATTTTCGGGTAGCGGATTTGTGAAGCTATCGTTAGGGACTCCCCTTAAGAAACATTATTATTTCTTTAAAATTATTCAAAAGTCAACGTAAGTGTCTAACTGCCATGTCAATAGAACCTATATACGTATTAAAGTTACAAAATTTCTAAATTATATTTGCACTTGATACTTATAAGGATGAACAATAAATTATCTACCTAATTAACATTATTTTTTTCTTCTAAATTATTCAAGTCAATGTTACTATTAAACATCCATGTTATTGAAAATTAAAGTTCATAAAATTCCCAAATGATTTTTACACTTGAACGGGGAGAGAGGTAAAAACTATCGGAAGTAGTTGAAAGATGGTAGAGCGAGGGAGCTACTGCGTAACTCTTACCTGTTACGCACCTCGTTTTACCTTCTGCTATATTTTCTGTCTACTTTTTAATTGATATAATAATAATTATAAATCTAAATATATTATATATATTTATAATTAAAATATTATAAAATGAACAGAATGGGGTTGTCGAGGGCAGCGAGCAACAGTTATTATTAAAAAAGTTTTGCGTAACAATTTTCCAGTTATATTTTGGTAGAAGGTAAATACTATGCCTAATTGAATTCGAATTAATACAAATTTAGTGACGAAATTAATTAATTATAACGGTTTTGTTATTTTTAAATAAATAAAGTAATTAAATTAACAAATAATAATCCGTTAAACAATAGTCTCAATTAATTGTGCGAGCGCCCGTCAGTAATAATATAAAATACTAGTTATATAAGCGGAGGCGGCGGTATTCTTTACAATAGCGAAACTCAACGAAGAAGGTGAAACTAATTAAAGTGATAACACCGAAATTAATTTGAGTAAACAGTAGAAAATATAATGTCAAATTAAAGAAAGAATGATCAGTGCGCATCGCAGTGCGCGAACTCGCAGGTCGGTTAATGTGCGAGAGTAATAAAGAGAGAAAGAGAGAGACCAAAGAGTTGATACAGTGCGATTACGAGTAAAATGTAGTCCGCGAAGTTACTTAGATCTCCTCTCGTAATAGCAGAACTGCGTAAACTCCAAACTGGAGCCAACAATAACTGGGTTAAATTCACAAAACAAAAAAAAACTGCAGTCACAGCACCAGGATCACAAATCTTGCAAAGTCGAAATCTCTCACAACAAAATCACGGGCGATCGAGGCAAAACTCTCAAAGGTCGAGTTCAGTCTCTGTTCGCATACTCGCAAACCGCGATCTCTCTCTCTCTCTCTCTCTCGAAGTACTCACGGCATATCATATACGCTGATGATATTCAGATTTATATGTCATTTCCTCTGGGTAATCTGCATGAAAGGCTCCGAAACTTCAATTATGCACTTCAACATCTAAATTATGACGTCAAGATGATCTCAAAGTGGGCTCATTCAAATGGCCTTCACTTGAATAAACTAAAAACTAAATCAATAATTTTTGGGAGTCAGTCGTATCTGGACAGCCTGGATTTCAGTATTTTGCCGCGTGTATGTTTGGAGGGTGAGTTTATCCCCTACGAAAACAAGGTGGAGAGTCTGGGCATCATTTTAAATCCGTCAGGCTATTCGTCAGGTTATTCCGTCACGCTATTTCCAAGAATGTTAGACTCTTACTGGTGAGAAGCCTCATTTTTCCTCATTTTGACTATGCGGCCGTTGTTTATCTCTCTTTGAGTCGTGAACAGAATCTGCGTTTGCAACGTGCTCAAAATGCCTGCGTGAGGTTTGTCTGCGGTAACATAAACTGGCGTGAACATGTCACTCCTCATAGAATTGAGTTGGGCTGGTTATCGGCAGTGCGTAGGCGTGAATTTCTGGCGGGTATACTTACTTTTAGGATTCTGAGTAGTAGGTCTCCCTTATATTTATATGACAGATTTTCTCTTGAAAACATGCAACCTGTCTGCAGATTTGTGCTCCGAATACCACGAGGGCCTCTACTTATTCCGCCATTTCGTACTGAGACCTGGAGAGGTGCTTATGTCACTTACTGCACCTACCTTCTTAATTTACTTCCGCCACCCTTACCTAATTCAGCGTCGATAATTTAATCGAATTTAGAAAATTACTGTTCGAATGGCTTGTTAACTGCGACGATATTTATAATCTATTTTAATGAAATCTGTTATTTAGTTCTATTATTTATTATTTATTATTTTATACTACATGTTATAAGCGCTTGTATAAACGGATCTTATTAGTTTTACTGGTCTTGCGGCGAATACCTATCAATTTATCTATCTATTTATCTATTTACTCATTTATCTGCGCACATACTTTATTTATCGATAGTCGTTTATGCTATGTAAGCTTACCTCGCTAAATCTACGATGTACCTTTATATCTACTGCGAATGTTGTGTCGTTATTGTGTAATATAATATATTGTATTTACTGTATTTATTTAACGTTGGGGCCTTTTGGGGTTATACCCCCAGGCCAAATAAACAATCTAATCTAATCTAATCTAATCTCTCTCTCTCTCTCTTTCTCTCTCTCTCTCTCCCTCTCTCTCTCTTCCTACTCTTACCTTTACGAAGGTCCGTATAAGTTGCTGAAAATCATCGAACGCCGACCTGTATCAGCTGATAAGTAAGAAATTCAAATGTCCGCAAGATAAATGTTTGTTTAAATTTGAAATTAATTTAATTTTTATAATAAAAATATACAATATTTATAGTACAATGCAAATATTTTGTATAGCAGAAACCTGGAAAATTATTGTATTAGGTCATTAGCATCTATTTTTCCAAAATTTTACAAGGAAATATTTTGCAATGATTTTTACATGAAACTTTTTCCATGTAGAATGATGTAAAATTTGCTGTAATTATGAAATAGTAGAAATAATCTTATATTTAAAATATCAAACATAGTTGATATAAGACGACCAAAAAATAATTCATTTCGTATTATTTACAATCGTTATTTGAAAATGTTTACATTACCAAGTATATCCAGACAGCCAAGTTGCGAAATCATAGGTTTTGTATTAATTTGGCACATGTAACATCCTCGGTCAGTTTCCTTCAAATGCCTTATAATCAGTCGCCACGTACCATTGATTATATTTTCGGATAATTGGACACCTTTTGTATGATAATTTTCGCTCTCAACATTATTATTTATGTTATTGAATGGTTCGTATTTGACAGCAATGCGATCATTTTGAATTACAGTTTTTGTGTGTAATGAAATTATGGTTTTATCTGTAGCTCGTAACCATCCAACCTGAAAAAAATCATAGTTAGATACAATAATGCACAAGTAATTAGATATCTGGAAGTTAGGCTGATATCAGAAAAATAAATCCCAGTTCCGATGTAGTACTATATCGATGCACAGCAGAATCATGAGGAGAATAAGGTATAAATTTTAAATCGAATCCTTATCAAAACTTAGGTGGAAATTCACGTAATTTTTTCGGACTTTTGGAATACTTTATTCCTTATCATAGTCTTTTTTAACTAAAGAAAACAGTTAATGATAATTTCCACATGCAATTTATGTTTGATTCCACATGTTAATTTCCATCAATTTTTATGCATAATCTAAAAAGACTAGATTAAAGAATGAAGTATTTTTTCAAAAGTCTGAAAAAGCCACATGCAGCTCCATATTAACTTGTTTGATAGGGACATTTATAAAAAGGAAATAACAGAAGTTTATATTTTTATTTCTATTAAATACCAAATTTCGTTATAACCATCATTATTTATATAATTATTTTCATAAAAATGTAATAAGCTGTACAAACAAGTAAGATTCTTATTTTTCTCACTTAATCATAATAGAATTATAAACTTAAAATAAACATTTCACGTTATTTTGTTTTCTTTTTCTGCATCGAAGATAACGGGAGATATTTTTCATATATAGTTAATTCGTGATTACGCATACTTCAAAATTTGTATACTAAATATCCATTAAAATTGCTGGCGTTGTTGAAGGGCTTATAACGGCTAGGTCATCTGCAACGCTAAGAAGAGGCCGATACTCATTACAGCAATATGAAAATTACTCAATCGAAAGCACAATCTTCACGATTTTTAGAAAAAATGTCTATCTACAACTATATCTGTACTATAAAAAATGCATCTGTTCTCCGGTGTCCGGTATCTGATTACCGGTGTTACCTTTTCAGTATTACACTATTTATTTATATAACAATAACTCACCATTGGCTCTGACTAGAAAACTGTTTCTAAGAATAGCTTACCGTTGAAAGTTGGCGGAACCAATGTTACAACGGTGTTAGATACATTTATTAATTCCTAATAAAAGCAATCAATTAGCTAAAAATAACCTATAAATGACAGAAGAATTAGTTTTTTAGTCGAGATCAGAATATTTTACTTCGACTAATGTGAAAATGAAATTCTATTCATTTTGTCGAGTCAAATTATTTATGGCGGTCAGTTTATTGTAATAGCACTATTAGTTGCTAGTTATAAGGAATTCTGACAGCTTAACATTTAAGTTGGCTGAACTGGTGTTAATAAGGTGTAACTGGACTTTTCACCGAATCCATTTCACCGAAAGATATTTCGCCGAAGAGCATTTAACCCAAAAGACATTTCACCGAATGTACTTTTTACCGAATGGATTTTTTAACGAATGGAAATTTCATCGAATAATGTATTTTTTTTTATTTTTTTGATATTAGGTTATTAAACTTAATTTATAATTAAATAATATATGTTGTAATAATAGATTGTTAGTGATATTCACCAAAAATTCTTTTTTAGCGGAAATTAAGATGTTATTGACGACTATATCTCATAATATATTATTAATGTATAATGTAATGCAATAATATATTATTATTTGTGGGTTTATTTGGTTATTCGATTATTGGGTTATTGGTTATTATTCGGTAAAGTGTTTTTCGGTCCAATGTCTTTCAGTGAAAAGTCTGGTAACCTTAATAAGGTGCTGCATGAGCAATTAAATCTTTAATGGAGCAATCGATTAGTTTTTAATTAACCATTGTTTATTGTATGGTTGAAACAAAAATAAATTTATTGTTCCGTTATATGTACATATTTGTATAATATATATGCCACATTCCACATCAAGTGGTCCCGTCAAATTTTTAAAGTGAACTGTATTTTAGGCACAGTCTTGAAATGTTTTTCAGAAAATAGAAAAAATTTTTAAAAGCAGTGGATTTTATTTTTTCAAAGGTTACTCTAATTTTAAAAAGTGAGATTTTACAAGTTTTTTCAGCAATAGCTGTTATAACAGCTATTTAACTAAAAAAATATCAACATTTACTACATAGCGTTCCATGTAACATTGGTTGCTGATTACGTTTAGAATTAATTCATCTAATTTAGAATTTCAAATCTCAATGTCAGTATCTTATAAATTATACGTCCTACAATAATGACCTTACAAAAATTTTAACTTCAGCCCAATTGATTTTTTCATTCAAAAGTTAATAAAAAAATTTGAAGCTATACCAGTAACAAGGTATGTTAGTCCTAATAGGATACGATGCAAACGCACGTCATAAACTATGGGGTAGCTCCAACGTGAATAAACGGGAGTCGAGACTGCTAGACTACTTTATCACCACGGAGCTGGATATCTTCAACATGAGAAATAAACCTACTTTCCGGAATGCCATAAGGGCTGAGGTCTTAGACATCTCACTGTGTTTCTCGGCCCTAGCAGGCAAAATTAGAAACTGGAAGATCACTGATGAACCGATGTTGTCGGACTACTGTTAGATCGCCATGGAGGTATAGAGTGGAGCACTAGAGGAAACTCGGTTTATCAGAAACCCCAGATACACAAGTTGGAAGGATTTCAAACGAGACCTAGTAAGGCACCTTGAGGATCTGTCATAGTCCGTAAGGAATATTCGTATGCTGGTAGAGGCAGCACGGAGGCTAACAGAGACACTCCGTCAAGTCTTTGAGAAAAACTACCCACTAAGCAAGAAACCTGAAGGACAAATCTGCTGGTGGTCAAAGAAATTATAACAATTAAGAAGATTCCTTCGGAAACTTATAGAAAGCTAGACTAGGAAGACTCCCATGGACTACATACAAAAATTAAAGGATTACTATAGATCTGAAATTAGGAAAGCTCACAAGGAAAGCTGGACCATCTTCTGTATAGTAAACTCAAAGGTGGCAGTGAGGCTTTAGGATTGGACAAGATCTTGTCCAAAAATCCAGAAGCTACCCTAGGCTCTTTAAATCTTACAAACCACAAGTTTTGAACCTCCGATGAGGACACCCTATTGTACCTGATCAGTAGTCATTTCCCAGGCTAGTGGAAGTCAGAAATCGAACTCGGTGAAGTGCATGTAACCACTTGCAGCTGGAGGACGTCACAATGGTGTTGCCATCATGATCTAGTCAAGATTATAGTCACTGAAGAAGAAATCAAATGGGTTTTCGCTCTTTTCAACGTTTCATATTCCTTGGTACCGAATTTTTGTGGGTCTTCTTTAGAAAACTAAGGATTATATCCTTGGGCTGCTAATGAAGATCTTTAGGGGTAGCCTCGTTCTTAGTCACATGCCCATAGCGTCGCAAGCAGTGAGGGTGGTCTATATTCCGAAAGCATAAGGAGACAAACTTACACCACGCCGAAAGACTTTCGGGCTATTAGCCTAACCTCATTTATACTTAAGAGTTTGAAGAGGCTGGCAGATTTCTGATGGATGAGTGAATGTAGTGTATTTGCAGTTGCATTTGCAATGAATATGGAGGGAGCCTTCAACAATACGTCTCGGGAGGTGATCAAATCAGCAGTAATTGATCAGGGAGTTCCCGGGATGCTTATTGAATGGACCTGCCAAATGTTGAACAACAACCGCTTGCTTGAATCTACCAAAAGAGACGCCACGATTAAAGGCAAAGTCAGTTCAGACTGCCCAAAGGGAGGAGTGTTCTTTCCCCTGTGACAAGGTACTCTGTATTTGTCAACGTGTTCAGCGAGTGAGCCCTAATCTATCTTACCTACCCTCATAATACTAAGCACACATTTTCCCTACACTAAAAACCTACCTAGCGTACCCCAGCCATCCCATTAGCCCAACACTATCCTCACTAAGCACACTAGCAGTAATATCGTAGATTGTCTGGTGTACGATATTCCAGCAGCAGATATCACACTGCCTCCAGGAGAAGTACTAAGAAGCAAGAAAGCGTCCAAAAAGCAAACCTCCCAGCAGCAACAGACAGCAATATAAAACTTCTATCAGTACCGAACAGCAGCATTAAAATCCCAGCAACTATGAAATATAAATAATATTAGGTTTATATGTGGCAAGATAGTTAAATAATTCAAACCCATTCGGATTTTTTCAAAAATCATTTGTAGAAAAAAATATGGCCAGCAGAAAGCCGGAAAATTTTTCATAAAGTATTCTTTATAAATAAAATTTTTATAAAATACATTTATTTTGCAGGTTAAAAATTCTGTTGAATAGTTTAATCGTGAAACATTAATATTCCTGTAAAAAAGATTCAAAATAACTGAATAAATATTCGACATACCCTAAAAACTACTACTAAATACTAATTTTTGAGATTTTTAATACTTTTTTCAATTTTTATGATTTTTTTGACGAATTTAACGATTGCAAAATTTATTGCGTTTGAAACTGAAAACCAAATACTGTCTGAAATATGTCTTTTTATAGTGAGAAGGTGCCTATAAATTTTCAGAGTGGGTCGAAACCATTAAGACCATTTCTAATCAAAATATCTGGGAAAAACATCCGATATATTAATATGAATGTATATTTATTGCCTACAACGATGAATCTAAAGAGGAGTTTAAAAGCATCTACAACTTTTTCAGCATTGATCTAATCTCCTGTAAGCCGTTAAAAATAAAAATATTATAATGCAATTATAAGAAATCATCGGACTAAATGGCCAGATCAACCAGATCTCCATCAGAAAAGTGAATCAGGCAAGTTTATTTAAACTATTATCTGGCACTTCATCGTTTAATGTTGTGCCACGTAATAGTTTTTCCATTTTTTTAATATAATTATATTAGTCCAAATATACCGTATCATGATATTTATCAGCATTTGTAAACAATAAATCCCAATTAGTTTTTAACAAATGATTTTGTTTTTTTTTGTTTATTATTTTAACGTCGCTCTTTTTATGCTCCCAAACCGGTGCTAATCAGCGACGGAGGTCATGCGATGTCTTGGTGAAGAAAGTATTTGTTGAAAATACATTCGCCAGTGGTGCTTCCAGATTACGAGTCCGACGCCCTACCGACCGAGTCATCGCAGGCCTCTGACAAACAAATGAACAAATGAATTGATTTTTTCAATTTTTTTGTAAAAAGTCTATCCTGAATTTTATTTTTTTTATTTTCCTTTTTTACATTTATTAAATTACTTGTAACTTTGTCTCTAAATTCATTTTGTGCACCGTTATGCATATCTAAATTTTGAAATAACATTGCAATGTTTTTAATAACAATAATAATATTTGAATTTGATAGTTTTGAATAAATATTAAAATTTGGCCTAACGAATCGATATCAACAACATCTCTTGCAATTGGCACATCAGTCAAGTTTTTTACCCAGTTATTATTGTTTAAATTATGTATGTCGCTTCCAAATAAAACATTCTGACTCAGAATGAGGTTGGAAAACACGATAACTCAGAAATAACTTGGAGAAAACGTTAACTCAGAAATAACTTGGAGAAAACGTTAATTCAAAATTTGCTTAGAGAACACGTTAGTTCAAACGATGATTTTTGCAATCGCGATTTAAATTGATACCTCAGCCACAAATTTTTAACAATGCACGATTAAATATAAAACTAATTTTCATGTATTACAACTTACTGTCTCATTTATTATATTGTCAAATAGTGCACATTCATGTATGCATATATATATTTTTATTAAATTTTGCAGAGCGCTCTTATTGTAGGCTAATGCGTTCTATTGAAAAAGGTAAAAAATTCTATTGTTTAAGAAAATAATTAAAAACAATGAGTCTCGATAATTTTATGAAACCGATAAGTATACGGACTCTCCTTAAATATGTCAAAGCACACAAATAAATTTCTGCACAAAAACGCAAAATTATTTTAAAAACGTAAATGGAAATTACCAGGTTAACTATTAAAAATTTTTTACAGACTTGAAGACTACTAATAAACTTGTGGCATGAGACTTTTAAGTACTGAATAAAAAATGAAGCGGGCGTCGGGTCTTGAACCAGAGCCCCTTTGGATCCGAAGGCGTTCACGCTAACCACTGCGCTACGCCCGCCTGCTTATTGTTCTTATATGCTACCGATACCGCGCCACCTCGCGGAGTCGGTAATGCTGGCATCTATATGACAAGTGGATTAAATCCACCTTGTCACAATCCCCCCCACCAAACCGTCGAGTGTCTGTAAGACATCGAGACGTATTATAGGCTGGGGAGGAGGCATTGCTTTTGCTCTTTTGCTCACTAGAACAATTCCCCCAAATTATTCTAGGAGCGCTGCTGCTGGGGAAGGCTGCTTAGGATGGGATTAGGGACTATTTACAATATTTACAGGTTTTTATGCAGGTGGGTTTTTCACGTTGGGCGCCATTGTGGCATGAGACTTTTAAGTGCTGAATAAAAAATGAAGCGGGCGTCGGGTCTTGAACCCGAGCCCCTTCGGATCCGAAGGCGTTCACACTAACCACTGCGCTACGCCCGCACTGGCCGTAGCGCCTGCTTATTGTTCTTATATGCTAGCGTTACCGCGCCGCCTCGCGGTGTCGGTAATGCTGCCATCTATATGACAAGTGGATTAAATCCACCTTGTCACAAACTACAGATGGTTTAAAAGATATTGATTTAAGCTTTTTTTAGAGTTTCGGATGAAAACATCAATTGTGCCGAAGTCATATTATTTTCAAGTTCAATTTTGACATATAGTTTATGAGACATTGATCTTGAGATTAGAAATTTGTGATGCTGGTTTATAATTCAAATAACGAAAAATATTATTTAAACAAAATTATCCGGATCCCAACATCATCGAAAAAGAAAAAAACAATAATATTAATTTATTCGTCCTGATCACCCGGTGGACTCACCCAGAGGAAGTTCCGTTGAATAAAATAATAGTTCCGGATACCTATTAAACTGCGTAACGAATATTAACACCCTTAACAAAATTTAGATATATATAATTATATTACGGGATCTAATAATAGATCCCGTGGCACCACTAACCACGAGAGAGAGAACGTTACTTTATAATTAATCAAATAAATAATTTAATTTAATAAGAAAAAACGCGCACTGAATTTATCCTTATTGTCCCCACTAACTAAATCAATTATTATTTTAATAATTAAAATAACTCACCAATTCTATGAAATAAAATCAATATGAAATCAATATAATATAAATAATATCCTCGTATATTATTCCTGGTGAAGATTTATATATATATATATATATATCTGTATATATTTCAAATAATTATTCCTCCTTATTTGTGTGGAAAAAAATCTATATATACTCCTTAATCCTTTTTTATACAACAAATAAATCCTCGGTATGATCAGAAGATACAGAAACACTCTTTACAATCTATAGAATCAGAATAAAAACAACACTGCTATCTGGAAGATCGATAGGATCAGAATACAACACTGTACGATCGGTAGGATCAGAATGGCGATGATCCGTTTTTCCGAGTCACGCCAAACTTCTTCCCCGATTTTCTATCTCCCTCAATCTCCTAATATCCCTATCTATTCTCTCTCTCGTTACCTGCGAGGGATCCGGCAATATTATAATTCTCCAACCCTTCCGTATCCGTCACAGGTGTAATAAAGCTACCCATATTTACCCTACTAAAGATAAATATGACAACTAATTTGCATAAGTTATCATTGTCCCAACTAGTATTTCGACTTTCCGTATTTAAGGTAATTACAGTCATATAACGTAATATGCTGTTATATTTACCCATACGGAAGTCTTATCTCTAATAAAATCATCTATTGATTGGTTCAATAGATCACTAAATTATTCTCTAGTTAACAGCGCGAAATTCGAATATCAATTTATCTCCTTACTATTACACACGTGTTCCCCCACTATCCGCGTTCCGAATTCCCTAGACTATATGCGCGCGATCCCCGTATCGATACGAGCGCGAACCGCATGCTCAGTGTGCGCGCGCTTGAATCTAGATCGATTCAAGATGGCGACAACTGAGCGCGGGCCGGCACGTAAACAACGTGCCTCGCGACCGATTCTCCGGGTGTGCGCGATCCCCACCGGCGGAAATAGTACCCGGGTACTACCGCAGAGTGGTGCGCGGCCGGAGGTGCGCTCATACCTCTACCAAGGCTCCACAGGCGACACGGCACACGGCGAAACATCCCCAACACCGACGTCAACAAACGCTCACGGAGAGAATCTCATAAGTATTTTATGTATACTCGTAAGTGTTTCTATCGATATAACTATTTGTAATAATTAATTATATTTATTATATAACCTATACTTCCCTACTAACAATCCTCTTTCTCCTTAATACATAACACTCCTTACCTTGTTTATTCCCAACTAAACAATATCTATTTATATTTATTTAATTTATTATATATAAATTATTATTACTAATTCCACCTATTCCTTATCCCTGTTAATACTTACTTATTGTAATATTTAATCTATATTCTCTTCTTTCTCCTTTTCCAATTAATAATCAACACACCCATCCGTTGTCATTTTTCCTCACATCTCCCTACTCCTTTTATTATTAATTTTTATAAACTTTATATATATTTCCCATAATACCTGTCCTTGCCATTAATTATATTATTTAATAAATATCCATATTAATATATTTCTCTTTTTCAGATGCAGCGTGCCAAGGAGTACCTGTCACCGAGGGAACCCCGGACACGCTGATCCAGAGACAACCTAATAGACCTTCGCATCAATCCAATAGGACAACTAGATAAGTATACTTAATTAATATAGACTCTTTTTGTACCAATTAATACTAATATTCTGTATATATTATTTTCAGGTGGCCTCGGTGATGTACCCACATCACAAATTCTAAAACAAAAGGATAATTTCTAAAGACAATTAGCAACCAATATTACATATAATATTATGTTGAATAGCGGTAAACTCAGCTGTGTTGAAGAAAACATGATAAATTTGACGCATTGAGGTTAGAAAAATTTTTGAACACATAGATTCTAGTAATTAAAAATCTTATCATAGTGAGTGTTGAACATATAAACATATTTTTGTTAGGCATATAGTAGTGCTATTTCAGTCATATTTAAACATTATAGAGTGCTAAAATTAGTTTTAGCACAGAGGCTTATGTTTGTGTTGTAACTCGATTTTCGCAGGTACTTTGGAACTAAAGAAGGTATCTCCAGGAAAATTTGGTCTGGATCTCGCTTTATTAAATTAAATATCTTATGACACCGGGAAAAATATTACAAATATCAGGAAATTGACAAGATACTTCCACATATATATATATTATATACGACAAATAAATTAATCATATGGAAAATAAAGTTTTTTTTTCCTTATTGGGTCATATGGAACATCGATTTTATCGCATTTCTAGTTTGCGTGGTAGACATTAATTACGTTGCTCATTTGAAAAGAGCTTCCCCACTATTTTCAAAAACACTGCTTAAACATAACAAAGTTTTAGACAAAAGTTGCAGGATTTGGAAATAACAATGTAATAGTGATCATGACCATGACCTTGACCGTTACTTACATGGTCTTTCAGAGGTTAACTTAAAAACGTGTAGGAACTGTATATTTCCCCCCCGGAATAAAAAAGAACTAAAAAATTAATTTTGTTCATGATCTTCACCATGACCTTGGCGGTAACCTTCAATGTTACATAGAGGCCAATTTAAAGATGACAAATAAATTATAACATCGGTAAATTGTAAAATTGACCTTGACCATGACCTCTCCTTAATTTCAAGGTCATGTAGCGGTCGATTACCAAATTTTTAAATTGTGATGCTGGTTTACAATTCTATATTGTGACGGAAATCGTCACACAATCAATTCACGACGAATAGAGTACTTAAATTCGCGAATTGTAAGTCGTCGGAGCCTTTCGTATGTCAAGGCCAACCGTCGACACTTGTTTACTTTTCTACGAGTGTATAATTACGCGCGCGACTATACGTAGGGATGGGAGCGCGAAAGAGTGTGTGAGTTTCCCTACTCCCATCCCTTTTTCGGGAAATTAGGCGATCGCCTAATCAGTGTGTAATGATCCGTCGACCAAGACGGATTATTGTTTTGACCGTGATCGCGTACTACTCGTGAGAGCCGAGAGTACGCCCCACCCCCCTCCTGCATCGAGCTCTGTGAACGGTTGTTCCGGAGCAGAGCTAAGTGCGGAGACCCGGGTGGACACACGCGTGTCCTGTACAGTTTGGTGTGTGTTTGTGTGAGTGTGTGAATCAAGGACGGGGTCGTGCGCGAGTGATACCGCGGATCGCGACTCGCTCGCCGCGGCAAGGGCCGCCTTCACCACCTCAACCACCGGTCGTCCCCTTGTCAAGGAGGTCGACCAGTCGCCGAGGATCGGCTGGGCCATCCCCGAGGAGCGTCACCCGTAAGTGACATTTATTATCGTGACCCTCCCCCTCCCTTGTATGTGTGTGTACCACGGGAGTGTGTTCGAGTACAACGGTACTCGAACAGCGGTTCCTGGAGCGAAACCTGTCGCAGGCGAGGATCTCGATCCGACAGGTTTCCCGGGACTTCCGCCCGCGCGAAGCAATATTTGTCGCGGCACACGGCCTGGATGGCCATCTTGTTAAATATGTAAAATAAACATTTCTTTCATTTTATTTTTAATTAATTGTGTTTTTGTTATTTCTCCCCGCTCCCGCCGACATCCTTTAGTTTTTATTTCGTGTCGAGGCAAGGAGGATTGCCCGAATCCTCCACACCGATCGTCCCAGCGAACTCGTGTTCCTGGCGACAGCCCGCAGTTCGCGATAACAAAATAATTAATTGTGTGCGCGGTATTGGGCAACGCGGCCCAACGGTTAATTTAATTACGTAAATTAATTAATTTTACTCGGGCACGCGAATACCACGTCACAAATGGCGACCGTGACAGGACGTTCGGTTTCGTCCTCACCGATGTTAAATTTAAATTAAAGAATAATTGTCGGCCATCTTTTCGCGCGCGAGCAGTGTCGCGGCGAAACGTGAGCGGGTTGAGTTTTGAGAGAGAGAGAGAGAGAGAGAGAGAGAGAGAGAGAGAGAGAGTGTATTACGAGTTAAAGAGTTAGAGTGAGAGAGAGAGCGCGAGAGACGGCGTGTGAGACGCGTCTCTATACCGGAGTATTCCCCCTCTTGCTCGGGTATCCGAGGAGAGGTATACACCGGTATATCGAGAGAGAGTTCGCGCGCGACCGTGTTTAGCCGGAAGCGCCCAATCTCACCGAGATCGGTCTCTCTCGATCGCAAGCTTGACGGGAGATCTTTGCTAGCTTGTATGGGAGCGGCAAAGTAGGGAGAGAGTAGCTTGAGCCGCGGATCGCGGGCAGCGAGAATCCCCCCCGAACAGCGCGCAGGGAAGACTTCGCGAGAGCCGATCATCATCGGCTCTCTCCGATTGCGCCCGCGAGTGGGAGTGAGAGAGAGAATCCCTAGTCGCGGGGAATCGGAGTAAGGTGCTAGACGGGCTATAGGTGTGTGAGTCTTCGCAGCTATTATTTTTATTTTTGCAATAATAAAATAAATTCTTTCCCGCGCGGGATCTAATCTATATTAGTAGTGTGAGAGTGTTTTATAATTAGATCCTTTCGGGAGAGGTAGTTGCCACACCCCCTCCCTTTTAAAGAAAATTTTTGAATTAAATAATTTAGTTTTCTTTATATACGGGACGCGGCAATTCAATTGGTTTTTTTGAGTTCGAGATAGAAATTTCTGTGTTGCTTTCTCTCCTCCCTGACCCACATATATTATAATATTAGTAATATTAATTTAATATTCGTATATTATTTATTACTATTTATTTATATAATATATGTATAATTTTATTTGTGTATACAATATATTTTACAACTATTGTTAATTATTTAGACTTGTTTGCAAGTTAAATAATTAACATTAAGTAACTTTGTGTGAATCAGCCGCAAAGTTACAATAGTTGTAATATTAATTATTTAAACTCGTGTGTGAGTAAAATAATTAAAATTATTTTTGTATTACAATTATCTGACAGTAATTACATAATTTAATATTTGGTATTTATTAAGTATTACTGTTCACGATACTTGTATTATATTTTTGAAATTTTTGAGTGTGAGAAAATTTTTTTTTATAACTCGTGTTAATTGTTTAGACTTGTTGCAAGTTAAACAATTAATGTTAAGTATCTTTGTGTGATTGTTCCGCAAAGATACGAGAGTTATAATATATAATTATTTAGACTCGAGAGTGAGTTAAATAATTAAATTTTTTTTGCATGTATTTTGATGATCGGCATCTAACCTAAAATTTTGTATTCGTTATTTGCTGTGAAATTTTAATATATGTAAAAAACTTTCTTTTCTCTTTTTGGTGTGTTTAAATTATATCTCCACACATTTTTACCAATTATTTAGACTTGTTTGTTAGTTAAATAATTGGTTATAATTTTTTTTTGGTGTGTTTGAATAAAATAATTCGGTGTATAAATTTAATTGTTTAGACTTGTTAGTAAGTTAAATAATTAAATTTTCATTTCCTTTTCGTTCAATTTATTTAAAAAAAAAAGGAAATATAAATTATTTCAACTTAGCAGCAACATAAATTATTTATTTAGTCCTTTTTAGGATAAAATAAATATATTTCCCTGAAAAATTGTTGTTTGGGACGACAATTAGTGAAATAATTATTTTTGTTGCAAACCATACGGGATTTACAACATTTCGTAAATACCCCTATTGTTGAAATAATTTAATTAAACTTGTGTTTATAGTGTAGTGTAAATTATAAAGGAAATTTTTTTTTTGTTTTGGGCTTGGAGAAGCAAAATAATGAATAGTGTCTTGGTGTGTGTGAATCACAAGACACTGTATTTATTTTTATATTGATTTTAAAATTGATTATTTAGGCTCGTTAGCGAGATAAATAATTTAATTTTTTTTTCTTTTCTTTTCTTCCTTTATAATTTGTTGTTCTGTATTTATTAATAGATTGAAACTTTAATTATTTAATTTTCCCTAACAAAATAGATTCTTTTCGCCAGTGAGGAATCTTTTGGATTATAACTGGTGAGAGAGATATTTTGGGAAATCGTTAAATTTACCATTTCTGGTAAATTACCGACGATATTGAAATAATTTGGAGATTTCTTTTTGTTAATAATTAATTATTTTTGCTTGCAGAAGCAATTGTATAGAGTCTTGGTGCGTGTGAGTCACAAGACACTATTATAAACATTAATTATTTAGACTTGTGAGCAAGTTAAATAATTAATTTTAATTTGGTACAAGTTTTAAGTGTGTGATTTGCCACAACTTTAACCAACAAAATTTAATTATTTTGTCCTTTTAAGGACGAAATAAATTTCTTTTAAAGAAAATCTTTTGGATTTTAATTAAGTAAATTAATTTTGTTGGTACACTAGTCGGTGCATTTTTACAATTTATTGTAATTAAGCCGACACCAAATTTTTTTTTACTCGTTGGGAGTAATAATTATTTTATTGTGGTGAGTCCAATAAATAATAAAAAAATTGGATACTTCCGAAGTATTTGAAACACTAGGGATTTCATCTGAAATCCCGGTTGAGAGTACTTCTCCCTACGTAACACGTCGGCTGCTGCTGGTCAAAAAAATAATGGCCAGCAGCTATGAAGCCCGAATGACCCAGCTTATGCGTGAATCACGCATAGCTAGGGATATTCGTCGGGAAACGAAGAAGCTTCCGATTGAGGCAGTGTATGCCCAATTGGAGCATCTAAGTTTAAACGCAAATGGCGAAGAGGCGGAGTGCTGCGAACGCCTTTTGCGTCACCGGATAAGATGTGTAGACATTAATTTGGAAATACCATGGTTCCCTGAATACGATGAGAATGTAAGGGCAGAGCCTGCACATAAACCTCTAGTATGTCAGGAACTATGGGAAATTAGGAAACCCCGTTCCAGGAAAGGGAGTGTGGTCCCATCAGGAACGGAAGTTTCCTGCGAGTCCGAAATGTCGGATCGCGAAAGGGTTGCTAGTGACAGAGCACCTATTCCTGAAGAAGATGGTGCTCTGTCACCAAGTGGTCAGTCTAGAAACTCGCTAATGAGTACTGCACAAAGCCCGAGGTTGGCATCAACAGGTGCTATACCTAAACGGTTTGGTGAGGTACTGGGAGCAAACATGACCACGACTGCAATCCCTTATGTTCCTGTATCGGTGGCTGCAACTTCGTGCACAACCACTACGTCGACGGTTACGACCGTGACGACTGCTCAACTCGGAGGTTTTTATGCACCCGCACATTACTTCCCAATTGAAGAGCAGAGAAACAGCGGACATCTTGGCACTAGAGAGAGTGAAGTGCCAACACAACATTTTGGCTTGGGTTCGCAGACGGAAGCCGACCGTCGTACGTCACGAGGATACACCTCTAGACAATACGACATCAGGCAACCCGAGGCTAATACAACCGAACGCCAATTTGTTGATGATAGGAATGGATATGACCTTCCTAATGACGTCAGTGTTCAATCTTACGAAAAACCGAGGTTTGAACAGAGACGTCGTGAGACCTCTTCTAAGACTTGTGAAGGACAAGATAGAAGAGAGAGGCGTGAGTACACGACTCCAAACAGAAAGTCACGATACCATCGTTCTGTGAGTAGAGCCTCAAGCGACGATGAACGTCGTGACAGCTGTACGGAGAGACGTACTCATAAACGTCAGTCGAACCGTAAACTCGACGACCGAGCACAGCCGGAAATTCCGGAGCAAGGTCACAGAGAGAGGTCGGACAGACGTAGAGAAACGCCTCGAGAGAGACGTGCGGTGGCCACTTGCGATCAGAGTACTCAGACGGATTCGTCCGATGGATATCAGTCTGATCGCGAACCTGCTCGTAGGAGATCCGATTCTCGTAGGGCGGCTGGATGCCGACAAGAGAATAGGAATCCTTCTACCAGTAGGCGTAGGAGTTCCCGGACGGATAATAGAGATGACCGAACGCACGATCGGACAGGGTGCGCACGAGAGCTGCGTATCTGGAACATGTCCTTTGATAGTGAGACCAAAAAGGACGCGGAAGAGTTTCTGAACCGTTTGCACGATTTCAGAAATGACAACGAGTTCTCAGATCGCAGAATGTTCAGTGCCCTGCCCAATGTGTTCTCAAAATCAGCACTGTTCTGGTATAGAACAGTTCAGCCATCTCTTCGAGATTGGCGTGATTTTGAGATCGAGTTCCTAAATGAGTATGGCCGTATAATAAATGACGAAGATTTACTCATGGAACTCCGATCAAGAACACAAAATGAGGGAGAAAAGGCTACGACGTTCTTGAATTGTTTCAAAGTGATCGTAAATAAGTTTAAATGCCCTCCCTCATTAGAACAACAGGTGAAGATGGCCTACTCACAGATGAGGCCAGACTACCGTAGCTACATACCAGTACGACAAATCGAGTGCGAACAGCATTTAACATGGGACACGAAATTTTCCAGTTCCAACGTTAAGCGCGAGAAGCTCGTACCAGAAGCTTTCCCGAAACAGAGTGGTGGAGCACGAGTTTCGGGCAAAGTGGCGACTGTTACCGAAAAGAGTAAGGATGAGTCTTCTCATGCGGATAAACAGTCGTCGAAGAAAACTATTAAGAAGAAGAGCAAGAAAAGTGCGAAAAACTCGCCAAACTCTTCTTCAAGCGAATACGAAGCAGCCGCTGTGTACGGTACTTCCAACGTCGCTAATAGTTTTCAGAAACGATACGGCAAATCGAATAATGGAGTGAGTGCCCCCAATTCGAAATCTGTATCGTACGTGCCAGTTTCTCAACAGTCACCTGGGCAACAAAAACAGAGCTCGGGCAAAAGAGAAAGACGTGCTTTGACAAATTCTCAACTGCCCCAGCAAAATGTTTTTATCCCACAAATGGCACAAAACCTGGTGAGGTATGTGCAACCACAGGCGACGGCAGTAAATCCAACGAACCTGAGCACCAACTTTTTCGGCGTGTGTTTCACATGCCAAAAAGTCGGTCATAGGTCGTCGGATTGCCCGAGCCGAACATGCTACCGATGCGGAAACATTGGGCACTCCGCTGAGCAGTGCTCTACCGAATTGGTAGCAAAGGAGTGCCAGCTGTGTGGAATTAGTGGCGTTACACTCCAAACATGTCCTAACAGCGTCAGATTCCTCCAAAACGTGGGAAACCTGAACGCAGGGCACCCGAGCTGCCCCGGGCGCCCTGCACTGCAGTAAGTAAACCGCATGGTTTACAAGGGCAAGAGTTTAAGGTTGGAGAACCCTCTAAACTCTTTAAGAAGTCTAGCAAATCATTTGCTGACTTCTCTAAAGTCCTTAACGGAGATCAAATTCCCTCTCAGACCGAAGTTGGTGTCGAAAGTAGGTCTGAGTGTAAGGATTCTAAACGTTCTGGGGATTCGACAGATGGAAAAGTTCTTAGAACACAACCTGTCAATCCCACCCGAGCTTTGCAAGGTAAAACAGAACAAGGAACCTTATTAGACCAACAAAAGCGTGAGGCTAATGATTGGTCTAAGGAACTCCAAAGGCAAATATACTCTGATAGCAGAGATATTATTGGTGAAGAAAGCGTAAAGAGATCGTTATCTCAGCCGCTTAGCACCATCGGAGTGAACGACCTTGGTTGTTGCTCATCGTCACCCCGTTGTGACACACCTAGTAAAGAGGACAAGAAGCCCTTGGGGGGAGAAGGAAATTGTCCTCAACAACGAACCCTTGGTGGAGAAGGTAGTTGTCGATGGTGTGCATAACATGAACCGTACGAACTCGTTGCCGAGAAGTACGGTTAAGGGGGGGGGCAGATGCCGTGCCAAGTACGTCTAAAATGACGCACACGGCATCGACTCCTAACGCCGATAGTCAAACCAATCAGATAATTGCTGGAATCCAGTCGGATAGCCGGCTATTCTTTTTGGTACGACTCGGTGGAAAGGACTTTAAAGCACTTTTCGATCCTGGCGCCATGGTCTCTCTTGTACGATCAGATGTTGTCGAACAGTACAAGTTTAAATGGAGACCAGTCAAGGTTATCGTGAAAGGTGTGGCTGGACCAGCACTTAAAGTCCTTGGCCTTATCGACATTCTATTCTGTGTAGAAGGCCTTGATGGCAATATCCAACTGAGAATTGTAGAGAATATTGAGCATTCCATCATTCTCGGTATGGATTTTCTACAACACTGGCATATGGAAGTCAAATTAGGCGAAGCTATCTGGCGTATTGGCGAGAGTGATTGGAGACACTTCGTCAGAGATACATCTCATGACATCGATTCGAAGATTTCCGCTGAATGTGCTGGTATAATTGAGATACAGGACGACCAGCGGAAACAAGTCAAAGAGTTAGTTGAAAGCCTACTCTTGCCCTCGGGAGACGTCCACGGCTTTACGACGTTAACGGAGCACCACATAGAGGTTGAACCTGGTGCAAGACCGGTCCGTCATAAGCCAAGACGTATGTCTCCCAAGGTCCTCGAATTTGCCCAGAGTGAGGTCAAAAAGATGTTTGACAAGGGCATTATTGAACCGAGTGCGAGTGATTGGTCAGCTGCTCCGGTCATCGTCCGCAAGGACGAAGGAAGTTATCGCTTCTGTATCGATTTTCGAGACCTTAATGCAGTCACAAAACGTGATTTTTATCCAATTCCTAATATGGATACCATATTGGATAAGCTGCATAATGCAAGGTATATATCAAAAATCGATCTTAAGAAAGCTTACTTCCAAATATTAATGGCCGAGGCGAGCCGGCATTATACTGCATTTGCTGTACCAGGGTCGGGGCTGTGGCAGTTCACGAGAATGCCCTTTGGCCTCATGAATGCTCCTATGACCTTTGCACGGCTTATAGATGCAATTTTCGGGTCTAAGGTGGAACCTCATGTGTTTGGTTATCTAGACGACTTGATCGTCATTACCGAAACTTTTGAGGACCATCTAAAATGGCTCGAATACGTACTAAGGACGTTGAATGACGCTGGACTCGAAGTGAATCGAGAGAAGTGTGAGTTTTGTTGCTCCAGTCCTTAATTACCCTACTCCTCGTAATGTCAAACAGCTGAGATCCTTCCTCGGGATGGTAGGCTGGTACTCTCGATTCATTAATCGAGAAGCTGACATTAAAGCTCCCCTTACCAAGTTGTTGCGTAAAGACCAGGCTTGGGATTGGGGCGAGGAGCAGGAGGAGGCGTTCTGTCAGCTTAGAGTTGCGTTAGCTGAAGCGCCTGTACTAGCCCGTCCAGACTTTTCTAAGCCATTTACCGTCCAAAGTGACGCTAGTGACTTAGCAATAGGTGCGGTGTTGACGCAACTGGACGACGAGGGTTTCGAGCATCCGATTGTCTACGTCAGCCGATTATTAAATCGCGCTGAACGTAATTACATGACAACGGAAAAAGAATGCTTGGCTCTCATATGGGCTATTAAGAGATTGAGACCATACATTGAGGCCTATCGATTCACGGCTATGACCGACCATAGTGCTCTCAAATGGCTCAAAAATCTCAGAGAGCCGTCGGGTAGGTTGGCACGATGGATACTTGACTTTGAAATAGTGCATAAGAAACGAGCCTTGCACTATGTCCCGGACGCGCTTTCTCGTGCCGTCAACCCAGACCCCGACGAAGAAGAGATTGCGTCGTTCGAAGTAATTACAGACCCATGGTATATTGCTAGATTGAACGATGTACGCTCATGCCCTCAGAAATTTCCGGAGTGGAAAATTGAGGATGATATGCTATATCGTTTTACAAGTGATAAACTCTTGGACTCTGTAACAGAACGAGAAGAAGGCTGGCGCCTTGTTCTACCCATAGAGCAGAGGAACCGAGTCTTAGTAGATTCTCATTTCCACCCATCCATGGGTCATATGGGAGTCGAAAAGACTTATGAACGTGTTGCGAGAGACTATTATTGGCCAGGTATCTACCATGATACCCGCTAATTTGTTTTACAGTGTCTGATCTGTCAGAGCTATAAGACGTCTCAAGCAGGTCCTCAAGGCTTGATGGGTAAACGTAACATTGAGAGACCCTGGGCTGTTGTGGCAGCAGACGTAATGGAGCTTCCACGTAGTAAAAGTCAATACAAATACATCATAGTATTTCAAGACTTGTTTACAAGGTGGATAGAGCTCAAACCATTACGTACGGCGACCGGTAAGTCGGTGTCGAAAGCATTCGAGGAACTCGTAGTCTTCCGTTGGGAAACGCCAGATTTCCTAATAACGGATAATGGGACTGAGTTCATCAACGGCATCATGTCGCGAATGCTGGAGGAGTATGGCATAAAACATGTCAGAACCCCTCCTTACCGACCACAAGCCAACCCGGTGGAGAGAACAAATAGAACGTTAAAAACGATGATTGCGACGTTTGTGGATTCGGATCATCGTGGGTGAGACACCCACTTGCACGAATTTCGCCATGCAATAAACACGGCAATGCAGTCAAGTACCAAAGTCTCACCCGCATTCTTAAACTTCGGGCGTCATCCACAACCTGTGAAGAGTCTCCGCAGGGAAGTGGAAAAACAGGAATTTAAGATCCTGGACAATCCCGAAGTATGGCTAGATCGTCTTAAAAGACTTGATGCTCTACGCGATTTGGTCAAGAAATACATTGACGAGGAGCAAAGACGTCAAGAAAAGACCTACAACAGAAACAGACGTATTGCCTCGTTTCAGGTAGGAGATCTAGTCATGAGGAAGTGCCGAACGCTTTCCCAAGGTGCGAAGGGTATATCTGCTAAACTGGCACCAAAGTATGACGGACCATTCGAAGTTAAAGAAGTACTATCTCCAGTAATTCTGAGACTAGAAGAGTCCGGTCGGAAACGGACCGAGGTACATATATCTGATGTAAAAAGATATGTACCACCTCGGGTTGTCAAGTAAAGCAGTATGGGTTGCGTATCGGTTCGCATGAGAACAGTTATCGAAGGTTGGGCCTGGTAACTGTATGCCATGCATTGATAGAGTGATATTTGAGAATACTTGTGTGTGAGTGAATGGGCAATCCTCCCTTATTCGTAATTTACCTTTAATTATGACTAATTAACCTTTTGTTTTCTTTCAGCTCCTCGATGGACCAGAACCGAGACCTGGAGGCAGGAGTCGGTGTTGATCCATCGTCGCCTCCGATCATTCTGCTGGGGAAAGACACTCCGACGTCGGGTGTTGCCGAAGAGGTCGTCGGAGTGGCCTCCGACTGTCTCGAGGTGCCCGTTGATGACCCACTCGCTGGATGTGACCAGTCCGTGCGGGAAATCGACGAAGTACTCATCAAAATGGAAGGACCATCCCGAACCTCGACGATTGATATCCCGTCATCGGGTGATACGACCCAGGTGGAGCAGATGGAGGTGGACGTACCTACGGTGTTAGCACTGGGGTCGTCCACCAATATCTATATAATAATAGAAGATCTACGCGAGGCAGAACGGGAGCGGCAAAAGGCCGCCGCCGATAATCGCCCACGCCGCAAGAAGAAGAAGAGCAGCGGCAGACGGCAGTTGACGATGGATGACTATGAGTCAGGAGTCCCAGTCAACCCCCAAGTGACGGAGAGTCCGTGCTTGAGGGCGGGAGCTGTGTCCGTCATAGTCCCATCAACCGCAAGGGAACTCGATGTTGGGGTCGAGACCCTGACGGAACAAGCCAAGGCTGGGCCATCGTCATCCGGCCCAGTCATTACTAGGGGGATCGTCCTCCGTCGATTGGTTCCTCTACCTTTCGATCGGTCGGTAGATCCGCCTAAAATGGCTGGGCGATGGACCACAGCCACCGGGAGTGCGCGGCACCGCAATCGATACACTGCTTCAATTGCGGCCGCCGAGGGGTGGCAGTGAGTGAGTGTCCAAGATGTTCTCGATCCTATGCCATCTGGATCCAAGAGCGGGGATACTCGCCGTTCTCGACGGTTGCTTCCCAGGTTTCGGTTGCCAAGGTCCCTGTACCTCAGCAGAGACCGAAGCGGTCGAAGCAACGAAGCAACCAGAACGAGTCCAAAAAGCGGCGGATGGAGACGCCCCGCCCGCATGGAGGGACCCAAGAAGGGCTCGTTTGTGAAGCCTTCTGGGCCCAAGCCCTCCTATGCGGAAGTGGTGGTGGGTCGCCGAGTAGAAGAGGCGAGTCGCCGCCAGGCTGCTGCCTTCGGCTTAGACAGCACAGGGCCCTTCGAACGTGTAACGTATCGTCAAACGGTACGGTAAACAATACCTTACCGTTACAATATATAAACAAATCATTTTTTATAAATTAGTTTAAAGGAGATGGCATAACCAGTGTGTTATCGATTATTAACCTTCGATAATTAACCTTTGTTGCTTACTCGGTAACACACTGGTTTCGTCATTTCTTTAATAATGTTGTTTATTGGGAATTGCACTAATATATTTCGTAGAATTTATAGCAATATAAACAGCAACAGATGCTATATTACTTGTTTCAATACATATTTTTTCTTCATCAATTTTAAAAACCTTTTTATTTTATGACAGGTCCTAAATACATTTCTGTGTGAACAAAGTTGCACAGCGTATACTCTTTTTCACCATTCGTATCAACTGTAAATTCTATAATTTTTATAAAAGATCCACCAATGATTTGTGCAAAACAATTTCTTGATCGCAAAACTCATTGCCTACATGATGTATATAAACAATTATCTTTAATCAAGCGGTAATAAGATGAGCCACTATTTATTGATGTATTGCACAAATGGCTTATTTCATCATTCGTCGCACAAGGTTTTCCAAAATACCTATTTTTAGAAATTTTGGTAGACTTTTCAGTGCATTTACTTTGTAAGTTTCTTGTAAATTGTATCGTAGGAGAATCTTCATGATTTGCAATAATTTGTTTTTCTAGAATAATAAAACTGCTTTTGTATTCAATGCGTCGGGAAATTTGAGGTAACACTCCTTTAGCTGCTTTAATCACTCCTAATATTTTTCCGTTACCATCTTCAAATCGATAGCCGTCGTGTACCCAAAGCGGCCCCCAATTAGCAACGCTTTGACTTAGGTGTACAAGCTGATGAATATTAAACGTCATTGCTCTTTTTGTATAATACTCCTCCGTTTTACAAACAAATTCTATTCTTTGATCAATTCTAAGAACTTTTTATTGCATAACATTTTTTCTTAAAGTCCATCATCATTGTGTAAAAAATTCCTGAACTTTTTGACGAATTTTCCGGGAGAAAGCCGCCATTTTGAATCCGCCTTGTTGAATTTCGAAAATCTGTGGGTACCAGTCGAAAGGTTATATAAAAAATGCACGGTCTATAGTGGTTCTAGCTGCATTGCAATACCTAATCAAGTCGAAAATTTTGATTAAAAAAAATCACGTTTTTTTTACTTAAAATGGAAAATTTTAATGGAAAATGGAAAATTTTCAAAATTTTCTCAACGTATTCCGAAAGAGCAACCTCGAAAATAGTCGGGTATGAATTTTCGTAAGAAAATTCCAACGCTTTCATAGATAGATACTCAGTCAAAGTTAGTACTACCGAAAACTGCAATTTTGACGTTAAAGGGTTAATACCAAATACTTGTTGACCAGTAGATAATTTTCTATACATGTGCTGCACGGTTTCTGCAGAAGTACGATTTTCTGATACAGTATTTTGTAATGGATAATTAATGACTTTTTTCTTTTCATGCATCACTCTCCTGGATGATAACACCAATTACATCCATAATAACCATTAAATTGGATAAGACCCTGCATTGGTGCACGTGCTACAGAGTCAACTCAGGAACAGACTGGATATAATTTAAAGTTTCTTTCAATACTATCTATTTTAAGCTTTATATTTTCAGTGTTAATGACGTTAATTTTTTTAACAAATGTTTCTAAGAAGATATTCATATTTGGTTTGCTTTTCCCAAACCATAGCGCACATGTAATAGATTCGCTAAATCTAATATCAGGAGGAATCTCGTTTATTATTATTTGTATTGGCCAAACAGAAAAGTTGAAGCTACTGAAAACTGGCGAACCATCACTATTAAATGTACTTGTGACGTACAGATCCTTTTCACTTATAGGTAACGACTTAATTAATTTTTTATACTGGACGCCATCGTATATATCTTCAAAAATTTGTCCCCGTTGCTCCTGATTTAAAAGTACTCTTTTATAATATTGGTGGTGCTTTTCTATTAAATGTCTTATTTTTTCCTTTACATCAAGAATAACAAAATAATTAATATTATTTCCCTGCACAAAGATATCAGATTCACATTTCTTAATTAGGGCATGTAGCATGATACTCTATTTTATTATTACATCTTAACAATTTATCAATTTGATATAAAGTATCAGGTAGAACTGGCGAGTTTACCTTCTATTTGTGTAAAATAGTTACTCAGTAAGATTAATAAAATATATACACATAAAAAATTTAATTTTTTTTCAGAATGTCTTAAGTATTGGGTAATACGATACCATGTTCAATGGTTAAAAGAGAAATCAATGTTTGACATCACCAGTAAAATTCGTTCTTACCTCTCAGATGAAATTACGTATCAAATAAGCCAATACGAAAAACAAGCTAAAAACAGTCAAACATAAACAAGTTTGTAATATTTCGAAGAATTTTAATTTTATTCTTCCAATTTTAATTTTAAAGTCATAGAAGAATGTTAGTTATTTTTAATATTGTAATCGACAAAAAATTTGATTGAAAAAATGTAATCGATAGAAAATATGATCGATAAAATATGTGATCGATAGAACATATGATCGTTAAAAAATGTGATCTATAAAAAATGTGATCAAAAAAGATGTAATCGATAGAAAATATGATTGGAAAAAAGTAATCGATAGAAAATGTGATCGATAGAAAATATGATCGTTAAAAAATGTGACGATAGAAAATGTCATCAAAGAGAAAGTATGATTAAGGGGACGCCAAACATTCTTTAGAAATTTGAATTCCGCGCCGAAAATTTTATCGACTATTTCGTATTATTATAAAAATAATAGTTTTAAATAAGAAATAAAGAGTTATCCCCCCTAGCTATCATAATAAGTAACATTTCTGCTAAAAGAGACTAAAAAATACTTTCGTTTATGTAAAAAATTTGCCCTACTAAAAAGGATGAGGTTATGTTTTACCTTTTTTACTAGGTCAAACTTTCTACGAAAACGAAAGAATATTATTTAGTCTGTTTTAGCAGAAATTTTGCTTATTATGATAGCTAGGGGAGACAACTCTTTATTTCTTACTTAAAACTATTTCTTTTACAATGATACGTAATAATCGTTCAAATTTTTGTCGCGAAATCCAAATTTCTAAAGAATGTTTGGCGTCACTTTATTAAAAAATGATGTTCTCATTTTGAAAGAGATATACTATTTAAAAACAATGTAATATAATAATGTTAATAAAATTTTTAAGTTTATAAAATAAAAGTATTAATAAACTCAAATAAATTACTTAATTTACTCACATAATTGTATATAAGAATAATGTTTACATTCATTTATATAAACACATTTTTTTTACATCCTTTAATTTTCTATTATAGATTGCAGATTTACTGAGAAAGTTTTATTGTAAACTGATCTTCAAATTATGATGAAATTTGTCACAGAGGTAAATTTAAAATACTGTTTTATAAATAAAGTACATTTAAGATTTCAGATTAGTTGCAAGAAATAGATATCCTAATAGTTTATTATTTAACATAGATTCACAATCTTAAATATTTTTATCGTAAACATGCATGCATTGATTTAATCATAGTATGTAAAGGTAAATTTTGTACACCCTCCATTGTAGGTTAAGAAAAGAAGGAGATGTCGATCTTTGAGGGTCAAACCAAGTTAAACAAGGAATAAAAAAACTCTTATTCTCAATTTAAAATATCGTGCAACGTTTCGTCCGCTGGTTTTACGAAGGTATTTAATTTTTATTTTGTGCTGTAAAGTGTGTGGTTGAAGTTTTGTTCATTTATATATTGTTTTTATGTAAATTCTGTTGTTTTTTGTTAATAAACAGTGCCTCAAGAGGTCTGCAAACCAGCGGACGAAACGTTGCACGATATTTTAAATTAAAAATAAGAGTTTTTTTTTCCTTGTTTAACTTGGTTAGACCCTCAAAGATCGACATCTCCTTCTTTTTTTAACATAGTATGTAAAAATGGTTGTCCGCGCTTTCTATCATAATTATTTGTATTCCTAAATGCTAATAAGTACAGTATTAGTACTGTATAAATTTCGTGTACATATATTACAAAATTGGTGCTAATTTGGTACGAATTTGGCTACAACTCGATACTAATTATGTGCAAATTTTGCAAAACGACTATAAATTTTTATTGTTTAATCCAGTATTATTTTGTTTAAACCAGTATTATTTTGTACGAATGTAGTGCAAATTTGGTACAAACTTGGTATTGATTTGGTACAATTTTGGTGCATATTTGGCACGAATTTCTCATCAATTTCGTGCAAATTTTGGAATTGTCGTAGAAGTTTCATAATTCTTTTGCACAATTAAGTATTCTTTTGTAATTATTTAGTGCAAATTTGGTACGAATTTGGTATGAACTTGGTATTGATTTGGTACGGACTTGGTATTGATCTGATACATTGTTGATGTAAGTTTGGCACGAATTTGGTATAAACTTGGTATTGATTTGGTACGGACTTGGTATTGATCTGATACATTGTTGATGTAAGTTTGGCACGAATTTGGTATAAACTTGGTATTGATTTGGTACGAACTTGGTATTGATCTGATACATTGTTGATGTAAGTTTGGCACGAATTTGGTATAAACTTGGTATTGATTTGGTACGAACTTGGTATTGATCTGATACATTGTTGATGTAAGTTTGGCACGAATTTCGAACAATTTTATTACATATTTGGCACTTATGTGGAACCGTAAATTCAACCAAATTTGGTACGAAGTTCTTTCCGATTTGGTACAAATTTGGAAATGACTCTGTACTTACTTTGCGCTAAATTTGGTACCAATTTGGTATAAAATCCGTACTAAGTTTTTAATAGGGTTATGATAAATTATAGTAATAAATAGCCGTTTAAGTAAGGGCGCACAACGCGCACTGATCTAACTTTAGTAATAAATAATATCTCTTGACTTCTGGTGCAGTTTAAAAAAAATATCGTACGGATAGTACCGCATAATTCCTATATTCTATTGTGATGTATCTGGTTGCACCATCCTCTTGCAGTCGAATTTGTCACCAATATCAACCTGCTGGATTGATTTTTAGTGTAATATTGAAGATTGTAAAAACGTTATTTTATTTTTACTAAAAATACTTATTTAAACCTTTATATAATTTTTATAAAAAATGCAGTAAGTTTTCTGTGATTAAGGGCATTTTGGAAGAAAAAGGGGATCTACCTTACTGATGACGGTTTGAGATGGTTATTACATTTTTTTTATAAAATATGTATTATTCTTTTTTTTTTTTTTTATTCTTGATTTTGTGCCCTCTTTTTTCCTGGCACTTCCTACCGTTTATCCCCTTGGGGACTTTAACACACCTATGTGTGGGTGCTTTATCCCTCTCTTAAAAACCCCACCATCTCGCATTCGCCCGGGGTTATGCCCGTGGATGAGGGAAACCTGTGAAGCAGGGAAAACCTCACCCGAGATGGCCGGTGTATTCGAAACATTCTTTTTGGGTGTCAAAGTCACATTGCGTAGGCCTTGACACCGAAACCGAATGTTTCACACCTCCCGCTCACGTTGTGAAGTGTGGAAAAACACCTAACCCGCCACGAAAGCCAAGCGACCGAGAACGTCACCCATCCACTTGGGCACCGCGCTCAATACTGCTTAACTTCCGTGACCGGCCGAGGTGCGTCTCCGCCACTCCGCCACCGCGTCGGTTATAAAATATGTATTAATTAAATAAAAAAAAGGGTTTTGTCACGTTGTTCATTATAATAATAGGTATATAGTCTAAGTTTTTTAAATAATTACTTAACAATTGACTAAGAAAACCTCACCTTATCGGCCTATATGGTAATCTCAGTAATTTATAAACTATTTAGAATGAAAATTTATCAGTATACTTATTACATTATTATCTACAGCGTGACAGAGGAATTTTTTTTATATTTTGCAAAAAAATTATTTTCGTTTATCGAGTTATTTACCGACAGACCTGATATAGCCTATATGTATATCTATATACGTATGTACACACGATACTCCTGTCAAGTGGCAACGCAAAAGAGGTTAGGTTTGATCAATGGCGTAATAGGTTAATTGTATAACTAGCAACAAATACCTCGGTCGCTAACGCTCCCTCGGTCGATTTAAACTTTTGATTTATTTTGTTGTATCAATATTAATTATTAGGAAAACATTTAAACTATATGAAGTTATAAAGTTATTAGATTTAATTTTTCATTTTCAAAGTTTAGATAAATATAATATATTAATACTAAGTAATAATAATCTTACTTATTTGTTAACATTTATTATTGTCTATTTTTTAATGCACATAATTACAATAATAATTGGATTTTATTATTCTTCAATTAAAACACTCTTTGATTTTACATTATTATTATTATTCTTGTGGCGTGTCCAATCTTATTTCCTTTGTAATTATTATACGTGAAAAAATAAATAAAATTACAATTGTATGAATACAATAAAAAAAGATAATTAGGTAACCTTTAATGTATGCACATTTAGATTTCACATGTATATATGGGCAATTTCTCGTAAATTGATCATGTCAAAAAATAAAAATCATGAAAAATAGAAAATTTTATTAAATAAAAATTTAAAATAAAATATTATTTATAATTATTAATGATTGATTTTCACCTATCGATTGCTCAACATTTGGAGGATAAAAGTTCTATATATATAAAAAAAAAAAATTAAAGTTAATTTATTATTTTTTTTAAAATCAATTAAATATTAAAAATATATAATAGAAAAAATTAAAGTTAAAGTTAAAGTTAAATAAAAATTAAATTCCATCAAAAACCTTTCTCCCTTTCTGTGACGTCAATCTATTTGTGTGACGTAATTGTCGATGTGACGATATTTTTTGATAAATAGATGTATCACATGTTTTTTGACGCACTGTTGGGGGTTAATGTTTTTAGTTTTTTTTAAAAGGGGCAACATTTGCAGGGGGAAGGGGTGGTGGTATGGGGTGTACCTTGACCACCTAGACATCGTCTTCAGGAAGTGACAATTTTTTTTGCATATTCAAGCAGGGTGGCACACTACTTACCAGTAGACGATGTCCAGATGACCCGGAGGTAAAAAAAAATAAATCAACAACATAACAATTCAAAAATTGAAGCAGCATCTTTAAAGCGTAGCGCTAATATTGCTAAGTTTTTGACAAAGCGTTAAAAATAAATTAATTAATAAAGAAAATCATATCTAAAGTGCACACTTAATTCAAATATTTACAAATATACATATAAGCAGCACTTTTAAAGAGTAGCGCTCAAAATTTTAAAATGAATCATCAATAGAACAATTCAAAAATTGAAGCAGCACCTTTAAAGCGTAGCGCTAATATTGCTAAGTTTTTAACAAAGCGTTAAAAATAAATTAATTAATAAAAAAAATCATATCTAAAGTGCACACTTAATTCAAATATTTACAAATATATATATATAAGCAGCATCTTTAAAGAGTAGCACTCAAAATTTCAAAATAAATGAACAATATATATTGAACAAAATATATGAACTGAACAAAATATATGAACAATATATGTCAGTCCCAAGCCTGTAATCGCAGAGGGAAAATGAAATTAAACAAAAAAATTATAAAACAAAAAAATAATGTCACTTCCCGAGGACGATGTCCAGGTGGTCAGGATGACCTCCAGGTCAACTACCCATCCTCCTTTAATTCCCTCACCTTACCCTATTTTAACTGTTTTTAAAAAACTCAAGTTCATGATAATGAGTCAATAAATGAAAATGCTACTCCTTATTTAAAAAAAAAAAAATTAGATGTTATTGCAGAACTTAAGAGTAAACAAAAAAAAATAAAAATAATATGTATGATGGTAAAATAGCAAATAATTATTTTAATGAATCTTTAATAATTGAAAATTATTTAGGTACAATGTCTGAAATTTGTAATTATTGCCATGCAAAACATTTTTCATGTGAATATAATAAAAATAAATTATTTTCAAGTTGTTGTCAAATGGGTAAAGTAATGCTACCTGACAATCCTACATGGGTGAAAATCATCTAACGTGAACATTTGACGTTGTGATATGCAAGAAAACAAAATGAAAAAAATTATATATTTTAGGTTTCTCTGGACCAATTACAGTTTCTAGAGTACCTGTTTACAGTGGGCATACAGGATCAGTTGATTTACTCAACGTATTGAAGATTTTTAATTTTTACATTCCAGGGGAATTACATATATTTTGATATATAAAACATAAACATCTTGAATTCATCCCTAATACAAAATCTCACGTGAGATCTCAAGTGAGATTTCATGCCAAAATCTCATGTGATATTTCAATTGGAGAGGTGTTTAAATTTGCTAAATAATAAAAAATCAATTTCTCACGTGAAATTTTGTAATAGGGATAGAAAATTTTAATAAACATATTTTATGGAGTATACATTGAATATAACTGTACCTAATTGATAATAACAATAAAAAAAATTAATTAACAAATTCTTCCATTTATAAAATATATGCAATGTTTCCATATAATCAATTTAACATAATTTTTATATTTGTAATATAAATTATATATTTTTATTATTTCTTTTAGTAGTGACTTCTTGTATCTTAAATAACAATTTTACTCTTTTTCTGAGTTTTATTTTCGTACGAGATCGACCCTAATTGATAATGTTCACATTGTCTATTCAAATTACATTCGTAACAACTTACTTCATTAAAATTAATTTTTTGGGGCTCACATCTACTCCATTTCCATTGATGGACTCGCATAGTTCCTTTGAATGGAGAAAACAATTGTTAAGAAATAATGTTTATTTTTAGTCAAAACAGTAAAGCATGTAATGATCAGCATCGATTATTTGTTATAAAAGAAATTTGGACAGGGGATGTTACATGCCAGGGGAGATTACATAGATTGTTTTTTAAATTTTATTACGTTAACATTCAAAATTTCCACATCGGAATAATACTGTTTTTATGTAGTTACTTTATCTGAAATTTACTCTATGAATTGGTTTTAAAAAATTTATTAGTTTTCCAATTATACTCTACCAGAGGAATTACATTAAAAAAGGTAACCGCTGAATTACCACAAAAACATGCCCGTATTTTTTGCTTAACATCATGAAATATTAAAAATAAAATTTTTACCTCTAAAGTAAACCAAAAGTTAACAATTTCACCTGGTCAGAAAAATGTTTTATGTTTACAATTAATTTTAAAGACATTAATCATAACACAGCTATTATTAATAACAAGTTTGTTACAAAGTTCAGCAAGTTCAGTGCACTTCAAAAATCAGTAAATGTTCAGATTTTCAACTTGATTTTAATTGTGGTTATCAAAATGAACAATTAAGTTTTGAACCCGTTTTTGAAAAAAAGAAATACGCCTATAATCGCACCAGTTAATATGCGATTATGGCCTTCTTACAGCCAGGGGACGTTACATTTCAAACTTGAAGCAACTTAAACTTGGCAATAAAATCAACTTTTATCAAGTTTCACGGCTGACTTACATTAAATTACATATATTGTACTTAGAATATATTATTCGTAATTTTATATATGATATAATGGGATATACTTCACTATTACACAATTGTGCGCGTTAGATGATTTTCACCCACATACCCAAAAGAATTAAAAAATTTGGTTATAGGTAATTCGAAATATAGTACGAATTTTCGTCAAAACATAAGACAATACAACAATTCTTTAGCTTAAATTATTATCCTCATTAATGCGTTCATTAATTAATGAAATACTAAAATCAGACAATGTATGTTGACAATATTGTAGCAATATGACATTATTCCAACAATATCGCTGCAATATGAAGTGCTGTCTGGGTAGGAATGTATCTATTCTTTTATACCTAATGAGTATTTTCTTAACCTTGCATTTTTTTAGAAAAGAAAGTTTTGGAAACAAGATTGTACTCTATTCTCATTCAAGGGAAAAAAATTATAGTGTATTTGGTATTTATTACTCAAAGTACTATTAACACAAATCACATTTTTATATTTTCGGTTTGGACACTTTACATTTTAACCTTTAGACTACCGAGATTTTAGAAATGAAATCGTCCTTTAAAAGTTTCTGAATTGCCAACCTGCTTGAATATGTAAAAAAATTGTCACTTCCTGAAGACGATGTCCAGGTGGTCAGGGTGACCTCCGGGTCATCTGAACATCGTCTACTGGTAAGTAGTGTGCCACCCTGCTTGAATATGCAAAAAAAATTGTCACTTCCTGAAGACGATGTCCAGGTGGTCAGGGTGACCTCCGGGTCATCTGAACATCGTTTACTGGTAAGTAGTGTACCACCCTGCTTGAATATGCAAAAAAATTGTCACTACCTGAAGACGATGTCCAGGTGGTCAGGGTGACCTCCGGGTCATCTGGACATCGTCTACTGGTAAGTAGTGTGCCACCCTGCTTGAATATGCAAAAAAAAATTGTCACTTCCTGAAGACGATGTCCAGGTGGTCAGGGTGACCTCCGGGTCATCTGGACATCGTTTACTGGTAAGTAATGTGCCACCCTGCTTGAATATGCAAAAAAAATTGTCACTTCCTGAAGACGATGTCTAGGTGGTCAGGGTACACCCCATACCACCACCCCTTCCCCCTTCAAATTTTACCCCTTTTAAAAAAGCAACTAAAAACATTAACCCCCAACAGTGCGTCAAAAAACATGTGATACATCTATTTATCAAAAAATATCGTCACTTCGACAATTACGTCATATAAATAGATTGACGTCACAGAAAGGGAGAAAGGTTTTTGATGGAAGCAGCTTAATATAATATAGATATAGATATAAATAGATTGACGTCACAGAAAGGGAGAAAGGTTTTTGATGGAAGCAGCTTAATATAATATAGATTATTAATATTATTGTTCTTACAGCATAATTATTATTAGTACTCTTATTTGGTCAAGGCCAGTTTTGTTATTGTTGTTATTTTTATAATAGAGTTAAAATAAGAATTACAACATTGCGACTGTAAAGTTCTTTCATACATTATGCAAGAACAGTAATTTTAAGATTTATAACACGCGGCAAAAAAATTAGTTACTCTAAACAATAAAAGTACTGAAAAAGGCCCAAGTATGTGTCAACACTTGACCCAGCCAACTTAATTTGTAGTAAGTTACCAATGCTTAAAATGACAAATTTATTTCTTGGTTAGTCGCGGAAAAATATGATCATTTTAATGGTTCACTTGAGTATAAATTGATTAATTATTTTAAATACTAGAAAATAGTTGTTGTGATCCATTTTTGTTCGTAAATCTATGTATTCGAGTTACTTGTGCCCGATTCAGCAACCAATTATTGCTTAGGTTATGTAATTTGTTTTCTGTGCTCTCGTAGAAAAATATTTTGTTTACACTATGACAGTAGTTTTCGATATATAAAAATATGAAGATGGTTCAATTTTTCTGTCCGGTGACTATTTTTTCAAAGCTATACTATTGAGAAGGCTTTTTCGGGCATAATTTTCATCCAAATTTCATTTCTTTTAACTTTAATTTGAGATAACGTTAGTAGGGAATACCCAGATCTGGATACCAAAATGGAATAAGTATGTGGGCGATGTTACAATTATACGTGAAATACAATTAGTTCCAAAATAGCACAAACAAAATGTGCTACTAATTTAGCCTAAAATAGAGTAAAATCTTAAAGACCATTTTAAATTTCTATTTTTATCCAAATCTATCCCTTATAACTTTATAGAGAACCAAGGTATTAGAGTAATTTTCTTTAAATACTAGAAAATAGTTGTTGTGATCCATTTTTGTTCGTAAATCTATGTATTCGAGTTACTTGTGCCCGATTCAGCAACCAATTATTGCTTAGGTTATGTAATTTGTTTTCTGTGCTCTCGTAGAAAAATATTTTGTTTACACTATGACAGTAGTTTCGATATATAAAAATATGAAGATGGTTCAATTTTTCTGTCCGGTGACTATTTTTTCAAAAGCTATAACCTATTGAAGAAGAATTTAAAAAAAATGAGCATTACATTTAAACACTTATAACATGACGACAACTGAAGATAAATGATCAAACTTGCTCTTAATAAGAAGAGATCGAATAGATTTAATTTAAAAAAAAATTTGCTTCAATACGTTGATTCGTTACGAACTGAATGCAAAAATAAAATGTATTATGAAATTTAGCCAATGATTGAATAAAATCTTATATGCCTTTTTCGGGCATAATTTTCATCCAAATTTCATTTCTTTTAACTTTAATTTGAGATAACGTTAGTAGGGAATACCCAGATCTGGATACCAAAATGGAATAAGTATGTGGGCGATGTTACAATTATACGTGAAATACAATTAGTTCCAAAATAGCACAAACAAAATGTGCTACTAATTTAGCCTAAAATAGAGTAAAATCTTAAAGACCATTTTAAATTTCTATTTTTATCCAAATCTATCCCTTATAACTTTATAGAGAACCAAGGTATTAGAGTAATTTTCTTTATATTCTATGTACATTATCGGAGTTGTTGATTAAGAGCAAGTATGATCATTTACCTTCAGTCGTTGTCAAGTTACAAACGTTTATGTATACTGCTCAATTTGTTTAAATTTTCCTTACTTCGTCTATAAGTTGTTAAAAATGTTCCATTGGACAAAAAAAATTTAGTTTCCTTTAAATTTGTATGTATTGACAACCACTGTCAAAGTTTCAAGAAAGTCTGTTTTCGGAGTTCAACTACTCTCCTTGCGAATACAAAAGTAGACATGTTTTCGTAAAACTTTTCTCCAAAACGAAATAATATTTTTATTTCAAATTCAGCACACAGTAAAATTATTGGTAAAGGAAGGCACTTCTTCTCTAAAATTTGTAAATACTGTTTCATTTTTTAGTGAATTAATCAACAAAAATTGGGTACAGCATCCTTACAAAATCCACGTATCTTTGTCCTACGAGTATTATTGCTCATCACAAACGAACAATAACTACTATATAAAATTTATTAAAGATCCATGATCCTGAAGCGCGGCAATTTCAGAGTCTATTTTAAGTTATTTTAAGTAAGCTGTTTGAGAATGGCGGGGTTTCAAGATGGCAGATCACCCACTTAAAAAATAAATAGCAATAAATTATTTTTCGAACAAAATTAGTTTACAGCTAAATACTACACTCCAAGCGTCAATTTCCGAGTTATTTCGAGTTTTAAGGTACACATTTTTTTACATTTTGTCGCGTTAAGTTATGTGGTTTTAAAGTACACTTTTTTAGATTTTATCGCGTTGAGTTATGTGGTTTTAGAATATACAGTTTTTATATTTTATCGCGTTCAGTTATGTGGTTTTAGAATATACGGTTTTTATATTTTATCGCGTTAAGTTATGTGGTTTTAGAGGGAGAATACTTAGTTTATATATTTTATTACGTATAGTTATGTGGTTTTAGAATATACAGTTTTTAGATTTTATTGCGTTGAGTTATGTGGTTTTAAAGTACACTTTTTTTATATTTTATCGCGTTGAGTTATGTGGTTTTAGAATGCTCAGTTTTTAGATTTTATCGCGTGGAGCTGTATGGTTTTAAAGTCCCAGTTAATTTTCTTACAAATCTAGTGGGGTTTATCAACAAAATTTTTTTCAATTATAAAATGTATGTAAATAGAATATCATCAGATGATTTCTAAAAAGTACGTCGTAAATTAACTTTACAATTAACAAATCAATTAACAAATTAAAACGTAGATTTTATAAATTTCATTATAAATTAACGAAACTTAATAACTTAATAAACCTGAAATTGGGAGGTTTTTTCAGTTCATCATAAATTATTTAAACTTGTAATAAAGTATTAAAATTTAGAGAAATTTGATACAATATATAGTTTGCGAACCATCTATTTGTTAATAATAATGGTTAATAATAATTTTTAACGATAACTACATTCACGGCTAAATAGTAGAGGGTAAGCGGCAATTTTCGAGTCTATTTAAAGTTAGTTTTGGTAAGGCGTTTGAGAATGGCGGTGATGACAAGTTGGCGGACCACCCATATAAAAAAATAAAATGATTGTTTTCAATTTCTTTATACGTTCTTGTTCACGGCATATTAAGCGGCAATTATTAAGCATTATTACAATTTTTTTTTATGCATTGAAGTATAATTTCCAACGGTGGTCCGCTAATTTGACGATCAAGTTAGCAAAAACTTGGTTTTTTCAGAAACGAAAAATGCGGCAAATTTTTTTCTTTCACGGCATATTAGCGGCCAATTTACGGCAATTAATACATAGGTTTTCATATGAGTTCGCTATAAGTGGTCCGCTAACTTGACAGATCTCATAAAACTTGGTTTAATGAAATAATATGTAACAGGTTTGGATAAGGAAGGACAATGTTTCACGTACTTGGTTAAACAGTTTCCAGCTTTATCTTGTGCAAAATTGAAAGAAGGTATCTTTGATGGACCTCAAATTCGTAAGTTGCTAAGAAATGAATCATTCGTTAACACAATGTCCGAGAAAGAACGAGCTGCATGGCTAAGCTTTAAAACCGTAAATGAAAATTTTTTGGGGAATGCTCAAAAACTGTGAGAAATTGGGCTGTTTGATGAGTTACAAGTTGCATTTTCTTGATTCGCATCTTGATAACTTGGAACTTGGAATGCACATATGATGGCTGACTACTGTTGGACATTATAAAGAAAAAACACTGGAAATAGCAAAAGGCGCAAACGTAATCCACTTCACATGACTTTTGAGGATAAAAGTGTACGGAAGAGCAGATTGTCTTAGGTTATGGATTTATCGGTTTATGAGATAATCGGATTATTGGGTAATAAGGTTATTGAGTTAAGGTCCTGAGCTATCTAAGGGTCGTGGATTCGAGTGATTTTGGAATTTACGAGATAGTTTTACAGATAAAGTAATGAATTCGATGGCTCTGGAGCATTTTCAATTACACGATACATTTGCTGAATTCGACCTTGGCCTGACCTTCACCATGACGTGACTAGGTCAAATGGCCCACGGATTCGTATTCAGCGACCCTAAAACATGTATATATACTGGTTCACTTTGTTTGCGATGTATTTTCTGAATGTGACCTTGGCTTGACCTTGATCCTGAGGTGTCCGAGTCAAATGGTCCACAGATTCGGATTCAGCGACTCCTAAAACATGAAGTTCACATTGTCTGATATACCGCGCACGAAACTTTTTTTGTGGGCCTGTATTATTAGTTATACCCGGGCGTACTGCTCGATGAGCCAAAGGTATACATCGCAATCCAGTCTAGTATGAGGCCCTGAACACGGTTTTGCCGAGTGAGGATCGATTACCCTTATCCGTACCTACATTGATTATACTCGTGTGTGATCGAGTGTTGTGTGTGTGCGAATAAGGATGGGGTAGTGCACTAGTGCAGGCACGATTTGCGAGAATGCTCGCATTGGCATTGATCCGATCTCCATTGTCCAGGTGGTCGTCGAGGACCAAAAGGTCGGTTGGACCATCCACGAGACGTCTCCGAGTAAGTAGAGTTTTGTACTGCTGTGACTCCCCTTTTTGTGTATATAAGCTAGTGATATCTTAGGAGTGTGTTCGGGTACACCAGTGCCCCAAAAGCAGGTATCGGGGACGATGTCAACCGCAGGCGAGGATCTGGATCCGGTTGACTTCCAATATTTCCGCCCGATCGAACAGAACATTGTCGCGGCACGAGGCCAGGAGGGCTATCTTGTAATTATCTCGTGTGATTATTGTTTCTTCCCTCTCTCGCCGACATGCTATATATTTAATTTAAGTCGTGTTCGAGGCAGGAAGGATTACCCGAATCGTCAACACCGTACGTCCCAGCGAACGTTTTCCTGGTTTCGTCCTTGCCGATTTTAAATTAAAGTAAAGAGTCTATCATCTTTTCACAAGCGAGTGGTGCCGCGGCGAATCGTGAGCGGGTTGAGGTTAAGAGTGAGAGAAAGAGAGAGGATTATTAAGTTGGTGTGAGCGAGAGAGGGAGAGAGAGAGAGATTGATTGATTGATTGATTGAACTCTTTTATTCGGCCTTTTAGGGGTAGAACCCCCGCAGGCACTAAGGAAAGATACATGATGTTACATAAAATAAAATTTAGAATTTAAAATACAATAAAATAAAATAATATAAAGTAGATGCTGATTACAATATAAACATTATGTGCTTAAAAATAGTTAACGGGTAATTGAATTTAGACATTACGGTTGAAGTTCATGTATATATACTGGTTCACTTTGTTTGCGATGTATTTTCTGAATGTGACCTTGGCTTGACCTTGATCCTGAGGTGTCCGAGTCAAATGGTCCACAGATTCGGATTCAGCGACTCCTAAAACATGAAGTTCACATTGTCTGATATACCGCGCACGAAACTTTTTTTGTGGGCCTGTATTATTAGTTATACCCGGGCGTACTGCTCGATGAGCCAAAGGTATACATCGCAATCCAGTCTAGTATGAGGCCCTGAACACGGTTTTGCCGAGTGAGGATCGATTACCCTTATCCGTACCTACATTGATTATACTCGTGTGTGATCGAGTGTTGTGTGTGTGCGAATAAGGATGGGGTAGTGCACTAGTGCAGGCACGATTTGCGAGAATGCTCGCATTGGCATTGATCCGATCTCCATTGTCCAGGTGGTCGTCGAGGACCAAAAGGTCGGTTGGACCATCCACGAGACGTCTCCGAGTAAGTAGAGTTTTGTACTGCCGTGACTCCCCTTTTTGTGTATATAAGCTAGTGATATCTTAGGAGTGTGTTCGGGTACACCAGTGCCCCAAAAGCAGGTATCGGGGACGATGTCAACCGCAGGCGAGGATCTGGATCCGGTTGACTTCCAATATTTCCGCCCGATCGAACAGAACATTGTCGCGGCACGAGGCCAGGAGGGCTATCTTGTAATTATCTCGTGTGATTATTGTTTCTTCCCTCTCTCGCCGACATGCTATATATTTAATTTAAGTCGTGTTCGAGGCAGGAAGGATTACCCGAATCGTCAACACCGTACGTCCCAGCGAACGTTTTCCTGGTTTCGTCCTTGCCGATTTTAAATTAAAGTAAAGAGTCTATCATCTTTTCACAAGCGAGTGGTGCCGCGGCGAATCGTGAGCGGGTTGAGGTTAAGAGTGAGAGAAAGAGAGAGGATTATTAAGTTGGTGTGAGCGAGAGAGGGAGAGAGAGAGAGATTGATTGATTGATTGATTGAACTCTTTTATTCGGCCTTTTAGGGGTAGAACCCCCGCAGGCACTAAGGAAAGATACATGTGTTACAATAAAATAAAATTTAGAATTTAAAATACAATAAAATAAAATAATATAAAAGTAGATGCTGATTACAATATAAACATTATGTGCTTAAAAATAGTTAACGGGTAATTGAATTAGAATACGGGTTGAAGTTATGACGAATGATTTTGCGGGGGATTTTGGCCGCAGGTGTCAAGCTTAATGAAATGATTTGCTCAATATAAGGGTGAATTATGGGCAATGATATTATAATCTAGGGAGCCAATGAGGTAAGAGCGTCTGGACTCGACCGATAGCCAATTTAAACCTAGTATACACGAGGTAACGTGATCGCGTCTCGCTATGTTGCCCCACACAAATCTCATGCACGCGTTCAACCGTCTCTGGAGTTTAAGGTTCCTGGACTGTTCCACATCGTTGTATACCGTGCACGCGTAGTCAAAATGGGGAAAAATAAGTGATTCCACTAGACTCTTTCACGTATTCTTTGTATATTTATAATCAAGATAATCAGTAAATTCATCAATTTTAGACGATTCTTGCATGGAAATATGGTTTTTAAAGTCAATAGACTCTGATTCATTGATAAATTGCTGCAAATTTGGTGAACTACTCCTTTAGCAGCATGGATTTGTCGAATAATATTACAGTTTTCATTTTCGAAACAATAACCTGAGTGCGACCAAAGAGGACCCCAGTTGGCTACACTTTGCGATAAATGAAGCAATCGATGTACATTGTACGTCATTGCTGCTTCGGTGTATAAAAATTGTGTGGGAATGACAAATTCTTTTAAAGAGTAATACGCTCGTGAAATTTTATGTTATATTAAATTAAACGGTCTGTACGAGCCAGAATATATAAATATTTTTAATCATCAGTCAATGCTGTGCCACAATTCGTAGCCTCTACGCACAAACTGAATGAGTATAAATAATTTAATTGTGGAAACTGTCACTCTAAGCTACATTAATTAATTATCTTTCAAATGAACTCTTTTAATTAAAATTTTATTTTACATGTATGTATTGAATATATATGGGTAATTACTGATCTGACTAACATTTTAAAATGCATTTAAATGGTAGAAAAATGCAAGTTTCTTATATTTTTCAAGGTTTACTCAGCGAAATATTGTTATAATAACTTGAACTTTATAAAATGATAGATCATTACATAACGGAGGACAACTAACTCGTGGTTTTGCGTAAATTATTTTTTAATCATTATTATAAGTAAATTAGTTGTTTTTTCGTCTGCTATTTTGTGGCGCGAAATTTGAATTTTTAATTGAGTATGATACCCCCTTAAGTGTTTAATATACTAAAATTTTCCTCAATATCTAATATACTTCTAGATCAAGTGATTTATTTAACCTTCCTAGAAGTATATGCTAGGTTTACTTATGCCAGTTTCCTTTAACTGTTTTGCTCATTGCTTAACTTAATAGCTTTATTAAAAAATCTCACGTGAGATCTCACACCAAAATTTCATCTAACTTTTCAATCGGAACGCTTCTTAAATTCCCCAAATAATAAGAAATCAATTCTGAATATAGCGAGTCACTTTCTAAGTGATAAGACCCTCTAGATAAACTCAAAAATCAAGGTTTTAAAGCGTTGAAGGCATATTTTCGATCGTTATAAATTCCTCAAAACTCGGTAATTGATTTCTTATTATTTAGACAGTTTAAGCAGCGTTCTGATTGAAAAGTTAGCTGAAATTTTGGCATGAGATCTCACGTGAGATTAGGAGTGGTTAATACTTTCATTTATATATATCAATTTCGTTGATAAAATTATATAAATTATTAAGAAATATTTATTTACTTTATTGATATAGTGACTGATTTAAAATTCTGATAATGGAAAATTAAAATAGACCTTATTCAATAAAGTAGGTTTAATATTGTGAGATACATTGAGAAATTAAGTTAAAATAATCGTAAATATAATTTATTATGTATTTTTAGGCACAATTGTTTCACGAAAGTGTCTTATATTTTTATCATCGCAAAATATGTGAAACCTCAAAACAGTATATATTTTGACATTAAAATAAAATTTATGCAACTTATAACTCATCCAAACCTCTCCCTAAAATGTATGTATGTGTTGGAGTGGTGGATTAAATAAATACATGAGGTTAATGTTAAGAAATATATAATTAATAAGGTATATAAATACACACGGCAGTATAGCCGTAGTCGGCGACACGCTTACATCGGAGTCTGAACGTAGAGAGTGAAGAGTATAGTACATAATAGGCGCTTAGAGTATAGACGCGAGACATGCGCGGTACGCTTGCTCTCGCGTGAGCTTGTATGACTGCACAAAATCGTTGTATACCAATAGATGGCGCGACGTGTACCATTTCGAAGTAATATCACGATCATATATTTTTACAAATTACAACACGCCTCCTAAATTTTATTATCGTAATTTCATACAAACATTATCTATTTTTCGCGATTTATAACAATCTTTTTCACAATTTTCATTTATGAAATGATATTGCGCTTCGATGTGCTTCGAGTTTTTTTTAAATTTCCGAATTTAGCAATCGCAATTGCTCCTCAGTTAACCTCGTACATGTTAATTGGTTTGTCGAATTTTACATCAAATGATTCACTTAACAAGTTTTTAACAAACAGTACTTTTGTTATTGCTTCTGACATAGCAGTGTATTCTTGTGTATTGTTATAATTATAGAAGTCTGCGTTCCTATTTTCAGCTGTATCGCTCATAAATTGCTTCATTTATCGCAAAGTGTAGCCAACTGGGGTCCTCTTTGGTCGCACTCAGGTTATTGTTTTGAAAATAAAAAATGTAATATTATTCGACAAATCCATGCTGCTAAAGGAGTAGTTTACCGAATTTGCAGAAATTTATCAATGAATCAGAGTCTATTGACTTTAAAAAAACATATTTCCATGCAAGAATCGTCTAAAATTGATGAATTTACTGATTATCTTGATTATAAATATACAAAGAATACGTGTAAGCTACTTGACACAAGGTATTTTGGAAAACACTACAAGGCACGTAGTGAATGGATACGAAAACTTGATTTGTCGGATGCAAGTCGAAGTTTTAGAAAAATAGTAAACTATTGTTGCTTATATAGATCATTAAGGATTCAAATTTGCAGATCCAATAATTCATACGCAATATCCACCGATGGCAATTACGTCCAACTAATTGATTTCATACTAGACATGTCAAGGGAAAAGGAGTATACATTGTGTCATATAGTTGCTACAGAATCTGTTTTAACAATGATAATCTACCATTGCGCAAAGTTATAAATATTTCTTGCGAACTAACAGCAATTCAAACTAGCATTATTCAAGCGATTTCTGTGTATATAACTGTAAATAATAAAAATTATATATGTAGCGTACCAAATTTGAACTTCTATTAATTTGCAATAATCTTTGTACATACGTGTATATATGTTATATAAGATGTCATATGTCAAAATCTCATCTTATATCAAGATCAATAAGCTACTTGAATCTCTTAAATAATAAATATTAATTTCTGATTCTCGGGAGATGGTTATTAAATTTACCAATCCCACATAATTAAAAAAACAGATTTAGAAACGTTTCAGATATTTTTGATTTTTTTAAATTACTTGTGAGACCTTACATGCGAAATTATTAAAAATCTAAAATATCTAGAATGCTTTAAAACCTATTATTTTAATTAGTAGGTGGAAAATTTAAAAGACAACTCCCAAGAGTCTAAAACTAATTTTTTATTATTTGGGAGATTCTGCAATGAATAAACTGTTACAAATAAACAAATGTATTGCTTTGATAAATAACTTAATATTTTTTTTACTATTACACTGACTATTTTGTTCCCTCTTACCTCAGAACTTAAATTATATCGTGCATCCGGGTCATAATTTTTTTTATATGCCAAATATATATTAGCTAAATAAATAATTATATTAAAAATCATACTATTGATAAATTAAATAATACATTCCCTAATTTTTTAAATATTATGTAATTAAATTATGTAACGAAATTTCTTTACGTAATGAATTGAAGCAACTAATTACGTAATTAATTACATACTTCTGTTACATAATAAATTATATGATTCTGTTACGTAACTTAATTATATATTTAAATTACATACTTATTTGCAACAGGGAAGAGAAAAGTGCTGTTCCTCAAATATCTCAAAAATTTAAAAAAAAAAATATTTGGCAAGAAAGAAGTAATAGGAAACACATTTTTGAAAGAAGAGGTAACGTGATTTAAAAAATTACATATGTACATAATTTACATATGTTTATATAAAACCGCGTATAGTTTATTTTTTTACATTAATGTTCCTTTTAAAGAATATTTGGTAAAACAATATTAATGGGACGTATATTTTGGACAGTAAAGGTAAGTAAATGTGATAAAATATGGTGCAATTTAAATTTGTCTATATGAAACAATATAATTAATTTATTTATTCGATATAGAGCAGCATTCATGTATATTGTTTAACTTTGTTAATTTTTGAAGAAATTCATTTGTATTATGAAGCTTTGTTTTTTTATTATGCAGCTGGTGGAATAGTTACTGGAGCATTATATAAATTTAATTTAGGTCCCAAAGATGTGTTATCGGGTGCCTTCTTTAGTAGTATATTTAGAGTAGTGCATGGTACCTATATGTACTTTATGTTTAAATTGATGAATTTGTCAAGTGCAAAACTCAGTGAACAAAGTCATAAATTGAAATATGTACATGAAGAGTGAATTATTAACATCTATTTTAAATTACAATGTTATTAATAACATGTAAACGTTAATCATTTCTTTTTTTTATTAATTAAATAAATTAAGAAAAATTAAGAAAAAAGTAATTATAATATTTTAAGAGACAAATATATTTAAGTAACATAAAATCAATATATTCTTAGAATTCGCAGACACAATAAATTCGTTATGTTTATTTAACGTTCAAGACCAAATTTTTCAAGTTTATGAATGTTGACAACTGCCGAGAGATTTCTTACGTGATAAAGAGATAAAAGACTGGTGCATTTAGTGTGTGGGTGCGAGGGTTTCTCCCAATCAACCTCCACGTCGGCGTGCAGAGCAGCAGTGAGAAAAGGAAGCCAGGAGTCGACCGCCTTCCCGACCGCAGGAGTGAGAGAGAGAGATAAGCACGACGACGAGCTGTCTCTCCTTTGCCCATTCGTTTCCCGCCGAGGCGCGATATACAGACAAGCGGTAAGTGGTGCACCACATTTAGACCCGCGTGTCTACTTAATATTTCGCGTCCCGATTTACCTGGTACGGTCCAGGTGAGGAAGCGTTCCTCCTTTTCCCCCTCTAGTGACAATACCCGCACGGATAGACAGGTCGGTGGTTCGCAGGAGCCACTTCACGAGAGAAGGCGCGCGTGACGTAGGATGCTTCTACGTCAAAGCTCTCTACGTCAGAGATAAATACGTCACCAGGTCATCAGGTTAAGCAGCCGATCATATCCGGATCGGTTGCTCGTAATCGACAGTTAAATAGATTTTAACTGATTCTTTTCGCGCTGACCTCAGGGGTAGTCATCGGTACGACTTCCCGTAAATTGTTAAAGTTAATTTATAGTTAATTTATTAATATTTAATTGTTTAGTTAATAAATTGACTCGGCGAGACAATCTTTCTCGCCGATTAACAGTAATATCGATTGTTGATAGTGTTTTACCGGTTACCGTCCTGTCCTACGAATACCGCCCTCTCCGGTGTTTATCCTAGTTGGCAATTTTGGGCATACGGCCCAACACACGGTATATAAGTCAAACGAGGTGTTTGACGTTGTTAACGGCATTGCACGGGAATCAAAGGGATTCCCGGCCGCATCGTGGGACTGCACACTTAAGGTTGGTAAGTTGGGAAAAATTGGGCCTAACCGTGGGCCTTACATTTTCCCAGTACCTACCCCGTTACAACTGGCGCCCAATACGTGTGGATTTTGGATACAGGACATCGGAAAAATCACCAAGCACGATATAGTTGTTCAATTGTTAATAATATTGTTAATTAACAATTGGATAACTCGCGAACAATAACGAGGTCAGCAGTCGCGTTTCGAAATTGTGAAGTATATTTCGGTACTCTTTCGTTCCCCCTCGAGGCGGGATTTGTTTATTAACAAATAGAATTGTTATAAATAAATAAAAAAATTTTTATAACAAATAAAATTTTTTTTTATTTTTCTCGTCTCGACTACTTAGTAGTAGACACAGGAAATTGGTTCCTGGTCGAACATAGGTGGCGCCACTAGAAAAAGGTCGCACAAATAGGAAATTTGGTGAGTTTTCGAACGGAATCGATAGACCGACCAACGTTACTTGGAAATTGGGTAGTTTGGACCAAACCAAGTAACTAGCGCCACCTAGAGGAACGAAAGCACGCGACGCAGCGCGACATAACCTGGTGGCAATTAATCGATCTAACTAAATTGTTTGTAAGTGTATGCAAGGTTTAACTGGTTTTTGCTGGCACAAAACAGGAAGCTTATAACCTGGCTCAGACCTTTACAAATTGTATTATAGGTTATATTTTTGTAAGAGGTCAAGCGCGCGGTAACTTTAATTATTTATTTTATTTATTTATTGTTTTATTTATTATTTATTATATAGTACCGATAAGTAAGCGCAAGGTAAGAGCCAGGCAGTAGTTTATTGTAAATTTATTAGCAGATTTGTTAAAAATAGTTTAAACTCAGTAGTGCTTCCTGATCAAAGTAAGACAGGACTTACTTTTGGCATCCGGTTTTGTGTTTTAGCAGTTAGCTTAGGTAGAAGCAAAACCCAGTTACGCGGATTGGACATTTGGCAAATAACGCCAAAGTTAAATATTCGACAGCATATAACCTTGCACACACATAGTGCGTCAAGCCAGCGAGGCTACTTACTGTTAAACGTATAAACGACGCTACAACTAAAGATCGCCGCTCAGCAGGAAGACGTCGATAGTCAAATCGATGCATGGATAGAGACGCTCACCAGGAAGCAAATTGAATTACACCTGGATGCCTTGAACCTAAAATCGGCAGGCTCGGTTCATAGGAAAGCCGAGCGACTCCACCAGTGGCTATTAGGAAATTATTCGGCCCAGGAGTTTAACCAGGAGGAAGATGAAGCCACAGCAGTTCGCAGCCGTCTCCAACGGAGAAATAGGTGGCTGCAGATGCTAGGTGAACATCAAGACGAGGAGTCTGATGAACCTAGTCCAGATCAGGAAGTGTATCTGGTACTGCGGGAGAACGCTGCGGTTAAAGATAACCTGCACAGGACGGTGCAGGATTTCGATGACGTCGAGCTAGATGAAACGATGTCAGCCGCGACCAACATAGAGCCTCAACCCGAACGAGAGGAAGAATGGCTGTCATTGGTCTCAGAAGAGGGAAACATTTTTAAAATCCCTCGATCGTTCTTCCAGACCTTGGTGCAGCTTATCAAAAAAGTGAATGACCTTACTGTAAAGGTAGATAAGCTGATGTCCGAGCGCACTCAAACCGCTCACAGCACGAGATTGGACGGTGCCAACCAATCTCACCATGTGCAATTTCAGGACACATATACGTGTTCTGGTCCTGATGTGAGCGAGATAGATGAGGCGCAAGTAAATGGCGAGCAACAACGCGCAAGCGCCCCTCAGTCTAAGCCTTGGGGTGAGCGTGCGCGAATCCCAGAGGATTCCTCAAGCGCGCGGCGCCAAACAAGGATCGGAAATTCTCAAAACCAAGCTTCTCGACGTCATTGAGTTTGAATGGAACACCTCAGGACGTCGGCGGCATTGTTAGGAAGTGGCAGGTCAAGTTCTCTGGCGACAAGAGCCAGAGCATCGACGCCTTCCTAACCAGGATCGACGATTGCAGGATCCTGGCCAACCTGTCAGAGGACGAGTTATTGCCGTCACTCTCGGAACTTCTGACAGACACGGCCGCCAGGTGGTACCAGAACGAGAAGCACAAGTGGCACTCCTAGCAGGATTTCGTGACTTCGGCTAAACGTTGGTACGGAATGAGCCAACGTTTCCAGCAGAGGATCATCGCCGAGTCCAACGCACGGACTCAAGGACCCGATGAGCCGGTTAGGGACTATATGACGTGCTCTATCGCAATAATGCGAAAGATAATCCCTACGCCGACTGAAGCGCAGCAGCTCGATCATTTGTATCGGAATATGCTGCCACAGCTTCAACGGCTGTTCAAGAGAGCGGAAGTGAGCTCAATTGAACAAATGCTGGACCTCGCCACGGAAGCGGAGCAGACGATAGAAGGTGAAAAATTATATCGTCCACCACCTACGGAGGAAGGGTCTCTGCTTCCCGAAATGGCGTATAAGCCGAAGCGGAAAAAAGGTTCGTTGAAGGCTAAGGTAGCGGCCGCTGAGGTAAGCCCAGCCAAATCAAGCGAGCCAGACGTCGTCGACCGCATCGCAAAGATGCTGGAGGATGCGCTGCGGCCCATCGTCATTGAGTTTGAATGGACACCTCAGGACGTCGGCGGCATTGTTAGGAAGTGGCAGGTCAAGTCTCTGGCGACAAGAGCCAGAGCATCGACGCCTTCCTAACCAGGATCGACGATTGCAGGATCCTGGCCAACCTGTCAGAGGACGAGTTATTGCCGTCACTCTCGGAACTTCTGACAGACACGGCCGCCAGGTGGTACCAGAACGAGAAGCACAAGTGGCACTCCTAGCAGGATTTCGTGACTTCGGCTAAACGTTGGTACGGAATGAGCCAACGTTTCCAGCAGAGGATCATCGCCGAGTCCAACGCACGGACTCAAGGACCCGATGAGCCGGTTAGGGACTATATGACGTGCTCTATCGCAATAATGCGAAAGATAATCCCTACGCCGACTGAAGCGCAGCAGCTCGATCATTTGTATCGGAATATGCTGCCACAGCTTCAACGGCTGTTCAAGAGAGCGGAAGTGAGCTCAATTGAACAAATGCTGGACCTCGCCACGGAAGCGGAGCAGACGATAGAAGGTGAAAAATTATATCGTCCACCACCTACGGAGGAAGGGTCTCTGCTTCCCGAAATGGCGTATAAGCCGAAGCGGAAAAAAGGTTCGTTGAAGGCTAAGGTAGCGGCCGCTGAGGTAAGCCCAGCCAAATCAAGCGAGCCAGACGTCGTCGACCGCATCGCAAAGATGCTGGAGGATGCGCTGCGGCCCATCGTCTCCCAATTGGCGTCGACGATCCGACAGTCCCGTAGGAGAAGCCCAAGGTTTGGCTCTCCAAAGAAAGGCTCGCCGGCCAACCGATCTCCGAAGAGTAGGAGGTTTGGCATACCTAATGGCCCGAGCAAGAGCTTCGGACACCGGCAGGAGAAGAAGAGTGCTAGTCGAACGAGGAAAAAAGGGAAGGAACAGCCGAAAAACCAAATGGGCTCGACGTTCGATCCGACTAAGCCTCTTACCTGCAAGGGCTGCGGGAAAATTGGATATTCCGGTGTGCTCGGGAAACGCCAAAGGGAGCGGTTAACCGGGACGAAAACCGCGACCCAAGAGCTTGAGTCCCCTTGTCCCAGGTGAGTTCGGGACAGACCCGCTCCGACACAGAATATGGTCCAGAGAGAAGCGGAAATGGGCCTCAAAAGGAGGAACGGTCCCAAGAAGCCAGCAGACCAACCTCATCCTATAAACCAGAGGATGAGAGTCGTTGGTGGCTTCTCGTGGAGATTGCGGGCTTTCGTATAAGAGCCTTATACGATCCCGGAGCCTCCACGACCGTGATGGGACCCAGCGGTCTGCAAATCGCCGCAGCATTGGGCAAGGAGCTCATTGTGGCGAACGCCGGACGCGTCAAGATAGCGGATGGTAGTTACCAACCGCTAAACGGTCATGTGATCTTACCTTTCACTGTCGGGAAGGAGACACGTGAAATAAGGGTAGCGATCATACCAAATCTTGACGCCGAATGCTACGTAGGAGTAAATTTTGTACGAGCATTCAGAGCCATATTGGATCCGGATAGCGACCGCTTGTTCCTCAAGGACAGCAAGCAGCAGATCCACCTCAAAGTTGCTGGAATAGGGGGTATGGCCACCCTCTCGTCCGCTGGGATAGCGGACGCAACCGAGGCGGAAAGGGAAGAGCTGCGAGCGCTAGTAAGCAAAGTGCTGTCTAATACTTCTCCCAAAATCGGGCGAACCCAACTCATCGAGCACTCGATTGACGTGGGATCAGCTCGCCCGATAAAGCAGAAGTATTACCCGGTGTCGGAGAAGATCCAGGTGGAGATGCACCGCCAGGTCCGAGAGATGCTAGATTTAGAGATCATAGAGCCCTCGGACAGCGGTTGGTCAAGCCCCGTGGTGATGGTACGCAAGGAGAACGGATCACGTCGGTTTTGCATTGACTTTAGGAAAGTCAATGCGCTAACAAAACCAGACGTGTATCCTCTCCCGTTCATGCAGGATATCTTGAGCAAGCTGAAGAGATGTGGGTACATTAGTACTCTGGACATGAACTCAGCGTATCATCAAATACCTCTCCAGAAGGAATCGCGTCCTTATACGGCTTTCACAGTCCCGGGGATGAGACTGTATCAGTTTAAGCGGATGCCATACGGATTGGCATACGCCGGCGCGACCTTCCAACGCATGATTGACCAAGTGGTTGGTCCTGATCTCGAGCCCAATGCCTTTTCTTACCTCGATGACATTATTATAGTCACCGAGACATTTGAAGGGCACAAGAAGTATCTAGAAGATGGTGCTGAAAAGACTGTCCGAAGCTAACTTGACAGTAAATAAGGACAAGTGTGTCTTTTGTCAAGATGAGGTAAGATATCTTGGCGTGCTGGTCAACAGGGATGGAATTCGTCCCGACCCAGCCAAGACAGAGCCTATAAGGATTTATCCTGCTCCCAAGAACCTCAAACAGCTTCGACGATTCCTCGGCATGGCGTCGTGGTATCGGCGTTTTATGCCGGATTACGCCACGATTGCCGAACCGCTTACCCGTCTCACGAAGAAGAACCAAGGGTACGAGTGGTTAGATGAACAGGAACAAGCCTTTCAGCAGCAGCCCCCTTATCACGCACAGGCCAATCCTGTCGAGAGGGCCAATCGGACCCTTAAGACAATGGTGGCGTCGTATATCCAGGATAAGCACAGCGACTGGGACGACAAGCTGCCAGAGTTAGTCTTTGCACTAAACACCGCGGTGCAAAGTTCTACTGGATGGAGCCCGGCTATGCTGAACTATGGTCGCCAACCCGAGACGCCTAGTACAGCTCGTTGAGAACAAGACCAGCTTGCCCAGCAACAGTTTGAGTTCCATAGACTGCAGGATTGGAACGACAAAATCAAACAGTTGCCAAGACTGTACGAGAACGCAAATTGTCAGTCGGCTGCCAGTAAGGCCCGGCAAGCCGAAATCTTCAACTCACGACGAAGGCCAGCGGAATTCGAGGTAGGAGATCTGGTGTGGAAACGCAACCGGATCCCCTCGTCCAGCGCACAAGGTATCTCGGCTAAGCTTGCTCCGAAATACACAGGGCCATATCTGATCATCAGTAGGAAAGGTATGAATACCTACGTCATACAAGATGATCAAGGGGACCAAGAGGTATCTCATATAGAGCATCTGAAGAGATACGTCCCCGAAGATGATGCTGAGCCGAACAATGAAGAGCAACCTACGAGATCTCAACCGTCGAGGGATCAACAGGTGAAGTGCGACCCACCTGTAGCGAGCGAAGCCTTTCCTGCGAGGGAGTATAATGCTAGCGAGTCACCTAGCGAAGGGACTCGGTGTAAACCGCGTAAGACGTCGCGTAGCCAGAAACTGTTCCCCTTAGACGAGGACGAGGGCGTCCTCGTGGATCGAAATCCAAAAAAAGAACAGTATCGTTTGAAACGATAGGCCATAACCTGAGATCGTGATTTTTGTTGCAGATGATCATCGAGGTTGAGCAGGAAGCCCTGGAGTTCCTCCTAGCCAGGATGATGGACACCCTGGCCAGCCACGGCGAGATGCAGATGGCGGACGTCCTGTCTGCAGTAGTTGCTGCCGTTGATCATCAACCCGTAACTTCTGCGGCGACAGAGGAGGCGCGACCCAGGACACAAGAAGAGGAGTGGCAGGAGACGGAAGCTGCCCAAAGGGACATGAAAGCCCTGAGGGTTCAGCTACGGGCAGCCGAACAAGAGGCCTTGGCAAAGTTTGATGCTTTTGCCGAGGCTCATCCGACGGCTCCCATCACCAAGGGGGTCTGGGGTGAGCGCGTTCAGGACCACAAATAGGAGCGCGAGGTCCTGGCAACGTTCCGTGAGGAAGCGCGAGGAGGAGCGCCAGCAGCGGCTGAGGGCTAAGGTAGCCTATAGGCAGACTGCTGAAGAGCACCGGCGTCTCCAGCAGAAGGCGGATGACGCTAAAAGAAGAGCCGCTGAGCTGGAGGCGCGGCTGCAGTCTCAGCCCTCCACGAGTGGAACGAGCGGTTACAAGGAACCGAAGTGTCCGCTCTGCCGCTGCAAAGGGGTCGTTGACCCGAAGAAATGCCCTCGTTTCAAGGCGCACGCCGAAATCAAGGCGGGGCGCAGGAGGCAGGGCTGAGAGCCATAAGGAGACAACGACCCAACCCTCCAAATGTAGATACTTTTGTTTTTTTTATTAAAGTTTTATAATAAAAATAAGGTGTACCTCCTGATTATTTATCCTCTTTCCTGTTCCTCGCGGTACAGAGTCCACATACAGAGTATGCGGAATCTGGCAGGGGGGTATAACGGTAAGCGAGTTACCGATCAGGTGAGTAACCGAAAAGAGTATCGAGATTGATGCGCGCGCAAGGAACGCGCGCGAGAATCGTGCGCAAGGGAGGAACGAGGGAGAGTTCGCGCGCGATCGGCAACAACATCGTGTTGACAACAGCCGAGAGATTTCTTACGAGATAAAGAGATAAAAGACTGATGCATTTAGTGTGTGGGTGCGAGGGTTTCTGCCCATCAACCTCCACGTCGGCGTGCAGAGCAGCACGTCTCACGGGCAGTGAGAAAAGGAAGCCAGGAGTCGACCGCCTTCCCGACCGTAGGAGTGAGAGAGAGAGAGATAAGCACGAGGACGAGCTGTCTCTCCTTTGCCCAGTCATTTCCCGCCGAGGCGCGATATATAGACAAGCGGTAAGTGGTGCACCACATTTAGACCCGCGTGTCTACTTAATATTTCGCGTCCCGATTTACCTGGTACGGTCCAGGTGAGGAAGCGTTTCTCTCCTTTTCCCCCCTCTCGTGACAATACCCGCACGGATAGACAGGTCGGTGGTTCGCGGGAGCCACTTCACGAGAGAAGGCGCGCGTGACGTAGGAAGCTTCTACGTCAAAGCTCTCTACGTCAGAAATCATACGTCACACGGTGTGACGTATGCCATCAGGTTAAGCAGCCGATCATATCCGGATCGGTTGCTCTAATCGACAGTTAAATAGTTTTAACTTGATCTTTTCGCGCTGACCTCGGGGGTAGTTCATCGTACGACTCCCCGTAAAATTTTGAAAGTTAATTTATAGTTATTGTTAATATTTTTTTTAATTGTTTAGTTAATAAATTGACTCGGCGACCCTGGCCAGCCACGGCGAGATGCAGATGGCGGACGTCCTGTCTGCAGTAGTTGCTGCCGTTGATCATCAACCCGTAACTTCTGCGGCGACAGAGGAGGCGCGACCCAGGACACAAGAAGAGGAGTGGCAGGAGACGGAAGCTGCCCAAAGGGACATGAAAGCCCTGAGGGTTCAGCTACGGGCAGCCGAACAAGAGGCCTTGGCAAAGTTTGATGCTTTTGCCGAGGCTCATCCGACGGCTCCCATCACCAAGGGGGTCTGGGGTGAGCGCGTTCAGGACCACAAATAGGAGCGCGAGGTCCTGGCAACGTTCCGTGAGGAAGCGCGAGGAGGAGCGCCAGCAGCGGCTGAGGGCTAAGGTAGCCTATAGGCAGACTGCTGAAGAGCACCGGCGTCTCCAGCAGAAGGCGGATGACGCTAAAAGAAGAGCCGCTGAGCTGGAGGCGCGGCTGCAGTCTCAGCCCTCCACGAGTGGAACGAGCGGTTACAAGGAACCGAAGTGTCCGCTCTGCCGCTGCAAAGGGGTCGTTGACCCGAAGAAATGCCCTCGTTTCAAGGCGCACGCCGAAATCAAGGCGGGGCGCAGGAGGCAGGGCTGAGAGCCATAAGGAGACAACGACCCAACCCTCCAAATGTAGATACTTTTGTTTTTTTTATTAAAGTTTTATAATAAAAATAAGGTGTACCTCCTGATTATTTATCCTCTTTCCTGTTCCTCGCGGTACAGAGTCCACATACAGAGTATGCGGAATCTGGCAGGGGGGTATAACGGTAAGCGAGTTACCGATCAGGTGAGTAACCGAAAAGAGTATCGAGATTGATGCGCGCGCAAGGAACGCGCGCGAGAATCGTGCGCAAGGGAGGAACGAGGGAGAGTTCGCGCGCGATCGGCAACAACATCGTGTTGACAACAGCCGAGAGATTTCTTACGAGATAAAGAGATAAAAGACTGATGCATTTAGTGTGTGGGTGCGAGGGTTTCTGCCCATCAACCTCCACGTCGGCGTGCAGAGCAGCACGTCTCACGGGCAGTGAGAAAAGGAAGCCAGGAGTCGACCGCCTTCCCGACCGTAGGAGTGAGAGAGAGAGAGATAAGCACGAGGACGAGCTGTCTCTCCTTTGCCCAGTCATTTCCCGCCGAGGCGCGATATATAGACAAGCGGTAAGTGGTGCACCACATTTAGACCCGCGTGTCTACTTAATATTTCGCGTCCCGATTTACCTGGTACGGTCCAGGTGAGGAAGCGTTTCTCCTTTTCCCCCTCTCGTGACAATACCCGCACGGATAGACAGGTCGGTGGTTCGCGGGAGCCACTTCACGAGAGAAGGCGCGCGTGACGTAGGAAGCTTCTACGTCAAAGCTCTCTACGTCAGAAATACATACGTCACACGGTGTGACGTATGCCATCAGGTTAAGCAGCCGATCATATCCGGATCGGTTGCTCGTAATCGACAGTTAAATAGATTTTAACTGATTCTTTTCGCGCTGACCTCGGGGGTAGTCATCGGTACGACTCCCCGTAAATTGTTAAAGTTAATTTATAGTTAATTTGTTAATATTTAATTGTTTAGTTAATAAATTGACTCGGCGAGACAATCTTTCTCGCCGATTAACAGTAATATCGATTGTTGATAGTGTTTTACCGGTTACCGTCCTGTCCTACGAATACCGCCCTCTCCGGTGTTTATCCTAGTTGGCAATTTTGGGCATAGGGCCCAACACACGGTATATAAGTCAAACGAGGTGTTTGACGTTGTTAACTGCATTGCACGGGAATCAAAGGGATTCCCGGCCGCATCGTGGGACTGCACACTTAAGTTTGGTAAGTTGAGACAAATTGGGCCTAACCGTGGGCCTTACATTTCCCCAGTACCTACCCCGTTACAGTTTGGTAAATATTTTTTACTGTTTTATATTTTTTTATATCAAATTTTGTTATAAAAATATTAGTTTTTTTTAATAAATAAAATTTTTTATTATAATTCTTTCTTTTATTCGATTTTTTGTATTAAAAAATAAATAAAAAAAGAGCATTGTTATAAATAAATATTTTTGTAAAAAAATAAAAAAAATTTGAAATTCAAATTGGGATACGGGACGCGGGTTACATAAAATGCGATATACATTATACTCATGTGTATATGATGCCGCTGATGGCACTATTTAAACGGACAATAAATATAACGTTAGTTTATTTATTTTATTGTGTATAGAAAATTATGTATATTATTACATTGTATATTATATTATTATTATGTATGATTTTAGTTGTTCTAATATAAAGTTAAGTGAGGATTACAAAATAGCAGAAGCTCTTGTCCAGTATTTGTCCAATGTTGGCAGTGTTTGAAAATAATAGAATAACTAGTTTTGGATGATAAATAATTTTTATTTATTATTTAGTTAATTTATTTATTGTATAAGATTTATATTTTATTTATTTTTGAAAATATTAAGTTGCCGTAAGTATTGTCAATAACTAAGTAATTTTTATTTTTTTACATTTTATTTATGTCTTAAATTGTAAAATACTTTATAATTAAATTTAAAGATAATTTTTTATATAAGATAATTATGAATTATAGGAGTAATTCACCTACTAGTCAGATTTAATACAAGAGTAACAATGGTAGTGAGTCGAACAATAATGGTTTAATTCAACAATAACCACGAGCCTCTTGTTTTGTATTGGGATAGTTTTGGCGATGTTTAATCTTTCTCAAGGTTGATCTGGTATACATTAACGGTTTGTGACATTTTATTATTACTTTTTGGTAGAATTAACGATTGCTTTAACGAGTCAATTTGATTGTCTAATTGCACAACGTTTCGGAGACATATTTGTCTCCATCTTCAGGTGCTAAACTTAACATTACACAATGCGTTTATCAACTTGTCATTAATTCACCCTGTCATTTTGTATCCAGGTTTCATATCATGTCTTCTGCATCTTACTAAGAACTCTATATTTACTTCCGTGGTTACGATTTTCTTATTTAATGATACCAAATTTTTCATCAATTTTGTAGTGTTTACTCCATATCTTCGCGTGATGTTTTGATAAAATCCTTCGTTGTCAAGACGGTCAATGAACCCCAAATTTGCCGGAGTCATGTTGATGTACGTAGAGGATACAAACAATCCACTCCTCTGTATATTATATTGTATTTCACAATCGTGAGTGGTATTTTTTGGTAGAATTAACGATTGCTTTAACGAGTCAATTTGATTGTCTAATTGCACAACGTTTCGGAGACATATTTGTCTCCATCTTCAGGTGCTAAACTTAACATTACACAATGCGTTTTTATTACATTAATGACAAGTTGATAAACGCATTGTGTAATGTTAAGTTTAGCACCTGAAGATGGAGACAAATATGTCTCCGAAACGTTGTGCAATTAGACAATCAAATTGACTCGTTAAAGCAATCGTTAATTCTACCAAAAAATACAACTCACGAGTGTGAAATACAATATTTTATTATTACATTTTTTTATTTATTTTAAGTTACATTAAGTTTGCGTTTAATGTTGTATTTATTATTTTACTATTAAAGTTCTTATTATGTAATAATAAATACAACAATTTAAAAGAACGGCACTTATAATTATTAAGACCGAGAACATATTCAGGGTAAATATATAAATTACATAGATTTTAATTTTGAAATAAGCTTATAAAATTTATAATTTAAGCACAGTATAATTTTTATTCAACATATATAACAATTGTTAAATTATGTATTTATGCAATATTAATTAAAGTGAAATGTAATATTAATAAAACATCATTAAGATTTTCAATCCATTAACTGATGTTTAATGTGCTATCTTCTAACAACTTTTATTACTTAATGTGATATTTTTTACGTTTTTGAATATTTAACTTTATTTTCTATTACAATAATAATAGGTTTTTCTTTTTATTTTATATTTACAGAAGTACTGCTGATACAAGTTCAAACGAAGGTTTCTTAGCTAGTATAGTTACGGTAGTGCTCCGCAATCATTGCCAACGTTCCAACATCCTAGTAATTCGTTTTTGAAAGTAATCGGTTTCACTCAACAAGTGTATCATAAATATCATTCACGTTATTTAAAAGGTAAGATATTAAAAAACCTTGAATTTACTTTTTGTAACTAAGTTATACATTCTTGATGTGATGATGATTATTATAATATGTTTTCTTTTCTTAGCTAAAGAAATCATGTTGATATTAATCATGTTGTTATATTCATTATTTATAAAATTTACATAAAGTCATTCACTTTAGAATTCATGGAATCTCTTTTTATTTCAGAGCGTAAACAATTTTTTTTTTTTTTATTATTTTAACGTCGCTCTTTTTATGCTCCCAAACTGGTGCTAATCAGCGACGGAGGTCATACGATGTCTTGGTGAAGAAAGCACTTGTTGAAAAATACATTCGCCAGTGGTGCTTGTATCAATCGGCCGGGACGCCCTAAAATTTAATATGAAAAATTTATTGTTTCTTTTGGCTTAATAATCTTCAATTTCTTATTTTCTTCATAACTTTGCTTCAAATTAAGCAATTTGAGCTTCTTTTTTTTTAAACGATACCTACTTGAACTCAACTTTCTTCCGGTTTTTGGTTCGATTGTTTATCTTTATTTTTTTTTGAGTTATAAGCGACCGAATTGGAAGTATTTTTTACTTTTATTATTATTGGATGTCGAATAACTTCCGTAAAAGTGGCCATTGGCAAGAGATAACTTGGCTTTCTTCATATTTTTATATTATAAAAGACATACCAAAGTTAGGATGAGATCCGTTTCCCGGAGGTCATGTACTCCCCTTGTAAGCTAAATCCATTTCCTGTTATAGTTTCCAACTTTTTTCATTCCCTACTAACTTAAAAAGGTTTTAATTTACTTTTATTCATATACTTTCTTTTTTTAGGTGCAGAGGTCATAGAGAAATGGCTAACTCATGTCATACTCATTTAAAAATTTCAATTTCGCGCACAAAATAATATACGACAAAACAAGTGATTTACTTGTAACAGTTCGACTGCTATCTAAAAAGCCGTCGTTTCCTCATTATAACAGCTCATAAACCACTGGTTTGGTTTAAAAACTCGGTAGATCCGACTCCAGAGTTAGCAGATGGAGAATAAAATGGATACGACCTTCACGTCGTATACAAAGCCGGTAAAAATAACGTTAATGCTAATGCATTATGAAAAAACCCAATAGAAGAACCCGTTTATGTTATTAAAAATCATTCTATGGAAACACGCAGTCGCACAGGAAAAATAACACGGCCAAACTACAACGAAAAAAGAGCGAAGCCATCCACAACGTCCAATAGAGCAAAAGATCCATCTAAACACCTTCCCATAATACAAGAAGCCCCAAGACCAAAAGGTTACAACTCATGCAGGAAAACAGTTTTAACAACGAATTTTACGAGTCCTGGAAAGAAAAGGATGTTCACGAAGTACTAAACGAGGAAAAGAAATTTATTGAAGTTAAAGAACTACTCCTTATGAGAATAGATAATTACGTTTATTTCATAATTACAACCGGAATACCTTTAGACGAAGGACCCAGAAATTTAGCTTTAAAATTATTATTACTACATTATTCCAATTTAAGTCCGGGATAAAAAGAATAATAACAAAAACGGAAACATGCATTTTGCTATGGTTTTACGTGACAAATAGTGACTGAATAGTTCAGATATTATTAATAATCTAATAACAAATCTATTCAATTGGAAAAATATTATATTAAAAGAAAAATTTTGTTTAATAATTGTTATTTAATTGTTGTTATTTAAAGGCCTCTGCTCTTCGCTGATTTTTTTAAATAGACTTTTCGTACTTGTATTCATCGCACAAACCTTCTCGTACTTGCATTCGTAGCACAAAGCTGTGTGAGAAGTTTTATCGACCAACAAAATACACGAGGGTAGGTATAAGGGAAGAAAAGTACTTTTTTTTTATTGAAATTAGACATTTTTAAAGATTATTTATTACATAAAGGCATTTACCCTTCGTTGATTTTTTTAAGTCGTCTTCTCGTACTTGCATTCGTAGCACAAAACTGTGTGAGACGTTTCATCGACCACTCAAATACAGAATGGTAGTTATAAGGGATGAAAGTGCTTTTTTTTATCGAGAAATAGACATTTTTATGTTATTTTCTTATTCTAAAATATCTCTCCTTCGTTGATTTGTCTTCGTTGGTTTTTTGTACCAACCAATATAGGGGGTAGTTACGAGGAATGAAAAGTTGAGTTTTTAGTATAGCTAATTGTATGGCTGAATGTATGTCTGAAAGTGTTTGTGAAAGTATGGCTTAAAATCTGGTTTAAATTACTGCAACAAAAAATCTTGCATTTAAAAGTGTATTTCGTTAAGTATTTATTATTTGTATTATCAATATATTGCCCATATGTTGCCAAAGTATTATAACCATATTGCCAAAGTGTTATCACCATATTGCCAATATATTGCCAACATATTGCCAATATGTTCCCAATATGTTGCCAATATATTGCCGAAGTATTATCAATAAATTGTCAATATATTTCCAATGTATTGCCGATATACTGCCATTATATGGTAACCATGTTGACCAAAGAATATGTTTAAAAATTAATAACTTATCACCATTACGTAGCGTATTATGGCAATAGTATTAATTTGTCTGCAAGGAAAACCTTGTGACTATTTCGAGTAAAAATTTCAAATGGTTGGTGAAACTGAGGCCTCTTTTTCTTTTTTCTATCAGTGTAGATTGCACGGAAATCGATGAGTTCATAGATAGTGCTTATCGAGCGCCTTAGCAACGGCCACCTTACTCCTTGCCGTATGTTCCCGCCGCCTTGAATGGCCAGGGCCGGTGCCCGACTACTTTGCTTCTAAAATCGAGAATTTTCAAAGTGCCGGAAAATTCATCGGACTAATTTCCCTAACCTTAATTTTTTACGCTAAACACGAATATATATATAAATATACATATATACACTAGGGGGGCTTTGCCCCCCTGCGCGCTTCGCGCGCCAACCCCCTATTTTTAATTTCGAAAAAGGTTTTTCGTAATAAATTTATTTAAAATAATGTTTTAAATTGTATTATTTTTTCATTACCATGGACACCTTAGAAATTAAACAGATTCACACAACACCTTGGAGGTACTGTTATAGTGCATTGGGTTTTATAATAAAAATTTAATTTTTTTTTAAGTACGATTATAATTTATAAATAAAAGTTTATACCAAACTTTAGTGTAATGAAATCAGAATAAAAAAAAAAAATAATAGAGACATATTAAATGTTAACTGTAAATTTTAAACTACATGAATTCTTATAAAGCCTAAATTCATATTTTAATAATTATAAATGTTAATGAAAAATTAGCTTACCAAAAATAATAAAGTGCATATACTTAATTGTAGTATTTAGTAAAAACTTATTAAAATTTTGGATTATTTTAAACAGATCTAAACAGAACTTTATCTCCTAAAATTTATTTATTTAATGACGAAGGATCATCGCCAAAAGTTGTATGTCATTAATATTTTTTACTTTTAGAGTAATAAATCTTTCTTCTTAAAGAAATAAATTTTTGTATTAATTTTAAAGAACTATTTATATCATTTTAGTGGCATATAAATAAAAACCTGTTTCATCCATTTCTCCCGTAATTCGTTATTTGCAACCTCTTTCAAAATTTGCGTTTTAATACATAATTAGCCAGGGTTTCATTGTGCCAGGGCCGCTAGAATGGTCTGTTCGCGCGAGTTTGGGAAGGGGTCTGTCGCGACAAGAAGGCTTTCCAACTTGACTAAATTTACGCACTAAATTCAAATTTGTACGCTGGTTAAGCAAATTTCTTTTGTCTGTGTTTATATCATAAAATCGCATGAGAGAAAATTCATGTTACTAGATGTAGCTTAATATAAATACTAATTTTATATATTATGTAATTATGCAGTAGCTAAGTAAATAAATCATGAAATTATGAAATTATTAACGTATTGAAAATAATAATTGCGTTAAGCTACATTTAGATGGAATGATACATATATACGTATATATATTTATATATTTATATATTTTATATATTATATCAATTTTTATATTTAAATATGCATAATTTTACATTGTAATGATTCGTCTCTTTTTATTTATATTATAGATAATTAAAATTAAGTAAGTCACAAATTTCCAACAAAATTCAAGGGGTTATCTCTTCATTCAATTTAAGTTGCCAAAAGTTTTGAATAAATAGGCACAATTTTTGTTGTTGACTATTATAAAAATAACTTACCACAATAAGCTTAACCTACTTAAGTAAAAAAAATATTACCATAAGCTTTTAACCTAATGTATTATTTAAATATCTTTATAAAACTACGTTTTTAGCAATTATTTTCAGAAACAATTGCCAGTAAATAGTTATAACAAATATACGTAAGTGAAAAATAGTATCAAAAGAGTAATCCTTAGCTTTTATAAGCTATAAAAATTCACTCATAAATGTGCGAATTTATTTTTTAGCAAAGATTATTTTTATAATTAAAATTTACTATTATTCTATTGCAGTAATCGTAATTGTTAAGAATGTAATACAATTTTATCATGTATGAAAACGATTCAATATAAATATATACGGGGTGTCCCAAAAGTATGGACACACCTGAATATCTCGGAAAATAAGGGTGCTAGGAAAAAAACTTTCAATATAAAAGCTTTAGGAAATCAAACGATGCATCTGATGGTGACCTTCAATTTGACCTTAAGCTTGACCTTCAAGGTTATTTGAAGGTCAAAGAGATTTTTTTAAATGGGAACCCCTATTTTTGACACCGGATTCAGCAAGAGCGAAAAATTTTACGTCCAAAGCGATGGTTTTCAATTTGTTAGAATGACCTTCAAAAGGTAAAATGAAGGTTAAATATTGAAAAATCGTAAACAAGCTATTTTCTTTGAACTTTTTCGGATTTGTGGGCGAATAAATGTCAGAGTAGATTTTGGGATTAACAACCTTGAGTATCTCGACCTTGGAGTTAATTTCCAAGGTCATTCAAAGGTCAAAGTAAATTTTTTATGGACAGCCTTATTTCTGACACCGGATTCAAAGAGAGCGGAAAACGTAATGCCAGAAATGAGTCGCCTTGCCTCTCACGACGGGATGCTTGCTTAACGTGATTCTCCTTTGTCTCTCACGATGGAATGCTTAAGTAAAAAAGTAAAACTAAAAAATTTGCAAAATTGGAAAATTTGCAAAAATAAAAAATTTGCAAAATTGGAAAATTTGCAAAAATAAAAAATTTGCAAAATTGGAAAATTTGCAAAAATAAAAAATTTGCAAAATTGGAAAATTTGCAAAAATAAAAAATTTGCAAAATTGGAAAATTTGCAAAAATAAAAAATTTGCAAAATTGGAAAATTTGCAAAATTGGAAAATTTGCAAAATTGGAAAATTTGCAAAATTGGAAAATTTGCAAAAAGAAAAAATTCAAAAATTTGCAAAAATGAAAAATTTGCAAAATTGAAAAATTTGCAAAAATGAAAAATTTGCAACAATGCAAGACAGGCTGGTGTCCTGCCGGTGAAGGCAAGACAGTCTGATCCAACCGGGTAAAATAAGCCCTGGATTTGGGTTTAGCAAGTCAAAATACACAAAAACCACGTACACTCATAAAAAACTGTTTTACTCCGAATCTTACCATTTTAATATGGATTTTATTCACCTTTTTCACGGTTTTTTATAACTTTAAAAAATTTTTGGGGATGCCTGAGTAAAAGCTACGTTGGATTCGGATTCAGCACGTCAAATACATAAGAATACATAGGTCTCGTTCCCAGAATAGACCACTTTTTTGAATGCTAGTGTCATTATTATAATAAGACTATAACTAATAAGATTTCGTCAGTTTTAAGGAATAGATAAACACGACTAATTCTAGCAAATTTATAAAAAAATAGCAAGATTACAAATTTGAGAAAATGTTTAAATATGCAATAATGTGCAGATATTCAAACATTTAAGAGTTACACCGGGGGTACCCAGTTAAAATTCTGAGCCCATATTCGTGTACAACAACCCCGAAAACCTCGTGGGTAGTGTTTTCAGTGACTCTGAAAATTTCAACGAACAAGTTAAAACGAAACATTCTGTTTTCAATTATTAGTTTTGTTTTACAATTCTCAACTTATTCTTCATTTCTTTTATTCATTTGAATATGAATCGTCTTTCAGAACGTGAACGAATAACCATTCTCATGATGAGAGGATGGGGTAACATGGTCAGGTCATATCGTCGAGTTGCGGCTTTATTTAATGCAGAATACCGTTTACCGTTGCAACCAGGAATTTCACAAAAAACAGTTGGAAAAACTATTTCTCGTTTTGAGCAAACTGGTAGTGTCATAGATTGCCCCAAAAGTGGGAGGCCTAAGATTGCGACTGATGAAGAAACTTCTTTGAATGTGGCATTATCATTCATTGAAAATCCTGGAACCTCTATCAGGCAAGTATCTCGGGAAACAAATGTTTGTAGGACTTCCGTTCATAGAATTATGAAACTGTTGAAATTTCATCCATATAAAATCAAATTGGTACAAGAATTAAATGAGGATGATTTTGATCGAAGACTGGAATTTGCCGAATTAATGATGAACCGTATAGATGCGCGGCAAAATTTTTTAAACGAAATAGTATTTTCCGATGAATGTACTTTTCAGTTAGATGGCAACGTTAATCGTCACAATTGTAGGTTCTGGGCATCAGAGAATCCACACTGGTTTTTGGAATCACATACACAACATCCACAAAAACTAAATGTTTGGGCAGGTATCATAAACAATAGCATAGTAGGGCCGTTTTTTATAGAAGGTAATTTGACAGGAAAAAAGTATCTAAACATTTTAAGGAATAGATAAACACGACTAATTCTAGCAAATTTATAAAAAAATAGCAAGATTGCAAATTTGAGAAAATGTTTAAATATGCAATAATGTGCAGATATTCAAACATTTAAGAGTTACACCGGGGGTACCCAGTTAAAATTCTGAGCCCATATTCGTGTACAACAACCCCGAAAACCTCGTGGGTAGTGTTTTCAGTGACTCTGAAAATTTCAACGAACAAGTTAAAACGAAACATTCTGTTTTCAATTATTAGTTTTGTTTTACAATTCTCAACTTATTCTTCATTTCTTTTATTCATTTGAATATGAATCGTCTTTCAGAACGTGAACGAATAACCATTCTCATGATGAGAGGATGGGGTAACATGGTCAGGTCATATCGTCGAGTTGCGGCTTTATTTAATGCAGAATACCGTTTACCGTTGCAACCAGGAATTTCACAAAAAACAGTTGGAAAAACTATTTCTCGTTTTGAGCAAACTGGTAGTGTCATAGATTGCCCCAAAAGTGGGAGGCCTAAGATTGCGACTGATGAAGAAACTTCTTTGAATGTGGCATTATCATTCATTGAAAATCCTGGAACCTCTATCAGGCAAGTATCTCGGGAAACAAATGTTTGTAGGACTTCCGTTCATAGAATTATGAAACTGTTGAAATTTCATCCATATAAAATCAAATTGGTACAAGAATTAAATGAGGATGATTTTGATCGAAGACTGGAATTTGCCGAATTAATGATGAACCGTATAGATGCGCGGCAAAATTTTTTAAACGAAATAGTATTTTCCGATGAATGTACTTTTCAGTTAGATGGCAACGTTAATCGTCACAATTGTAGGTTCTGGGCATCAGAGAATCCACACTGGTTTTTGGAATCACATACACAACATCCACAAAAACTAAATGTTTGGGCAGGTATGATAAACAATAGCATAGTAGGGCCGTTTTTTATAGAAGGTAATTTGACAGGAAAAAAGTATCTAAACATGTTAAGGAATGAAATCGTACCTGCGGTTAATGAGATTGTCGGTGACAATTTTAACACCACTTACTTTCAACAAGATGGGGCGGCCCCTCATTATGCAATAAACGTGCGTAATTATTTAGATGAAACATTTCCAGGACGAGTAATTGGGCGTAGAGGAACTATTGAGTGGCCACCTCGTTCCCCTGACATGTCGCCACTAGATTATTTTTTATGGGGCTACGTCAAAAACAAAGTGTATGCTACTAAACCTGCAAACTTGGAGGAATTACGACAACGTATTATTGACACGATACAGGCAATCCCAAATGAAATGATTCAAAGAGCAGTTTCATCATTTTATGATCGCATGGGGCATTGTCAACTAAAAAATGGAGGGCCTTTCGAGCAAGAACTTTAAATGGTAACTGACGATTTCTGAAAGAATTTTCATCTTGCCTTCACAGGCCAGACACCAGCCTGTCTTGCCTTTAACGGCCGGACACCAGCCTGTCTTGCCTTCACCGGCCGGACATCAGCCTGTCTTGCCTTCACCGGCTAGACATCACGTCAATCGTGAGAGGCAAGGGGACTCACGTTAAGCAAGCTTCTCATCGTGAGAGGCAAGGGGACTCACGTTAATCAAGCACCCCAAAGGAAACAGAACTTACTACGTCCACGTCGTTGTTTCTGGGTAGCGCTAAAAGTAAGGTTAGTAAATTTACGACAATAGTTTCTAAGTGTTTATGAAATTTAACCTTCAATTAACTTTCTCATGTTCACAACGAAAAACTGTAAAATATCATTTCTGGTATTACGTTTTCCGCTCTCTTTGAATCCGGTGTCAGAAATAAGGCTGTCCATAAAAAATTTACTTTGACCTTTGAATGACCTTGGAAATTAACTCCAAGGTCGAGATACTCAAGGTTGTTAATCCCAAAATCTACTCTGACATTTATTCACCCACAAATCCGAAAAAGTTCAAAGAAAATAGCTTGTTTACGATTTTTCAATATTTAACCTTCATTTTACCTTTTGAAGGTCATTCTAACAAATTGAAAACCATCGCTTTAGACGTAAAATTTTTCGCTCTTGCTGAATCCGGTGTCAAAAATAGGGGTTCCCATTTAAAAAAATCGCTTTGACCTTCAAATAACCTTGAAGGTCAAGCTTAAGGTCAAATTGAAGGTCACCATCAGATGCATCGTTTGATTTCCTAAAGCTTTTATATTGAAAGTTTTTTTCCTAGCACCCTTATTTTCCGAGATATTCAGGTGTGTCCATACTTTTGGGACACCCTGTATACATATATTGTAACAGTTTGGTTGCCGCACGGATGTTTATTTTAATATCGCGGCTGCTCAGCGGTACGATTAAACTTACCGTATTTAAATAAACATATTTTTCCCGCGATGCGGCGGCGATTACCTGTTCGCTCCACCAAATCTGTTAAATGTTAGTCTGAAACCGAGGTACTGTTTCAGATAACAACCAGGTAAAATTTAAATCTGAAATTGACCGCGAAACAGGGATATCGCGTTGAGCACTTGTCAACCAGAAATATACAAGCTTTTTAGGATTACGGAAGGAATCGTACGTGGTTAAATTCAATTAATCGTACACCGGATTGAATTCTAATAATGATATGAATTTATTGAAATAAATAAAGAAAGATAAATAATAAACAAAATCTGATTGTCGCCGAGGTCTACGCTTTGAATTACAAATCGGTAAACGGCCGACTTGTAGAGAGAGAGGGGACAAAAATATCGCGTACTAAAATAATATTCCCAGTCAACGGGACTGATATAACGCAATAAGATTAATTATTAAGTGCGAATAAAAATACGATCGCGTGAAGTGGTACCACTTACTTTGTACGCTGCTGTCGTCGTTGGTAAACAACGACCAGCCGATCGGTTGCTTTCTCTCTCTCTCACTCTCGCTGCGGTGTCGGACAAATTGTCCGCTCGCCCGTGCACCGGGGTTGTGTGGCTGCAGGCAGATGCACGGTATTGCACCACTCACTGCAAATGTAGGATCGGCCTGCAGTCGAAATGCACACACAAAACGCACGGCAAAACCCAACACGGCGAAACTGAACACGGGACGCAGGGGGATCACAACCGTCGCGTAAGAAGGCGGCTATATCTCTTTTCACTGTACGCGCAAATCTCTCTCTTGCCTCTCTCATCAGGTGCGTGCGCGAATCTTTCGCACGCGAAGTCGATCCCGCCCGTGTAGCCACGACGAACCGACCCGAGCCGAATCTCGCCGGCTCGAACCGATGCGAACATTATGATACTGTTCGCTCGTGTTGCTCTAATTCGTCAAACGGTAAGGTAAACAGTACCTTACCGTTACAATATATATATAATCAACATACAAACCAAATGAATCCGCACTTGATTGGGAGATGCTTAATTAATATTGAAAATAATATAATTAGTGAAAAATAAGAAGAATCTTTTATATTTGATTCATACAAACCAATTCTCCTGTGTAATATTCTCACTTACCTAAATAATAAGCGTAATATAGTACTTAATGCTGCGAGCTTTTAAACATACCTTAGTAGAAACCTATTGTAGAATAATTTACATTTTTATGTATAAAATAATTCTCTATCAATGCATGGACAAAAAAGTATAACATATGATATTTTAAATACATAACGTTATTTTAATTCGATATCAGCTGCTTCTTTTTGCCAATATATACTATAAAAATAAATAAAAATATTTAATAATTATATTTTAATCTAGATGCAGACGAAACAGATCAGTCGGAAGAGATGGTAGAGAGTTACGCAATGCGACACATTTAAGGCTTAAAATTTGTAATTTATAAGATTAAATAAAAAAATTCTTTAATTTTTTGTGTTTTTTTGTTATCATTTCGACTCTATTATATTTATCTCCTGGTAACTCCTCCATAAAATCCTTGGTATTTTCGCAATCTTCCAAAATATGTTTAAGTGTGCCTAAATCTTTATTACATAACTTACAAATCCTATCCTCCATTTTTCTCCAGTATTTATTCGTTACATCCATGTTTCCACACCATTATATAAATATATAAATATATATACGTATATATTAATCAGTCCATGTAAATGTAGCTTAACGCAATCATTATTTTCAACACGTTAATAATTTCATAATTTCTTTATGTTTAAATCTCGAAGGATTTTTGCCGGAAAGGATCGGGGGTGAAATAACCACACATAAATCACTATAATAATATTTAATTAACCAACAGCGTATACATAATGAGTACTTGCGTGAGCTTTGTATTATAGCGAACACGCGATATCCTCGGCGTGTTCAATGAGAGGCCGGTCTCTCTTTACCTGTTGAGCTGACGCGTGAAAGTAGTAAAGGTGAGCCGTATTAAATCAAAGAAGACCTGGTGGCCGCGATGAGTAGAGTCCTGGTGAGCAAAGCTATTCAGGTGAGCAGCGAAAAAGAGCGGGAACGTGAGGAGATGTAGCAGCGATCCGGTGCCGAGGCGTCCAAGATGGCGATTGAGAGAGAGAGAGGTCCGGCGGCCGCGGCGTGGTTGCACGCGCGCGGCGCCCGACGACGTCGAGCACAATTACAATCGATTGGGGTCAAAATCGATCATGCGCGCGAGATTCAAAATATTAAATCCGTAACATTACCGCCCGCCATCGACAAGTAATTGGCGATGATTATTCTCACGGGTTGAGCACGGGCACCGGCAGTGGAGCGAGCTTGACAATAGGTCGAGTGAGCGTTGTGGTGGCGGTCTTCAGGGTGACTACCCTGGTACGCCCATCCTCGCTGGGGTGTAGAGTGATAACTCGAGCCATGGGCCACTTCCCAGGAGGCATCCTTTCGTCGGTGAGCAGTACAAATTTGCCAGGAGTGATTTCATTTCGAGCGTGATGCCACTTTGAAATGGACTGGAGCCGATGCAGGTAGTGAGAAGACCAATTCTTCCAGAAGCATTGAAGTCGTTGCTGAATGAGCTGCCAGATGTTCAATCTAGAAGGTGATAGTTCAATAAGCCATGGTTCAGGCAGAGAATTGAGAGGAGCTCCAATGAGGAAGTGTCCTGGAGTGAGCGCATCGAAATCATCCGGGTCATCGCTGAGCGGTTCGAGTGGACGAGAGTTGAGCACTGATTCGATTTGCGTGAGGAGAGTATAATATTCCTCAAACGTGAGCAGGGCGTCTCCAACGGTCCGACGCAGGTGGAATTTAATTGACTTGATAAGCGCTTCCCACTTACCGCCCATGTGAGGGGATGCAGGAGGGTTAAAGTGCCACTTGAGTCCTTCCCTTCGAACCGTGGAGCGGATAAGCTGGTTTTGATCGAGCTGGCTGTAAACAGTTTCTTGATTGCCGACGTTGAGAGACAAACAAAGGCGCAGATCCAACCCTTGTTAACCTTGCTGCCTCGTCCCTTCCAATTCTTAATGGAGATTGGTCCGGCGTAATCCACGGCCGTGTGTAAAAAGGCTCTGAATGGAGTTACACGAGGAAGAGGTAATCGAGCCATTATTTGTTGAGCACGTTCGCCTCGTTGACGAGCACATACGACACATCGCAGTATGTGCGACTTGACCGGTGCTCGTCCGCCAATGATCTAGGAGGTTTGGCGAATTTTGGCTAATGTGAGTTGAGTACCTCCGTGAAGGGTGTAACGATGAGCGTTATCTATGAGAAGGTCGGTGAGTCGAGAATGGCGAGGTAAAATGAAGGGATTCTGAAGAGAGCGATGAGTTGTGTAGGCGCCCTCCAACCCTGATTATACCGTCCTGATCGATGTAGGCGGTCAGGCGCGAGAAAGGATGGGTTGATGGCAGTTGAGCGTTTCTTGCGATCGTCCGAAGTTCGTGGGGGAAATAGGCAGACTGGGTGGCCTTTACCCAGAACAACATGGTTTGCTGATAGCATGGTTCCCGGACGTGGAAACTTCGAGTACTTGATCTGAGCGAGTTCTTGCAGAATCGTTTGAAGAGTAGAGGAGCAGCCTTGAGCACGAGAGCTGTAACATTTAACAATTTTGTGCGAGAGGAGTACTTGAGTATAAGATCCCAATGGTACGTTGGTTGAGCGGATGAGGAGAGTAGAGTGATGCCAGGTCGCGCTTCCGGACTGGTGTCATCTAGCGTAAGTTCTGGCTGAGCTGGCCAAGTCTCCCTCTGTTGAGCGATCCATTGGGGTCCTGTCCACCAGATCTGGTGATTGACGAGTTGTTCAGTCGAGACGCCGCGTGAGCCGCAATCCGCTGGATTTATACTCCCGGGAACGTGTCTCCAGGTCGAGTCTGCGCATAACTCTTGAATCTGCATAACACGGTTCCGAACGTAGTCCTTCCAGCGATTCGCATGAGAATTGACCCAAGCCAGGGTCACTCGAGAGTCCGTCCACAAATGAGTTGCATCTACTTTGAGCTTCATCGAGGTCCGCAGGTAGGAAAGGAGTTTTGCTAGTAGCAGCGCTGCTGTGAGTTCCAGTCGAGGTATCGTGAGTTTCTTGAGAGGCGCCACCTTTATTTTGGCGCAAATAAAGGACGTCCTTGAGCCTGTGGACGGTGAGCTGGTGACGAAATAGACAACTGCAGCCATGGCGAGTTGGGATGCATCCGCGAATCCGTGCAGTTCTATAGATGAGTAGCTCCAGGTGTTAAACCACCGAGGCACAGTGAGTTGATCAAGAGCCTTGAGATCGTCTCTGATAGCTGTCCATTTGAGCGTGAGGTGAGCAGGAAGTGGATCGTCGAATCCAAGTTTGACGGACCACAAATCTTGGATGAGAACTTTGGCTCGCACAGTTACTGGAGATGCGAAGCCGAGCGGGTCAAAGATTTTGGCAATCTCTGAGAGCAGAACACGCTTAGTAGGTGGATGAGTAGAGTCCTTGAACTTTGAGGAGAACGTGAATTTATCTTCGTGAGGGATCCAAGTTAATCCGAGTAGTTTGGTTTCACAGTCGTCAAAGGTGATAGAGCTGGCGAGAGAGTCTTGAGCAACCGCGTTGAGAAGATCCGGGTGAGTGGCGTGCCACTTCGATAATGGAAATCCGCCCGCCTTGCAGAGAGAGATTAATTGATGGGCAGTTTCGATGAGAATTTCAATGGTGTCAGCTCCGCCGAAGATATCATCGACATAGCGTCCCTGGGTGAGCTATTGTACAGCGAGCGGAAATCGGTATCCTTCGTCTTGGACCAATTGCAGTAGAGCTCTTATAGCTAGGAAACCGGCGGGTTTCGTACCATATGTGAGCGTTGTCAGTTGGAATGTTATTTCCTCGTCGTCGTCTCCATGCCAGAAAATCTGTTGCAATGGCCAATTATCAGGATGTACATTGACTTGGCGATACATCTTCACGATATCCGTGGCGAAGAGGTGACGAGGAACGCGAATCCATGTGAGCACGTCCACGATGTTCGGCAGCAAATTGGCGCCTGTGTGAAGGATATCGTTGAGAGATTTGCCTGATGAGGTGGGACTTGATCCGTTAAACACCACACGCAGCTTTGTGGTGTCGCTGCTCGGCTTGAGAACAACGTGATGAGGTAAATAGAAATGAGGATGAGCGGGTTGATATTCGGTTGAGAGGCGACGAATATGCCCAAGCCTAAGGTATTCCTCGAGAAAATCTTCATAGAGGCGTCCGTAAGCGGGTTGAAGCTTGCATCGTCGAGTGATGCGTTTCAGACATCGTGAGGCCGTTTTACAAGAGAAGCCTAGTTGTTCGGCTGGTAATCTCAACGGCAGACGAACCACGTATCTGCCTGAGGGATCTCTTTTGTGAGTAGCGATGAAGTGTTCTTCACATTCTTGCTCGTCTGGAGTTAAATCCGTATTGGAATCAAGTGGTGGTTCCTCTTGAATCCAGAACCTCGTGAGCAAGTCTTGGAGGTCATCGTGTTTGTGAGCAATAGTGTGATGAGCAGAGATCTTGTGAGATGTCACTGAATGAGCCTTTCCCAAGATAATCCAGCCAAAGATCGACGATTGAGCCACCGGCATTGATGGAAGATCTTTGACGATGTCCGGTTCGATCACGCTTCCGTAGAAATCGGCACCTACGATGATGTCAACTGGTTGCGGCAGATGGTATTCCGGATCGGCTAAAGTTAGCCCTTTCAAGTGCGGCCAGTCTCCACGGAGGACCGGAGCTGATGGCAATATGGCGTACGAGACGCAGCTGATTCACCAAGTGCTCGGTGATAAACGAGATTTGCGACCCAGAGTCGATGAGCAGACGAACCGTGTGAGCAGCCATGTGAGTGAGAGCTAGAGCTTGGGCGGTGCCGAGAAGAGTTGAGTCTGGATGAGCTGAGCGAAGAGCGTGGACGACTGTACCAACATCCTATTCTTGAGATGAGCTGGGTTGAGGAGCATTTGAGGTGCGAGGTTGAGCAGGCTTGTCACCGTCGGTGGCCCTTGGAAACGCTGACGGAGGAGGCTGTGCCAAGGTGTTGGTGGTCGGGTCATGCAGCATGGTGTGGTGCTTGCCTCCACAATCCCGACAAGTTCTTGGGCTGCGACAATCCTTCACTTGATGCCGACCCAGGCAATTGTAGCACAGCTTCTGAGTGTCCACGTGTAGTCGTCGACGCGGGGTGTTGAGGTCGCGAAATGACTCGCAAGCGACGATGTAATGGTGACCTAAACAAAGGACACAACAGTGAGGCGTCGGTCTTGGATGACGTTGGACACTGAACAGCGGCGGTGTGAGCGGTTGCGTGTGGACGAGCTTGCTTCTTGGTGTCGGGTTAACGAGCTGTGTTGAACGAGGGTTTGACCGGCTTAGCTGAGTCCACGTCAGCAGCCTCAAGAGCGTTGGTGCGAGTGTGGAGAAATGAACGTAGTCGTTCGTAGGAGGGATACTCCTGAGAATTCCCCAGTGAGGTCTCCCATGCCTCACGGATTGAGCGGTCCATCAATCGCCTCAGCTGATGGACAATGAGCACATCACCGACTCGATCGTTGAGCTGAGCCGCTTCTAGTGCCTTGAGCGTGTCGTCTACCGTAGCGAGCGTGTTGTTGATGCTGGTGGGTGAGCGGGGTGATAGTGAGGTCAAACTGGCAAGTCTGTCAAGATGGTCGTTGATAATCAGTCTCGGGTTACCGTAGCGCTCTTGCAGGGTGGCAACGGCAGCATCGAAAGATGCATCCACCGATCGAGTGCTGTCAATCAACCTGGATGGTTCTCCCTGCAGACACCCCTTGAGGTAATGGAGCTTGACGACTGGAGTGAGCAGTTGATTCCCCACAATTAGGCTGTTAAACATATCCCAAAAGTGAGGCCATGAGCGAAATCACCCTAGAAGGTCGGCAGCGGGATATCCGGTAGCTTCGTTGAAACCGGGAGTTGTTGAGTTGGTTGAGCAGGGTTATGAGCAGGCAGTTGAGACTCAGCTCGAGCAACGGTGCGACGTACCATTGAGGAAAGGCGTTGCATCTTAAGCAACGCGTTGCCCTTGAAATAAGAGTGTTTTCGTGCGCTCGGAGGACAATGTTGCATTAATCGGAGATTCTCAAGGGCGAATTCCCTAGCATGATTGTCCGCGTCGTCGAGAATAACCGAGAGCTCCCGTGCGGAGAGTTGAGAAGCCTCCTCCAGTTGAGCCATGGCGTCCTTCAGCAGTTCAATGCGGGACAGCTGAGCGGTCATCCTGAGCTATATTTCCACCGGTATGTCGTCGAGGAGTCCACTGTCGGATCCTGCGGGAGAAGGGGCCTTTGAGCCATCCTTAGACGACTGCGCGGATGGTATTTGCAGCGTCTTGACGGTGAACGATGAGCTGGTATGAGCCTCTTCCTCATCGAAGGCGATAGGATTCGCCTTGGGCCCTTCGATGGGGGTAGCCATGCCGTCGGTGAGCGGATCTGGAGGGCAGCGTGGCCTGGAGCGGAGCCTGGTAGCTTGGGCGACGGTGAGCTCTCACTGACGAGGTGATGAGGTTGAGCCGATCGCAATTGATAACGAAAGCTGTTGAGCGAGTACAAATATTACTACACTGTGTAGGTGATGGTGTGGGTGCCCCCGATCCGGCTCGAAGGACCAAATGTTAAAATCTCGAAGGATTTTTGCCGGAAAGGATCGGGGGTGAAATAACCACACGTAAATCACTATAATAATATTTAATTAACCAACAGCGTATGCATAATGAGTACTTGCGTGAGCTTTGTATTATAGCGAACACGCGGTATCCTCGGCGTGTTCAATGAGAGGCCGGTCTCTCTTTACCTGTTGAGCTGACGCGTGAAAGTAGTAAAGGTGATCCGTATTAAATCAAAGAAGACCTGGTGGCCGCGATGAGTAGAGTCCTGGTGAGCGAAGCTATTCAGGTGAGCAGCGAAAAAGAGCGGGAACGTGAGGAGATGTAGCAGCGATCCGGTGCCGAGGCGTCCAAGATGGCGATTGAGAGAGAGAGAGGTCTGGCGGCCGCGGCGTGATTGCACGCGCGCGGCGCCCGACGACGTCGAACACAATTACAATCGATTGGGGTCAAAATCGATCATGCGCGCGAGATTCAAAATATTAAATCCGTAACACTTTATGATTTATTTACTTAGCTACTGCATAATTACATAATATAAAAAATTAGTATTTATATCAAGGTACATCTAGTAACATGAATTTTCTCTCATGCGATTTTATGATATAAACACAGACAAAAGAAATTTGCTTAACCAGCGCACAAATTTGAATTTAGTGCGTATATTTAGTCAAGTTGGAAAGCCTTCTTGTCGCGACAGACCCCCTCCCAAACTCGCGCGAACAGACCTTTCTAGCGGCCCTGGCACAATGACACCCTGGCGCGCTGACGCTGACTCAAAATATTTAATCCATCCAAAAATCTAATTCATCGATGGTTAATTACCTTCAAAATGATGCAAAGTTTGAGTGCGGCAGAGCATTTCAGCCAAAGTTATGGTGTTTTTAGGCAAATTTCTTAAAAAAAGAGAGAGCGAATACATTTTATGAAAAAAACAGAGTAACCGTATACTTGCATTCATACAATATGGCACTATTATTCAATAATACTAAAATATACTATTTATTGTTAGTCACTGATACTTTTCAATGTCTAAGCTGCTTAAAAACACAGTAGGTATAAATAGTTATATGGATTTATTGGAATTATAAATGATTCAAGTATTTATCCAATTATATAACAGGTATAATTACTTATACCTACTGTTTTGTGTTTTAAGTAGCTTAGAGATTGAAAAGTATCAGTGACTAACAATAAATAGTATATTGTTTTATTAATTATAATTATACTAAATGTTTTAAACTAATATAAATTAAATATTTCAACAGATTCGTCTTGAAATTTATAAACTTTTTCAAATTTAATGTATATAAGAAAAAATTGTTAGATTTTGAGTTATTAAGTGATAAATATGTCCAAAAAGTCATTTTTTTCAAAAAATTCGATTTTTTGATCGGCTACAGCTCTGATACTAATTGAAATTCAAGTCTAAAAATTTAGCTACACTCTATTCAAGTATTTTTTTACTAATTCCATACATTAAAACAAAATTCTTTTTTTTATCTCCCATATATATATAATGTAACGGATTTATTATTTTTTAATAATAATAAATATAATAATAACAATTGACTACCGTTAAAACAATAGTCTCAGTACACGATCAGCCGCTCAGTAATAAAACGAGTCTATAAGACACGTATAAACGGAGGCGGTGGTATCCTTTACTTAGCGAACGCGAACGAAAATAAAAGGGCAAACCAATAGAATGAAAACACGATGTTTAATTTAAAATAAAGGCAATGGTATATTATCAAAAAGAGAGGTAATACACGCGTGCCGCTGCACGCGAGATCGCAGGTCGATACGCGAAAAGAATAAAGGGAGAAAGAGAGAGAGAGAGATTACAAAACTGGCACTTACAGTGCGTGAGCCGCAATGAAAAAATGAAATGACCAGACGAAGTCCGCGTGGTCGCTTCTCTCCTCTGCTTCCTGGGCTGCGTCGTCGCTGAACAAACCACCACGGATTTACTGGGTCACCAGCACAGCACCAGGATCACAAGAGGCACGAGGCAATCAAATATAAGATAAGAGGAAACAAAATAATTCTCTCACGACGGTTGAAATAAGTCTCTCGGTTGATATTAGTCTAACGCCGGTTGAATTAAGTCTAAATGCTCTCGCATTTACAAACCGCAAAACTCTCTCTCTCTCTCTCTTTTCCTACTTTTACCTTTACGAAGGTCCGCGAAAATCGCCGAAAATCATCGAACGTCAACCTATAGCAGCTGCAAATATAAATACACAGGCTAGACAGGGAGAGAGAGAGAGAGAATGTAACGAGCAATATAATATAATAGTCAATTATATTATATTGCTCGTATATATATATATATATACAGGGTGTCCCATTTTAAATAACGGATGAGAATATCTCAAAAAATATTGGAGATAGAAAAAAACTTTCTATACAAAAGTTGTAGGGTTTTTAAGGGGCCAACTGACAGTGATATTAACCATAACCTGAGGTCAAGGGTTAAGGTCATTTGAAGGACAAAATGTTTTTTCAAATAGGATTCACTACTTTTGACCTCGGAAATGGAAAGGGCGGGAAATTTTACGTTCAGTATGATTTTGGCCAAGGTTATGGTCAAGGTCATGGTCAGGATCAAAACAGTAAATGTGTACAGACCTTACAAAAAAAGCCAACCCTATAAAAATATTGAGATGCAGGATCTGTAGGGTTGTAAGAAAGCCAACTGACGGTATCCTTGAACCAGGTCAACTAAAGCGAGGTTGTGAATTATGCACTGACAGTATGTTCTTACTTTTTTAGTTTTGTATAATTTCGCAAAAAAATTTTACGATTTTACACACACATACACACACACAAAGGGATTAGAAACTCGCCACGTCCACGTCGTTAATCCTTTATCCTTGAGGCGACGGTCAAGGATACCGTCAGTTGGCTTTCTTGCAACCCTACAGCTCTTGCATCTCAATATTTTTATAGGGTTGGCTTTTTTCGTAAGGTTGACCATAACCTTGGCCAAGATCATACTGAACGTAAAATTTCCCGCCCTTCCCATTTCCGAGGTCACAAGTAGTGAATCCTATTTGAAAAAAACATTTTTCCTTCAAATGACCTTAACCCTTGACCTCAGATTTTGGTTAATATCACTGTCAGTTGGCCCCTTAAAAACCCTACAACTTATGTATAGAAAGTTTTTTCTATCTCCAATATTTTTTGAGATATTCTCATCCGTTATTTAAAATGGGACACCCTGTATATATATATGTATATATATATATGGGTGGTTCTCTGTGACATCGAAGATGAAAAAAATAAATATTGCTATAACTGTGGGAATATGTTTTAGAGGTATCCAGTAGTTCTCCTGAATTTTTTCAGATTTTTTCTGGGCCATTATTTTAAGTTACAGAGAGTCAAAGTTGACATTTTAGCATTTTTTTGCATTATATGCCCATTTTCATGAATTTTTAGCTCCCAGGGGATGCATTTTTCACTAAAAACATAAGTATGACTTTTTTTGTAAAATTTTCCGAACTTTTCATTAAAAATACTTTTAAAGACATAAATGTATGCTGTCACACTCTTGTAAGCCATTTAAACCTTAAATAGTGAAAATCAGCAATTCTGCTCCGGACTCTGGTAACCTAATACTGTCTAAAAGATGTCTTTTTATAGTCAAAAACTGCCTAAAAATTGAAGGATTACTATAAAAGTATCAACATTATTATTATTATTATTCAGCAATACATTGTTTAGATTTCACAAACTTGTCACTGTCACGTTATCATATTATTCATTATAATTATATATCCGATTTATTTATATCTTTTGTATTAAATACGTATATTCAGTTATTGTAATAATGATGTTTATATATTTATAGTAATCCTTCAGATTAGTATAATAATTCTTGTAACGGATGTAAAACTAATAATCCAGCATTATAAATGTTTAAAAAATAATTTTTTATAATTTTATAATAATATTTGTATTTTTAGCAGCTTACAGGGGATTAGATGGATACTGAAACAAGTGAAGATACTTTTCTACCACTCCAAGGTAAGTGCACAAATTTTTTTGCAATGATCATGCTAATAGATTCATCGTTATAAGGCAACAAATATACATTTCTATTAATATTTCGGGCACTTTTCCCGGATATTTTGACCATAAGTGATCTTAATGATTTAGACCCACTCTGGAAATTTTTAGGCAGTTTTTGACTATAAAAAGACATCTTTTAGACAGTATTAGGTTACCAGAGTCCGGAGCAGAATTGCTGATTTTCACTATTTAAGGTTTAAATGGCTTACAAGAGTGTGACAGCATACATTTATGTCTTTAAAAGTATTTTTAATGAAAAGTTCGGAAAATTTTACAAAAAAAATCATACTTATGTTTTTAGTGAAAAATGCATCCCCTGGGAGCTAAAAATTCATGAAAATGGGCATATAATGCAAAAAAGTGCTAAAATGTCAACTTTGACTCTCTGTAACTTAAAATAATGGCCCAGAAAAAATCTGAAAAAATTCAGGAGAACTACTGGATACCTCTAAAACATATTCCCACAGTTATAGCAATATTTATTTTTTTCATCTTCGATGTCACAGAGAACCACCCATATATATATATATATATATATATATATATATAAATTGATCAATCGGTACTTATGCCGACAAATTCTTACGGGAAATGGGAATTGTGCTTACTTTGGGGTAATTATGCCGACGTCAGCATAATTCCACCGAAAATTCAACCATGTATCCGTACTTATGCCGACACACAAAAAATCGGAAAATTATCTTTGTGAGCCCCGCTTTGACGTTATAATATTAATGAAGGATTGAAGCTATAACGTCTTACGAGGCACTTCGAATGAGGTTATAACTTCAATCCTTCATTAATATTATAACGTCAAAGTGTGCTTTTTTACCCGTGAGGGGTATTTAGGTATTTGGGTTATTAGTTTTTTATGCATTATTCTATCAATTAATATTCTCCCCCTTATATCTGAGTCGTTACATATGTTTTATAACCTCAAAACACCAAGATAACACGTAGTGTCACCATAAGTACCGATACTGGTGTTTGTATATATATATACGTATATTTCTACATTTCCAAGGGAAATGAATCCTTTTCCATCTCAAGCATTTGCGCAGTCTGTTCCACTTGATTGATCGTCGTTTCCTGATTCTGATAAAATGAACCAAAATCATAATGAGGTTACTAATGAGCTTGATTCTTTAAAATCTATTTTGGAAGAAAATGCTTCTCGCATAGATAGAATTGAAGCTCAAAATGGAAGAGATAAAGCTACGTGTTCTGTACCTCTTGGTTCTGAATTAAATGTTACAGGTATTTCGTCAAATTGTTCAGTGCCACCCAGAGAATTGATTGTCTTCATATTGAAATATTTAAATTTATCCTATTTCAATAACGATATGATCGAGATTTGCCAATTCCCAAACGTCAAGATCTTAACAAATCTTCCTAATGTCACTCTAGGTTTATTTCTTATATTGTAAAATTTAAATTTATGATATGAAAGAATACGTTCTTAAGGTGAAACGTGACTATGGTGACATTATCTATCAGAATCTCATTTAGAATACAGCACCCAGGTAGCACTGTCCGTCTCGGAGACGTTTTTAAAACGTTATTAAGCGTTTTAAGCGTTTTAAAAACGTCTAGAAATGTCTTTAAGACGTTTTGTGCTGACTGGGCAGTTTCTAATAATCATCCCACAATTAAACTTTACGACATGTTACCACCAGCTTTGTATCGTCTTTTTGTGCTAACAACACATAAATTTTGTGAATTGAATTTTAAACATGTTTGTCGCAATAACCAGTCTGATGTCATCATCATCTCTACGTTACAGGATTTAAACAAATTGACTTGACTACAGAAGGTAAAAACAAAACTACAAGCAGATTTGCATTCATATTCATCGGCATTTTCTTCATCGCATTTACATTTGAGAGTTGGTCAGATTAATGTCAATTCTTTAAAGGATCACTTTGATGATATTCATAATCTTATTATAAAGGAAACAACCGATGTACTTTCTATATCCGAAACATAGTTAACTTCAAGACAGCCAACCTCTCTGTTTAATATAATAACTATACTTTGATAAGAAATGATCGTAATATTAAATTAGTAGGAACAGAGAGTTTACGCAGGGAGGTGAAGTGGCTGGCTATATTCGTAATACTATATCATTTCTTTGTCTTACATTATCTCCTAGCACTAATCAAAATATTTTGACGATTTCAGTCTATCTATTCTAAGCGACATGTTTTATCAGGCGTTTTTCAATTACTTGAATTTCACTAGTCATGAAATGGATTTATTCTTATATCTCTGATAATTCACCTTCTACTTTTCTACTGATTACATCAGGTGTACCAGAAGGTTCTACACCAGTCCCTATAATATTGTTAATCTACGTCAAATCTATTGTCAAAGTCGTTAAATTCTCAAAATCTATGCTCTTTGCCGATGATTTGAAGATTTATATTCACTACTGGCCTTCTCGCATAAATGTGGCGATAGCTGATCATGTAGGAAAAGTAAATATCGATACAAAAGCGTTCATACAAAATTTGAGTATCATACTCATTTTTTTTTATTATTTTAACGTAGCTCTTTTTATGCTCCCAAATCGGTGCTAATCAGCGTCGGAGGTCATACGATGTCTTTCTTAAGAAAGCACTTGTTGAAAATACATTCCTCAGTGGTGCTTGTATCAATCGGTCGGGGCCGGGAATCGAACCTGGGACCTCCAGATTACGAGCCCGATGCCCTATTGACCAAGCCGTCGCAAGCCTCACTCATTTATTTTCTTCAAAAAAAAAATTTTAAGCTATATAAAAACCTTATATAGCACATCTAGCTAGATTATTTCAGTTTAAAGGAAATATTTAATAAATAAATAATATAGATTTTAATAATAAAATTACAAATTTATAAAAAAATAAATGATCACTTATATAGGAGAATATGGAAAGGGGATTATAAATAAAAAACACACAGTCGCGGACAGCTCCACGACAGCCGCAAAATCCCACAAGGACCAGTTCAAAAGTAGAAGAAGGGTGTCTACATCCAACGGGATACCCTCGCTGGTGCAAAGCGTTTGCATGTTTCGAGGCACGGTTATGAACCATTACCGGGCTTCGCAAAGAGCTGGACTGAACTCCCTGTCCTTCGTCTGGCGCAAAGCCCAATGCATAAGTAGTTTTACTTTTGCAGATTCTATTTTGGAAAAAAATAAATAATACATAATTATGAAGAAATTAGAAAAATAACTAATAATAAATACAAGAAACATTAAAAACAAAAGAAAATCATATCAATAAAACGTTGAATTAATAAAATTATAATACTCATAAGCGCGTCATCCCAGATGTCGCCAAGTGGACGAGTAGGAAACACGGATACGTCACCTTCCACCTAACCCAGGTGCTTTCCGGGCATGGGTGTCTTCACAGTTACCTGCACCGCATCCGTATATGCGGGAGTGCGGAGTGCCCGACCTGCCCTTGTGTCGACGGAGACGTGGAGCACGTCTTGTTCTGGCGTCCTCGATTCGCGAAAGAAAGGGGTGTTTTCCAAACCTTTTGTAAGGGGCTTTTGACACCAGAGGGTATCCGGATGTGCCTTCTTGGTTTGCAGGAAGGTTGGAATGCCGTGATGACCTTCGCAGTATCCATTGGGGGCGGCTAAACCATTTTAGAAAAGAAGAAGAGCGTACAAGGGGCGACATTAGTAGTCGCCCCACATGCACGAGACAGTGATATTATTGCCGATCACGAAGGGCCAAACGTGGCATGACTGCCCCTCTCGAAGTAATGCCTCACAGCGGTTTCCGAGGGGGGAAAGATCAGTCGAGAGGAGGAGCCCTACCAAGACCAAAGGCAGGGTGGTTTTTAGTGGGTGCCTCTTCAAAAAAAAAAACTCACACACACGCACGCACTATATGTTCGAGGTAAGATGTTCTCGTCAAACCAGGAACCATCTTAAATTCTAGGTATTAACTTTGGAACACGCACGACAAAAAGAATAAATAAATTAAGTAAATGTACAACGACGTAACCAATCCGATTGGTTAAGTAGAATCGAAACTTTACCCCAAACCTTTGATATAAATAGGGACGTCGCGCTAGGGGTCAGAGATCTTCTAACTTAGTTTTCCCTTTAGTAAGATACATCTTGTTTTCAATTAAACCTGTAAACTCAACGCGACATGAAGCAAGAAAATCGAAAGTTATTTGTTCATTCTCATTAAATCATTAGATACCTGTCATTTTCCTATCCCTTTAAATTCTGACTAGTCTATACCGCATTTCTATTATACAAGAGTACTATAATTATATTATCAATACCACCCATATTTTCTTTGTAGTCCTGAATACACGTTGGTTTTATAATGTCTTCTTTTGTTCGACAACAACGTTTATCTTCTCATTTGAGTGCCATCCAAATATAATTATGAGCGACTTGTACATTACCTTGTTCTAATTTGTCTTCTATCTTTGGCATTCCTTTTTTATTTGCTTTCACTGTACCACACATACCTGTATTATGATCGTGTAAAAACTCTGCCAAAATAGATGAAGTATACCAGTTGTCTACGAATATAACATGACCCTTATAAAAATAAGATTGTACAAAGTGAGCTATAATATCGCCAGTAAGGCCCAAATTAAACTTTTAATAATCAGTATCTGCTCCAGTATAAAGAACAATCCCTAATATGAAATCAGTCTCACAATCTAAAATCGTGAAAAGTTTGACGCCAAAACGATTTTTCTTTAAAGGAATATATTGTTTGAATCGAAGCCAACCTTTCCATACTAAGAGACTTTCATCTATTCACAAACTTTTCCCTGGAGTAATAGCTGCTGAAAATTCACTTTGCAGGTAATCAATTACTGACTTTATTTTCGCGAAAGAGTGATTTACAATATCTTCGTTTTGCGAAAATGTACATTACGCAGAATTCGAAGATATCTAACGTGAGACATTATTTGAGAAAGAATTGAAGTATGCAATAAGGGATCTGTAGACCAATAATCTTTCAAATTACCTTTTCGTATATGATCCATTAGAATCGAAAGACCAAGAAATTTTTCAAGTTCATCTTCTGTAAGTGTATTCCCAAATTTTGTATGTGTATATTTTTCAAAGTAAATATGCTTTGAAAAAAATGAAGTTCAAATCGCTAAATTTTGAGTGAAATTATGAATCAAATAAGATGTTAAAGATTATTATGCCAAAAGAAATAATAAATTTTTCATAATAATTTTGGTTAAAGTTTCTTCAACTTCTTATTTTCTTCGTAACTTTGCCCCAAATTAAGCAGTTTAAACTTCTCTTTTCTCAAACCATATCTACTTGAACTAAAGTTTCTTCTGGTTTTTGGTTTGAGTGCTTATCTTTATTTGTTTCCGAATTATAAGCGATCAAATTGGAAGTATTTCATACTGATATTATTATTAAATGTCGAATAACTTTTGTAAAAGTTGCCAATGGCAAGAGATAAATTGGCTTTCTTCATATTTTTATATTATAAAAGACATACCAAACTTCAGGTAAGAGTTATTTCCCGGACGGCAAGTACTCCCCTTGTAAGAAAAAAACTAAAAAGTAGTCATAGAGTTTAGTGCTTAGAATGCGTCATACCAGAGGGAAGAGCAAAAATTGTAAAATTGTTATTACGACTTGACCATTTGGCCGCTGATGTAAGAGAAGAAATAGAAAAACTAATTGAAAAATATAGCGATATTTTTTACCTTTCGGGTGAAAAATTAACAGTAACTCATATTTTAAAATTTATAATACCAACAATGGACGATGTACCAATAAGTTCGAAACAATCTCCGCTACATAAAGAAGAAATAGCAAGGCAGGTACAAGACTAATTAGAAAATTACATTATCGGACCATTTATCTCTATTTAAAAGGAAGGCATAAAAGGACGCAAACAAGAAAGGTGATCGACTATCTCAAATTCAATGCAAAAATCTTAGACGGCCAAGTTCTATTACCGAATATACCTGAAATAATAGACCAATTAGGCGGATTAAAAAACTTCTCAACTTTTGGGATTAATGCCTCATACCATCAACTAGCAATTGAACGATACTGTCACAAAACCGCGTTTCTTACAAATAGAAATTTGCATTATTTTAATCTAAGAAGCTTCAGACTATGAACAATGCCGGCTATATTCTCAAGAGCACTTTTGATTGCATTCGCTGGACTAATCAATAAAGAACGTTTGTTTGCTTTACTGACAGTATTATCTGTTTTTCGGAAAGTCTAGAAGAGTATAATAAAAGATTAGAGAATTTATTTAATTAATTGAAAAAGCATTGTAAAATAACAACTAGAGAAATGTGAATTAGAAAAAAACTGTTACATCCTTAGGTCATGTTGTAAGTGCAGAATAAATTATGTCAGATTCGCGAAAAATTGAAGCAGTACGAAAATTTTATCTTATGACAAATCATAATCCACCAGTATGGTTACATACGCACAAGGATCCGAACTCACAAGTTATGCGATGGCGACTAATGCTCGCGGAGTACGGTTTCGAAATTAAATACAATTCAGGTCGTCTAAATATAGCAGATGCAACAATCTAGAAAACATATCCCTACAAAACCTTTTAAAGACAAAACTGTGAACCAAGAAGTACTTCGATCATAAGGTAAACGTTTCAATATTAACCTTTTGGCTGCGGGAAAATTTTAGTACTAAACGACCTTTTATAAAATGCAAAATGTATACATGAGATCATTGGATATTTCAGGTAGAGTCCCCACCCTGACTGCTGGTCGATAAATCGACCACTCCCGCAGGCAACGTAAAGTACAATGTAAAATTTTTTTCTCATTTTCCAGGAAAACTATAGAGGATATTTCTATGTAATTTCTTGCGCTGAACATGAAAAAAATAGTAAAAAAATCCTAGAGATACTCTTGACCTTGAAAATCTATTTTTCAAGGTCAAGTTTTTTTTCAAGCATAGATAGAATTTTTTGAAGATTTTCGTACATAGTGTCATGAACTGAATAAAAAAAATTCTGAAAAAAATAGCTGAGGTATCATTGATCTTAAAAATTTACATTCAAGGTCGCATTCACTTCTAAAACAAGTGCAATAAACATCTGCTACATTTGTCAAGATGTCAAGAAATATTCTGACATTCTCTCTTAGCATAACCCAGGATCAACGGCGTGGACGTGGCGAAAAGGTGATCCCATTGCGGTGCTTGATTTTCGTGAGTCCTCTTGCCTCTCACGTAGGAATGATTGGCTCTACAGTAATGACTCTTTTGTGTGGTACTCTTCAAAGCATGGTGCTGCGCATAGAGGAGTTTCACAACTAGGGCAAATGTATGTCGTTCTACGTGAAGTCTTACGCAAAGAGAACAACTGGCATCTTCGACTTGTACCTTGCCTCGGGAAATGGCGGCTAACTAATCGAATGGGAGAGTCTTTGTAAGGAGAGATGCTTGCAGAAGGATCAAGTTTCAGTGATGATCTAGCTTTCTCATTTTATACAACACATGAGCATTGGACAAACAAAGATCAATAAGATGAATAAAAAGCTTTCGATACCATTTCATTGTTTTTCGCACTGTTTCTGTTATAGATAATTGTCTATCAACATTATCAATACCACCCATATTTTGATTATAATCGTGGACACACCTTGGCTTTATAATATCTTTATTTGTTAGGTAACATTTTTTTCCAGTTGCACAGAATTCAAGTTCGTGCACAGTTGTAAGCATACGAACGCTACGTTTATATTCCCACCTCACTGCCATCTACACATCGTTGTGAGAGACTTGTACTTCACCTCGAACTAACTTGCTTTGAAGCTTTGGCATTCCCTTTCTATTTGCTTTCACTGTACCGCACATACCTGTATCACGATCGTGTAAAAATTCTGCCAAAGTGGGAGATGTGTACCAATTGTCTATGTATACAACATGACCCTTATAAAAATAAGATTGTAAAAAGTGAGCTACAATATCGCCAGTAACACCCAAATCGAACTTTTGATAATCAGTGTCTGCGCCAGTATAAACAATAAAAGCCAACACGAATCCCGTCTCGCAGTCTACAATCATGAATAGCTTGATGCCAAAGCGATTTCTCTTCAAAGGAATGTACTGCTTGAATCGAAGCCTACCTTTCCGTAATAATAGACTTTCATCTATGCACAGATATTTTCCTGGAGTAAGAACTGCTGAAAATTTGCCTTGCACGTGTTCTATTACTGGCTTTATTTTCACTAAAGGATGATTTTTGATTTCTTCATTATTATGAAAATGTAAACATCGTAGGATGTGAATATATCTGTCGCAAGGCATTATTTGGCCAAAAATTGGAATGTGTAGCAAAAGATCTGTAGACCAATAACTCTGTAAATCGCCTTTACAGACATGGCCCATTAGAATGGAAAGACCTAGAAAAGTTTCCGATTCTGTTTTTGTGACAGGGGACCAAGCTTTCATGTGGGAAGAACGAGTTATGGGATTTTGAGTTGCGTAACGATTGGTTTCCTCTACAATTTTTTTGAGGAAATAAGAATCACAAAAGTAATTGAAATAATCAATTGGTGTATTTCCTGAAAAAGAGATATTCGAATTTATTTCGGAGCTACCTTGAAAATCTTTGATTGATGGATAAAAATACGCGTCCTCAGACAATTCAGTTTCCTTATAAGAAAAGTCTTCCAAATTGACATCCCCGATGTCTTCATTTTCTGCTCCATTGTCTAAAACCTCGTTTTCTAATACTTCATTTTCTGGTTCGGACTCGCCACTACTCCAAGCTTCATGTTCAGCCATTTTATAGAAGACAGAATATTACACTATTCAATAGTGTAATATTCAAAAAGTGAAAATAGTAAAAATTATATACTGTGCAAATCCTGGAGACTAATAAGTTATGCATGAGAAGTACCAATCTGCATCGTATTATAAATTTATAAATATGAATGAATAAAAAATAAATTAATTTTTTGAGATTAAAATACGAAATAGTAAAAAATAGATTTTGTGTTTACGTCGTTGATTTTAGATCACGCTGAAAATGAATGCCGCAGCATTTTATGTAACCTTCAAAAATAAGGTTGAAGCTCGATATTTTGTTTTGGAAACTAAAATTTCATCGCGAAATAGACATTTTCATGAACAAAGATAATTTTAGGATTTTTTACTTTTTTGCCTGTTTTGACCTCATCAGTAACGCTAAAAAGCTAGATCAAACTTTCGCTTATGCAAATAAAATACAATATAACCTTGACTGTAAATTTTCAAGGTTAAGGATACCGCAGTGATTTTTTAAAATATTTTTTATAAACAGTATATAAAATTACGAAAGAAATCACTCTGAAATTCTCGCTTCTACTAGGGATGAAATTTGACTTTGAAATACCTATTTTCAAGGTGAATAATATTTTAAGGAATTATAAAACTATTTTATATACATTCAAACATCAAAATTGATCTAAGAACATTAAATATGTTGTGTATTTTAAGTGGTCGATATATCGACCACCCCCGCAGTCAAAAGGTTAAAAATCGGTGACTACGTATTGTCTGTAAAAGGGGCGAAAACCCAAGAAATTTGACGATCAATACTGGAGTCCATTTTTAGTTTTAGATGTTTCTGATAATGGGAATGCAAAAATTCAAATAAACGGAAATAAAAATAAAACAATGCACGTAAATCGCTTACGCAAATCGCATATCGAAACCGAATAAGCTTTGTTGATGTTTAAAAGTAATAGCATGACAAATGTAAAAAAATTAATAAGCAATGTATAAGCAGAGCTTTAACAATGTTATATGTATATATATTGTGACGTGGTATTCGCGTACCCGGTGAAATTAATTAATTTTAATAATTAAGATAACCGTTGGGCCGCGTTGCCCAATACCGCGTGCACTATTTATTTTATTTTAAAGAGTAATATGCTCGTGAAATTTATGTTATACTAAATTTAACGGTCTGTACGAGCCAGAATATGTAAATATTCTTAATTATTAGTCCCTGGTGTGCTACAATTCGTAGCCCTTACACCAAATTCGATGAGTATAGACAATTTAATTCTGGAGACTAAAAATATTAATGTGGAAATAAAATTATTCCGTGAAAGTGTATGATAAAATTATATATGTAATAAATGTTTCGACCACAATTGCCAGTTGGTCTCATCAGTAAGGACTGGCAATCTACTTTAGACATTGAATATTGAAATTATATCAAAATAGACCAAGAACAATACTATTGAATGGGGTATATATGGGCTATTTCACGTCAAGTGGTACGATGAAAATTTTAAATCGCTCCAAAATTAGAGAACAGGCTGGAAATATCTTCAAGCAGATAGAAAAAAAATTTTAGGTATTAAAAATAATTTGCTGAAGAGAAATTTTTCAATTTTTTAAAAAAATTTCTATTTTCAAAGCCAATTATCTCAAAATCTATTCATTTTTTTGAAAAAACCTTACAAACAACTGTTGTTGTTAATAATCTCTAAAACGTATCTACCTGGGTTACAGTTCTTAATTTTAAAATCTCGAAGAGATGGAACGCCCGGAAATATTGAATATCAAAAAAGGCAACCACGCCACAATCGATTTTGATCTAACACCGCTCAAAAGATCACATTTTTTGAGAGCTTTCGAATGGCGGTGGTTAGATTATTGGCCAAAACCGCTGTTGTAGGTTATGCCCTAAAATACATGAAAATTAGTGATTTTATGAGGTTTATGAGGCATAACTTACACCAGCAGTCTTGGCCAATAATCTAACCACCGCCATTCGAAAGCTCTCGAAAAATGTGATCTTTTGAGCGGTGTTAGATCAAAATCGATTGTGGCGTGGTCGCCTTTTTTTGATATTCAATATTTACGGTCGTTCTATCTCTTCGCGATTTTAAAATTAAGATTTGTAACCCAGGTAGATAAGTTCTAAAGTTTATTTTGAACAAAAGTTGTTTGTAATGTTTTTTCAAAAAAATGAATAGATTTTGAGATAAATGGCTTTGAAAATAGAAAATTTTCTAAAAAATTGAAATATTTCCATGTTTCATGGTGGAATAACTCTTAAGCAAATTATTTTTAACACCTAAAATTTTTTTTCTATCTTCTTGAAGATATTTCCAGCCTGTTCTCAAATTTTGGAGCGATTTAAAATTTTCATCGTACCACTTGACGTGAAATAGCCCATATATATATATATATTTAGAAGACTTTATCACTTTACATGTATAAATTACCTATACTCATCAAACTTGGTGTAGGGGCTACGAGTTGTAGCACACTAGGCACTAATCATTAAGAATATTTATATATTCTGGCTCGTATAGACCGTTAAATTTAATATAATATTTATTTTATTTATCGCGAACTGCGAGCTGTCGTCAGAAACACGAGTTCGCTGGGACGCACGGTGTGGAGGATTCGGGCAAACCTCCTTGTCTGGACACGATTTAGTTTAAATTAATAGAATGTCGGCGGAAGCGGGAATAACAATAATTACAACAATAATTAAAATAAAAATGAAAGAGGCATTTATTCAACTAGTTGCGGGAAACCTGCCGGATCGAGATCCTCGCCTGCTACAGGTTTTAACTCCCAGGACCCGCTGTTCGAGTACCGGCGTACCCGAATACAATCCCGAGGTCTCATACAACAATCATACAAATGGGGGAGGGGGGATCACGGTAACATAAATCGCCCCGTGGATGGCCCAGCCGATCCTGTGGTCCTCAACGATCGCCTGGGCCGCGGAGGTATGGACGTCGGCTGTGGTGAAGGCGGCCCAATGCCGCGACACTCGCGGACGACTCCGTCCTTATCACTGACACTCGTGCACACACAATGCACTGCTGCTCATCCAGATTCGCGTGCTCGACCCTGCTTCGGCGAAACCGTGCGCAGAGTCTCGTCACTACCTGGCGGCGTAGGTACCTTCGACTCACCGAGCAGTACTTCCGGGTAAAAATATACTGATCCGCCTCGATCGACGGACAGATATACACTAATTAGGCGATCGCCTAATTTTCCGAAAGAGGGATGAGAGTGGGGAACACACACGCACTCTCTCGCGTTCTCATCCCTACGTATTTTAAAATTTGAATTTTTCCAACTATTAGAAAAATACGTGAATTTATTGCGTGTTTACACTATGAGTTATATGATAAATAAATTTATTGATCTCCACAAGCCAAAGAAACAGTCCTCACAACTCAAGTAAGGCGGACTGTATTAATACCAGCCACTTTAGAAACCTCACAGGATGAGTGTTTGAAAAAAGACTAAGACAAGCTAAGTCAAAAAAAATATAAAATTTAATTGATTGTAGTAGAAAATTAATAAAAACTTAATAAAACGGAAAAAAATAAGAAAGGAAAAGGAAATTTATTGTATTTCGCCCTGAGTATGCCTGGTGGGCTCATCAGTAGAGTCCAGGCATTAATACAGAGTGGCTGATATTAATAGAGTCCGCCTTACTTGAGTTGTGAGGAATATTTCTTTGGCTTATGGAGATCAATAAATTCATTTATCATATAACTCATAGTGTAAACAAGCAATAAATTCACGAATTTTTCTAATAGTTGGAAAAATTCAAATTTTAAAATTATATGGCATTAGATTACAAAAATGCGTTATGTGACAATATTCTGAAGATTAAGACATTAGTTCTATGTAAGTGCGTTAGGGGGCTACCTGTTAATATGTGGCACTTATTAAAGTTTGCTATCGGTAGGGCATATATATCCCATGTCTTCCTCGTCGGGATAGAGCTGGTTTTCAAAAATTTTTATATCTTTGATCTGTATCTAGAGACGAGATGCCTGGACTCTACTGATGAGCCCACCAGGAATACTTAGTGCGAAATACAATAAATTTTCTTTTCCTTTCTTATTTTTTTCCGTCTTATTAAGTTTTTATTAATTTTATACTACAATCAATTAAATTTTATATTTTTTTTTACTTAGCTTGTCTTAGTCTTTTTTCAAACACTCATCCTGTGAGGTTTCTAAAGTGGCTGATATTAATACAGTCCGCCTTACTTGAGTTGTGAGGAATATTTCTTTGGCTTGTGGAGATCAATAAATTCATTTATCATATATCCCTACGTATTGTCGCGCGCATAATTGTACACTTGTAAATGAAACAAGCAAGTGTCGTCGGTTGGCCTCGACATACCAAAGGCTCCGACGACTTACAAGTAGCGAATTTAAAAAACCTCGACATATTTGCATACGTAAACTCTAAAGTCGTTTACATAGAATTACATATTAAAGGGCAATTAACAATGCTATGCCACTTTTAATTTTACAAAAATGCGAATTAAAAAGAAGAGTTGTAACAAATGCATTAAGCATTTCGGCAATAGCACCTGGTGGTTTTGCATATGAAATCATGAAAACGAGTAGTTATATGGGCTTAGTAGCCGGAGAATTTGTGCATTTAATGAATTGCGTACAAATTAAGGTAGAACGAAGTTTCAGTATTCAGTATTCAGTGCGGCTATAATAAAATTTTAGTTGATACCATTTTACACGATTATGCTTTGTATAGCTTATATGGGTGGTCACTTCATATTATAGTAACTATTTGGAATTTAGTCACCCAATGATTAGTGCACGTTGCAAGGGATAAACTAACGCGCGACGCAAGGAAGGAGAAAGAAGCTACGCCTTCGGAGGTAGTGGGCACTCGAGCAAAACATTTTTCAGAATCGCACGCACATTTCGCCCCGCCCGAATCCAACACCTTCACTGCACAACCTATGGCGGTAAAAGTTAATGAATCAGGAGGGGGTAAAATAGTAAGCTGCGAAGTTCAAAATAATCTATATCAGCAAATATTTATAGAACCGCATATATCTTCTCTACCGCCACGCAAAACGCAAATTCCATAAGGTATAATTTTTGTTGTTGTTTCAATTGCAACTTTATAAAATTAATAAAAAAGTATGCATATATAAAAGTAACAAAAACAAAGAATAGACATGTTATTTAATAATAGGTAATAGTTTTTTTATTTAGAGGAAATAACAAATAAAAAGGGAATACTTATTAAGAAAAAAGAAGATACTTATAAAATTAAAATTATTGCAAAATAGATGAACAAATATATACATTAACAGAAGTATAAATATATGATATTATAAGCACTTTGATTATTTTGAAAGTTCATATTACATGGGTATTGCAAAAACGTAACGAAAGCACCTTTCAATTTGGCAACACGACTGGAAGAAATGTTACATGATTATAAAGCATTTGAAAAAATAGCACAAGAAGAGTGTAGAGAAATAACCGATTCATGTGCACAATGCAAAAATCTAGCAATCGGGGCATTTTTAACAGGACTTCGACCGGAAGTCAATAGATATATTTGTAAACCGGAAATCTACACAAATCTGGACCATGCAATTCGCCATTCGCGCAGCATTCAATATCATTATATGATTTAAGAATATTTAAAAAAAGATATTTGATTATTTTACAATAATTAATTAAAATACATAAAGTAAATAAGTGATATTTTGTTTTCTTATCCATACATAGTTAAATGAACAACGGTGTAGATCGATGGAAAAATCCAAATCTTTCATGCTACAGGTCAGTTTTGTCGCATCCAGCTTTCTTTTACGCAAGATTATAGTAAACTTTCGCGATAAATACTAGTAAAAAAAATACAATCATTAATTGAAAACCGTAATATATATTGTTCATCCTGTATTTACTTAGCTACTGTTTGTGGTTTGTCTATTGATGTAATGTTTTAATTCATAAATTATAGAGGTATATAACGTATAATTTGTAACTGGGCACGGATTGAATATAAGGAATAAAAAAATCAACGAAGGTATCGGGACGCGAACCCACGATCCCGGGAGTGCGAGGTAGAAGCCTCACCACTGCGCTACCATTCGCAATTATCCCGGCCAGTCGATTTGGTCCTATCGACGATCGTCGCCGATAATCCAGGGACCTACCTGCGCCGACTCTCGAAATCCGTACCCGTTATAACTTATATTATACAAAAATATTTTAAGGTTGGGCAGTATACCATATTAACACAAAAATGTCAGTTTCAGTAAGAAATTGGGAGCGATTTTGCTATTTTGGTCATAGTGCATATGGGCTATTTCACCTCAAGTGGTACGATGAAAATTTTAAATCGCTCCAAAATTTGAAAATAGGCTGGAAATATCTTCCAGAAGATAAAAAAAAAATTTTAGGTGTTAAAAATAATTTGCCTGAGAGTTATTCCACCATAAAAAATGGAAATTTTTCAATTTTTTAGGATTTAGATCAAAATCGATTGTGGCGTGGTCGCCCTTTTTTGATATTCAATATTTCTGGGCGTTCTATCTCTTCGAGATTTTAAAATTAAGAATTGTAACCCAGGTAGATAAGTTTTAGAGATTATTATGAACAACAGTTGTTTGTAAGGTTTCTTCAAAAAAATAATAGATTTTGAGATAAATGGCTTTGAAAATAGAAATTTTCCTAAAAAATTGAAAAATTTCCAATTTTTATGGTGGAATAACTCTCAGGCAAATTATTTTTAACACCTAAAATTTTTTTTCTATCTTCTGGAAGATATTTCCAGCCTATTTTCAAATTTTGGAGCGATTTAAAATTTTCATCGTACCACTTGACGTGAAATAGCCCATATCTATATAATTATTGTTATAAGACAAGATTATCACACGTGGAAAAAATTCATTTTTCATTAAGTGTTACACGTACGGTACGCGAATTAGTATGTACTTTTACTGATTTTTACTGATTCAATGTTTTTGTTGCAGATTCCTAATTCCTTTCAAAGGTTGTCTTATGAAGAAGTTAAATGCAATGGATATGACCTCACGCGCGTAAATGGTAGACTACACGAATGTAAACATCAATATTACAACCCCGGAAACTACGTAAATGTAATTTCTTGACTCCAAGTAAATAAACAAATTAGTATTCTATTCGAACACAGCATGAAATTATTAGGTAAGAAAAACACTGTATGAATAGATGAACATTCAGAAACCAATAGAGCAGAATCAACAGATACGAAGATCCAAAATTCACCAGAACATGAGGTGAAAATAGAAATGGAATTAAATAAAAGTAATTACGTGTACGCCGGATATAAAGCGCATATTGGATATATATCATATAAATATAAAAATATATAAAATAACATAATGCAGTAAATTGAAACTCATAGGAAAATATATTTAAAAAAAATATACGCACATAAATAAAGGAACAATATCTTGGACAGAAACATAATAAAAATTTATAATTTTACAAACACAATGGAGATGATCATGCGCGTATTTTTCATCGTGATTGACGTTATGATTGCAACGACCTAAAATAAGGCAATCGTATAAGAGATAAATAATCTTGGTATCATTTTTAATCGATTGCAAGATATAGACTTTATTAAGTACAATTGACTCGCAGAAAATTTTCGGAATCCAAGAAGTGTTTACATAAATAATACAAGATATTGTACAATCCGACACATATACGAGGTTAAAGGACGCGATAACGATAGGTAGAGTTTATTTATTACAAGAGAAAATGCGGGAGTTCTCAAGAATCGGAGACGCATATATTACAGTAACTTCATATTTGTCAGGTGACGAAGCTTTAGAAAAGGGGGGGGGGGACGAAACCGCATTTACAAAAAATACATCATTAAATATTATATCAACTATTGCCCAACTGAGACATCAATCACGAGAAGCAATGGTAGAAAGTGGTACAACAAAGGCATACGTAGATAACGAAACCATGCAAACTTTAGAAAAAATGTCTGTAGAAATGAAGCAATTAGAAGAATTATTACAAATCTTACAAGAAGCAAAAGGAAATATAGATCCCGACCAATCAAGAGGTGAGGAAACAATCAAATAAATAACAAACAAAACAAAACAAAATCAATAAAAAAACAAAACAAAACAAAAACAACAAAGACAACACTTGAATGAACTTTTTACAGAATTGAAGACCATAAAAAGCTACAGACCGTTTTTTCTAGACTTTTGTGTAAAAAGATCAATTGGATCATTTTCGGCACTCACTGCTGGACTAGAGTGACCAGATGGCGTTTTTTTCCTTTTCTCTCTAACGTATTTTGATATTTATTATGCGCGAGTAGCGAAGAAAAGAAAGCACCTGGTCACTCTGTATCGGTATCCCCCGGTCAGGTGGGATACACCTGACTACGAGCTGATTCCGATAGCCATTTATATGTGTCGGTATCGACACATACTATGCGTGGACTCTGGGTCGGCTGTGTCCAATACACCTGACCATACGTGTTGAGTCCTCCATCGTGCTTGCTACCCATTCCGGTATTTTGCTTCAGATCACTCTCACCAATTTCCTTTTAAACCTAAAATTATTTATGTATAAAATTTGGCTACAAATTCTCTTAGTATTTCTTCCCTTACTTATTAAAACTTACTTATTAAAGTAAGGTAGAGAGCAGAAATGAATTATTCATTTTCCATGAATAATAAATAATTCAACTTTGTGTAATTATTAAATACTAAAAAATTTAATCTTAATTTTTGAGCTTATCTGAGGGGTGTTATCACTAAAAAAAGTGACTCTTAATTGATTTCTTATTTTGTCGTAAGTTTGAGCAGCGTTCCGAGTGAAAAATCACATGAGATTTTGGCATGAGATCTCACGTGAGATTTTGTATTAGGGACCCCATCATATCAGGGTCAGGTCAGTTCAAGGTTGATGCAAGTTTATTGATGAAGTTGGTTAATTATTTGTTATAAACAATTTTATTACAAAAAGTGCACGTTTTTTCAAAACATATTCAAAACTATACAGTTTGAATATATCTTTTGATAAAAGTTATGCAGTTGTTAATTTTGACAATTTATAAAATATATTTATCGGAAAATCCAATATTTTTCCTGGAAAAGCGGGGATCTCAAATACTATAAAAAAGAGTTAGAAATAAAATAATACTTGACTATTAATTTAAATTGTCTATAAAATATAATATTTTTGTAGAAAAATTATTTGAGAAAATTAATGAAATGGTAATAATTTAATAATTTTATATGAATTTATCCGCTTTCGTAAAAAAAATTTAGTTTTTTAGAATTTATCAATTATTTATCAATTATTTATTATACATTTATCAATTTATCAATTATTACAATCTATTTTGACTTATATCACGTTTTATCAGGGATTAATGCAAATCAAAAGATTACAAATTATTATTCACAGTAACAAACATTGTTATTGAAATAAATAGTACAAATGATCATCTTTTTATATCATTACAATATTTATAAATAATAAATCATTAACCTTCTCAGTCACAACCGGATACCTGTATCCCACCTAGATACTATTGAGTTATTATCGATTTGCAGCCGTCTGTGTTCGTTGACAAAAATCCAAATTCAAAATGGCGGATCGAATATAGCCAATCTAATTTTTGAAAAAATGTCAACTTTATCTGAAATTTAGTATATAGGGATTTTTTAGGTCGCTGGTTACGAATCAGCTATCAAATTTTCGAAATTCAGAACGTCGAATCAACGGATTCCTAATCAGCGATCTCAAACCTACCCTCCAAAAAAAATCTCATATTAGAATCGCCAAATTCATATGTGAAAATCACATGAGAATCAGATGATTCTTATGCAACCAAATTTTTAAAATTAATAGGTAATAAATGCAATAAACACTCGGTAGGCATGCACCTAATTTGCAGTAACAAATTTAATAAACAAAATTGCATGAATTGAACCTTGGAAGTAGCTCTGGAAACCTGCTCTTTATAAACTGAGCCATTTTGTTATTTTGATTTATGAAGTATTCTTCAGGCTATAAATAAGAGTTAAACGTGTTTCGGACTTACAATATTTTTAAATTGTCGAAATCATAACGTGCATTTTTAAAGGCATAAACTTATAATAATTGCCAGTTAGCACTATACATCTCGTTTCTAAACGTTTACACAACGTTTAAGGCGTAGAAAAACATTAAACGCCTTTGAAACATTCCGTGCTGACTGGGAAAATAAAAAATTTTTAAAGGCAGATTTCGAAAATATTATAAGTCCTATATTAATTTTATAACAAAGTTTATTGAAAAATTTTATTCCATGCCTTTGAAAATGTACGTTATGATTCCAATACTCTAAAAATATTATAAATCCGAAATACCTTCAACTCTTAATTATAGCCCGAAAACACTTCATAAATCGAAATAGCCAAATGGCTCAGTTGGTAAAGAATTGGTCTCTGGAGCTAAACTTTCACGGTTCAATTTCCAGAATTTGCAATTTTTTTTTGTATTGTATTTATTGCAAATTCTGTGCATACGTATGCAAACAATACTAAGTATTCATTACATTTATATATTTCTAAATTAAAAATTTAGTTACATGAGCATCATCTGATTCTCATGTGAGAATCACAGAGATTTTAGCGTGAGATTCACATGAAAATCAGGTGATTCTCATGTGCAATCTTTCGGTAGGTTACATTTTAGAAAATAATTGCTATTTTTCATAATTTAAATCGGCAATATTGAATACGCTATTTTTCATTTCAAAATTTTAATAACGGATTTGTAATCAGCGAACTCAAAAACCCTTATATACCAAATTTAAAAAAATCGATGTTCTGGAAAAATTCGTGACTAAAAGGGTTAAAGAAAATGATATATTGGGCACTCGCCTTGACGTATAATCACTAATATTAAGTCTCAATAATAATGGACAACAGTAAATCTGGTCAAATGCCCATTTTTAAAAATTTATTTAATATCTTTTACTATATTTACTTACTTATACTTAATATTATATTTTTTTAAAGTTTCCGAATTATGAGACTATTATTATGGCGTGTCGACATAAGAATTATTAATAATTATTATATTTTTTGTTAAATAAATTAATGTATTAATTTAATAATTGAGGTACTGCCTGCTGAGCATGGTAAGATAAGTCGCGTCCCGACGAAAATTTGAAAAAGAGACCGATAAGTAGAGTTTAAGATATTATTCAAAGTCAATACGCATTTAAGCGGGTATTACCGACAGTGAGATCAAAACGAAGGTGTTGCGCAAGAGTTTCTGTATATTGCACTATAATATCAATGCTCGAAGTAGAGGCGGCGATGAGAGACATGGACTGAAAACTCGAGCATTAGATGGAAGCAATAATTTATGTAGCCAAGAAAAAGAAGCCGCTTTTTGGTAACGTCGCAGAAATGAAAGGGGGGGAAGTAAATTCTCCGTATTAACTATGAAGCGATACAGAAAATGTATGGGATTTGATCATTTTTTGATCACGCACATCTAACGGTCCAATCGGGTGCAAGCACAGAAAAATGGAGAACTACTTACGCAATTTTCATCTAAAGCAAAGCGTAAGACAAGGACAGATGCATAGATTTTTAGGGTACATTAAGAAGACCCAGAACGGACACAGCTACTCCTAGTTTTTTCTCTAAAGCTTCCGTAAGGCGAAGCTCTGCTAGTCAACTCTTTAATTTTTATCCGAGGGCGAAGCTCTGCTACTCGGACTTTAAAAAAATACGCAATCAAAGTCGAGAGAGATCTTGTTAAGGAACTACGACTTCGACATCTGGCAATCATCGAGCTCCGAACGCATACGCATCTAACGTCGGCGCCTGCAGGTCTAGCGGGACATCACCAAGCCACTTGACGCCGCTACCTACGTTCGAGGCAGACCTTCGTTCCTTACCATATATGGGCTATTTCACGTCAAGTGATACAATGAAAATTTTAAATCGCTCCAAAATTTGAGAACAGGCTGGAAATATCTTCCAGAAGATAGAAAAAAAATTTTAGGTGCTAAAAATAATTTGCCTGAGAGTTATTCCACCATAAAAATTGGAAATTTTTCAATTTTTTAGGAAAATTTCTATTTTCAAAGCCATTTATCTCAAAATCTATTGATTTAAAAAAAAACATTATAAACAACTTTTGTTCAAAATAATCTTTAGAACTTATCTATCTACCTGGGTTACAATTCTTAATTTTAAAATCTCGAAGAAATAGAACACCCGCAAATATTGAATATCAAAAAAAGGCGACCACGCTACAATCGATTTTGATCTAACAGCGCTCAAAAGATCACATTTTTCGAGAGCTTTCGAATGGCTTGGGTTAGATTATTGGCCAAGACCGCTAGTGTAAGTTATGCCCTACAATACATGAAAATTAGTGATTTTATGAGGTTTATGAGGCTATTACGAGGATAATATTTCCGGGTGTTCTATCTCTTCGAGATTTTAAAATTAAGAATTGCAACCCAGGTAGATAACTTCTAAAGATTATTTTGAACAAAAGTTGTTTATAATGTTTTTTTTTTAAATCAATAGATTTTGAGATAAATGGCTTTGAAAATAGCAATTTGTCTAAAAAATTGAAAAATTTCCATTTTTCATGGTGGAATAACTCGTAGGCAAATTATTTTTAGCACCTAAAATTTTTTTTCCATCTACTGGAAGATATTTCCAGCCTGTTCTCAAATTTTGGAGCGATTTGAAATTTTCATTGCATCACTTGACGTGAAATAGCCCATATATATATGGGTGGTTCTGTGTGACATCGAAGATGAAAAAAATGAATATTGATATAACTGTGGGAATATGTTTAAGAGGTGTGCAGTAGCTCACCTGAACTTTCGCAGATTTTTTTTTCGGGGCCATTATTTTATGTAACAGAGAGTCAAAGTTGACATTTAGCACTTTTTTGCATTCTATGCCCATTTTTATGAATTTATAGCTCCCAGGGGATGCATTTTACACTATAAACATAAATATGACTTTTTTTGTAAAATTTTCTGAATTTTTCATTAAAAATCTTGCTAAGTCATAAATGTATGCTGTTACATTCTTGTAAGCCGTTCATACCTTAAATAGTGAAAATCAGCAATTCTGCTCCGGACTCTGAAAGCCTAATTCTGTCTAAAAGATGTCTTTTTATAGTCAGAAACTGTCTATAAATTTCCAGAGTAGGACTAAATCATTAAGATCACTTATGGTCAAAGTATCTGAGAAATCTGCCCGAAATAAAAATAGAAATGTATATTTGTTGCCTTATAACGATGAATCTGTTAGCATGATCATTGCAAAAACATTTATGCAGTAACCATAGAGTGAAAGAAAAGCATCTCCATTTTTTGCAGTATCAATCTAATCTCCTATATGCTGTTAAAAATACAAATATTATTATATAATTTTAAGAAATTAATTTTTAATCATTTATAATGCTGGATTTTGAATTTTACAACTACTACAAGAATTATAATACTAATCTGAAGGATTACTATATATATATATACTAACATTATTATTACAATAACTTAAGTATTTACGTATTTAATACAAAAAATATATCAACAAACCAGATCTGAGATTATAATGATTAATATGACTAATTGACAGTGAAAAGTTTATGAAATTCAAATAATGTATTGATGAATAATAATAATAATAATGTTGATACTTTAATAGTAATCCTTCAAATTAGTATCATGATTCTTGTAGTAGTTGTAAAATTCAAAATCCAGCATTATAAATGATTAAAAATTAATTTCTTAAAATTATATAATAATATTTGTATTTTTAACAGCATATAGGAGATTAGATTGATACTGCAAAAAATGGAGATTCGTTTCTTCCACTCTAAGGTTACTGCATAAATGTTTTTGCAATGATCATGCTAACAGATTCGTCGTTCTAAGCCAACAAATATACAATTCTATTATTATTTCGAGCACATTTCCCAGATATTTTGATCAAAAGTGATCTTAATGATTTAGACCTACTCTGGAAATTTATAGACAGGTTCTGACTATCAAAAGACATCTTTTAGACAGAATTGAGTTTTCCGAGTCCGGAGCAGAATTGCTGATTTTCACTATTTAAGGTTTAAACGGCTTACAAGAAGTGACAGCAAATATTTATGACTTTAGAAGTATTTTTATGTCAACTTTGATTCTCTGTAACATAAAATAATGGCCCCGAAAAAATCTGCAAAAATTCAGGAGAACTACTGGACACCTCTGAAACATATTCCCACAGTTATATCAATATTCATTTTTTTCATCTTCGATGTCACGCAGAACCACCTATATATATATATACTTCTATATATATATATATATATATCTATATATATTTGAGTACTTAAGGTATATTCTTTTCGGCTATCTATACGCTTTGTAATATTCGTAAAGGCAAACCTGATATTTTGTATTATTTCAATTACTGAACCAACCGTTTTTTTTACAATAATTATTATTTTGAACTGCAATTTATTAACAATAATTTATATTTTTAACTGCAATAATTTTTAATTTGCACTGCATTTATTTATAATAATTCTTATTTCGATTATTAATTAGTAAAGTTTGTAATAAAATAACATTACGTATATTTTATTCTATAATTTGTTAACGTGTTCGCCGTGCAATTGTTTTGTATAATCAAAATCAAAATTGTTATTGAACTTAAATAATTTTATGCGATTGTTTATAAAATATTGTAGTTTTATATTTATTTTTTGTCCATTCAAAAGCTAGAAGAATTTAGTTACATATGTTCTGTGACAATGCAGATAATGCATGTCATAAAGAGCTACAATAAACTACACCTTACTTCCCTATACGAGCACACACACACACATAGAAGCCTAACCAAACCTATCCTTGCCTAATTACCCTAAGAGCCTATAAATAATAAACAATAATACCCTCCCAGTAACCGAGTTCCTTAACACATGATATAAAACCACCGAGCCCACAAACAAAGGTGCACAGGGGAGCAGCCGAGCAGGACACAGTAGGAGTTCACTGAAGCATAGATTACTCTTGAAGTAATCTAATAATGAGCCTGACGAAGAGCCAATGAAGCAGCATGCTGAGGTGTTGGATGACAGCGAGCTGCAAAGTCCTGAGTTTAATAGCAGCGTACCCAGCAAAGCCAGGGAAGACCGAGCCAGAAGAAGGAGCCAATGCCAGGAAGTCCGTCAGCCAGCAATACTCCAGGAAACCTGGAAGCACCAGCTAATGTATTAAGGTTCATTATAAGGGAGAAGAAAGGAGCACACACTTACTTAAGCAAGTATGTATAGGAGAGGACTTGGGAAGAGGTTAAATGAGCATTATAAGTACTCACACCCACACAGTAGTAATAATACTACACGTCAAGCCGTCTTCCAAATTGAGATTTACCTGATTGTTGCCGTGTGTTCGTCCAAGCAGCTCGAGCCCGCCGTTGCACCTGTCACGCCGTGCGCCTCAAGGAGAGAAAGAGAGAAGGATATATCGGCCGCGACAACACCCAAGAGCCCACGTCGACGTGCCGCGTACACACACCTCGCGCGGCCCTGTGAACACCGACATTATTAGCCGACGGGTTTGTAATAAGGAACGAGAGAAATAGTTACCTGGCAGGCAGCTTACGTCGTCGTCAACGGCATCGTTGTTGTTGTTGTTGGAACGGACGGATGTTACTCAAGCCGCACTCGAGTAAGACCGCGTACGCACCGAAAGTGGGCCATGGCGACGCATGCGCGCACACAGGCAATGCGTCGACCACGCCGAGGAGAGAAGAGCTCTTTCAATCACTGTGATAGCTACGTCACCGGGTACGAAACGAGAGTGCAACGAGCGTGCCAATTTATTTGAACAAAGGTTAAGCGAGAGCAGCGAAGCAACGAAAGGTTGGTGCATCATTATCTGTGCCTCCTTTATTTTTTACAATTAAAATTCCGTGCTCCTCTATTGTGTGTGTACGAGTTATCGCATTTCCCCCTTCCCCCCCTCTTTTTTCGAGCAGCTTTCGACCCGCGATCGTGTATGGCAGCCGCGCCGTTGGTCGACATTAAACTCGTCGTGGACAAGTAGCACCGATTCAGCCAACGATTCGTGATTTTTAATTTATAGATTGCACTCGTTCAATCTGCAGTGAGCCACTTTACGCCTTCCTAAATTCGCCCCCTCCCTGAGCCGATCGCAGTTCATTTAAAAAGAAGAGATTATATAATTATGTTAACAAATTTAAATAAATAATGCATGATTAATACGAATAAAAAAATATATCATTTTATTATCCCACATTATATCCTACATCTCTACTCTCAAAATAACTTCGCTGGCTACTCCTGGAGACGTAAGGCTAATCCTAGTCAAACCAGAGCGATAGGAACGCGAATGGTTTATTAACCATTTGCCTTCTTGTAATATTTTTATCGTAGTTGGTCCAAGTCTGAACGTGACAAATACCACGGAAACGTCGTTATCTAAATTTTAGCTTTATTATTCAACAAATCTTGCAGAACCCTTCGCACATACAATATTTGTATTTATACTGAAAAAACAATATTTTTTTCTAAAAGCAAGTTAAACGAGTGTTATAAGGAAAATCGATAATTGTACACTTACCTTGTATGAGCCAATATTGCTTATACTACAGGAAAATGTAACTTCTCGACCAATTGCTGCTGTTTGATTTTTAACTGGTTCAATAAACTCGGGTCCGGAAGAAGGAATTGTAAAATCTGCCAATAAAATATTTACTTTTATGTCGAAAAATATACTTTAATGCTATAGATATATTATGTATTATTAAGGAATTAGTCGAAAAACCAAGAGTTAATGCGTTATTATAGAATATTTCTCGAGTATATTCAACATAAGAAATCCTATTTATTTTGTACAACCGAGTTTAAAATTAACATTCTTAATACTCCCTACTGAAAAAAGTCAGGTGATAAATCACCTTAGAAATCAGGTGTTTTTTCATGCCAAAATATCATGTGACGAAAATAATAAGAAAAGTTTCTAAGCTTTTTGAACGAAAGTATTATTAAAAAATATGTTTCTTTCTATGTTTAGAGAGAAAACAAAGTCCAAAAAGCCGCAAAATATCTAAGTTCCATTAAGCTGCAAATATTTGCGACTAATGATTCACCATGTAATCGTTGCGACGCTTTCACCCGCAGAAGATAATTACCATCTCTTTACATATATCTAGTCTGTAATAAGAAAAAATAGAAAGTGCAAAAAATCTATTTGTATAGATTAACTATAGTGAAATAATAACCTTAGCCAAAAATAACATTAGAGTCGTCGCCACAATATCCACGACGATACTAGCGGTAAACTGCTTACTTAGGAAAACTACACTTTTCCATCTCTTAATCAAGCGGAGCAACTGCGCTCTTAAAAAACTTGATAGTTTAGAGGTTTAGCTGGATTACACCAATTTTTCTCTAAAAAATTTAATGTTTCGTCATAAAATACGCTTTTTCACAAGCTATTTAAAAACAAATTTGTGCCTCTTCAATTTTTGTTGACATGTAATTAGACGCAAGATCCATTTACACTATTTTTAAATGACATAAATAAGAGTTTTGGTTATTTAATATTAAATAATTATTAACTAACAAGAAGAGGATTAACCCTGCGGGAAACGGAGCTGTACTAAACTCTAATAAAAATATAAAGAAAGCCGGAGTGATAGATTCTAATACCCTTTCTTACAGTAGATATAATCAATTAAATGATGAAAATCTCGTCAAAATACCCATGAGTTTCATTGCTTACAACTCGGAAACAAATAAATATATGCTTCCAAACTCAAAGTTAGAAGAAAATAGAAATTAAGTAGATTTGATTAAAAAATAAAGGATGTTTAAACATCTTGATGTATTTAAAAGTTATGGAAGAAATAAGATTTTAGCGATATTATAATTAATCTTTTAAAACAAAAAATGTATTAATTTTCAAACAAAAATAAAGCTAATATCTTACCTTCTCCATAACTATTGAGTAAATTAAGATATTTGGGTTTCTTTTTTTAAATAAATCGTATCTACTTGATCTCAGTTTTAATTTGGATCTAAGTTTGGGAGCATATCTTTATTTATTTTTGAGATAGTAGCAATCAAAACCAAGGGTTTTTTTGGCAAGATGTTTTGTACTTTGCTTATATTTATCATAAAAAGGGTATTGGAATCTATATTCTGGCTTTCTTCATATTTTTGTAGCAAAAATAATATCCTAGAGTTCGGTAAAAATCCGTTTCCCGCAGTAAAGTTAGTGATCCTTTCCTTCTTAGTACAGTAGAAGGGAGAAAAGAAGAAATTGTCCGTACTGGGTTAGATGTATTTACATTTTTATGGTAAAATCATTATTAAACCTCATAAAACACATACAAATGTTTTTTTTTTTGCATTTTTTAAAAGTTTTTATGTACTCATGTTTCCAGTATTTAGTTGTACAAAAATTTTCAAATAATTTTTATTATGTAATTTTTATAGAGTGACTGATTATTTACAGTTTTTACATAAAAATGCAGAAAAACATTTCAACGTAATTTTAAAAGATGCCATCGTTTTAAGCTTATCCTACCAATTGTAACGGGGGGGTACTGGGGATATGTAAGGCCCACGGTTAGGCCCAATCTTTCCCAACTTACCAACCTTAAGTGTGCAGTCCCACGATGCGGCCGGGACTCCCTTTGATTCCCGTGCAATGCCGTTAACAACGTCAAACACTCCGTTTGACTTATATACCGTGTGTTGGGCCCTATGCCCAAAATTGCCAAATAGGATAAACACCGGAGAGGGCGGTATTCGTAGGATAGGACGGTAACCGGTAAAACACTATCAACAATCGATATTATTGTTAATCAGCGAGAAGGATTGTCTCGCCGAGTCAATTTATTAACTAAACAATGAATTATTAATAAATTAACTACAAAATTAACGTTAACAATTTTACGGGGAGTCGTACCGATGACTACCCCCGAGGTCAGCGCGAAAAGATTCAGTTAAGATCTATTGAACTGTCGATTACGAGCAACCGATCCGGATATGATCGGCTGCTTAACCTGATGGCATACGTCACACCGTGTGACGTATGAATCTCTGACGTAGAGAGCTTTTACGTAGAAGCTTACTACGTCACGCGCGCCTTCTCTCGTGAAGTGGCTCCCGCAAACCACCGACCTTTCTATCCGTGCGGGTATTGTCACGAGAGGGGGAAAGGGAGGAACGCTTCCTCACCTGGAGCGTAACAGGTAAATCGGGACGCGAATATTAGATAGACACGCAGGTCTAAATGTGGTGCACCACTTACCGCTTGTCTATATATCGCGCCTCGGCGGGAAACGTCTGGGCAAAGGAGAGACAGCTCGTCCTCGTGCTTATCTCTCTCTCTCTCTCCAACGGTCGGGAAGGCGGCCGACTCTTGGCTTCCTTCCTTCTGCTTTTCTCGGGGCCGTGCAGCTCCGCACGCCGACGTGGAGGTTGGTGGGGAGAAAACCTCACACCCACACACGAAATGCACCAATCTAATCATTTTTTACCGTCTTAAAAATCACTCGGCAATTGTCAACACCTTGTTGTTGCCGATCACGCGCGAACTCTCTCTCGATACCCCTCTCGCGCACGATTCTCGCGCGCGTTCCATGCGCGCGCATCACTCTCGATACTCTTTTCAGTTACTCACCTGATCGGTAACTCGCTTACCGTTATACCCCCCTTCCAGATTCCGCATACTCTGTATGTGGACACTATACCGCGAAGAACAGGAAAGAGGATAAATAATCAGGAGGTACACCTTATTTTTTTTTTTTTTTTATTATAAAACTTTAATAAAGACAAAAAGTATCTATATACATTTGGAGGATTGGGCCGTTGTCTCCTGATGGCTCTCAGCCCTGCCTCCTGCGCCCCGCCTTGATTTCAGCGTGCGCCTTGAAGCGAGGGCATTTCTTTGGGTCAACGACCCCTTTGCAGCGGCACAGCGGACACTTCGGTTCCTTGTAACCGCTCGTTCCGCTCGTGGAGGGCTGAGACTGCAGCCGCGCCTCCAGCTCAGCGGCTCTTCTTTTAGCGTCATCCGCTTTCTGCTGGAGACGCCGGTGCTCTTCAGCAGCCTGCCTATAGGCTGCCTCAGCCCTCAGCCGCTGCTGGCGCGCTTCCTCTCTTCCGCCGCCGCCTTTTCTTTGGCCTCGCGCTGCTGAGCACGGAACGTTGCCAGGACCTCTCGCTCCCTTTTGAGGTCCTGAACTCGCTCACCCCAGACACCCTTGGTGATGGGAGCCGTCGGATGAGCCTCGGCAAAAGCATCGAACTTTGCCAAGGCCTTTTGTTCGGCTGCCCGTAGCTGAACCCTCAGGGCTTTCATGTGCCTGAGGGCAGCCTCCGTCTCCTGCCACTCCTCTTCCTGTGTCTTGGGTCGCCCCTCCTCTGTCACCGCAGAGGTTGCGGGTTGGGACCCGTTGGAGTGGGGACGACGAAGTTGGGGTCTGGTGTTGGCTGGTTCCGGTTCAGTCTTCCCCTGCGGACGATCCGATACCGGATTGCCCTCCTTCTCCATCCGCTCTTCTGTCGCGTGTGCTGTCTTCGGTGGAGAGGGCATGGGTATCGTCCCTTTCGCTTGTCTTAAGCGGTCCGCAGGGGTCGCTACGTAGGCCGTGTCCTGGCCCTGACCGTCCTCCAGGACCTCTTCTAGAACGACGGCGGCGATCTCCTCCTGGCCACGGCGATGCTCCACCTGGAGCTGTTGCTGCCGATGATCTACGGCAGCAACTACAGCAGACAGGACGTCCGCCGTCTGCATCTCGCCGTGGCTGGCCAGGGTGTCTATCATCCTGGCGAGGAGGAACTCCAGGGCTTCCTGCTCAACCTCGATGATCATCTGCAACAAAAATCACGATCTCAGGTTATGGCCCATCGTTTCAAACGACACTGTTCTTTATTTGGATTTCGATCCACGAGGACGCCCTCGACCTCGTCTAAGGGGAACAGTTTCTGGCTGCGCATCTAATTGCCGTGTTACTGGGGATCGGCGTCGCACGGTCGCATTCGCTTTCCGGGGACGACCACGTGGTCGTTTGGTAGCGGGGGCCCTATCTAAGGACGTACGCGACGTCTTACGCGGTTTACACCGAGTCCCTTCGCTAGGTGACTCGCTCGCATTATACTCCCTCGCAGGGGAGGCTTCGCTCGCTACAGGTGGGTCGCACTTCACCTGTTGATCCCTCGACGGTTGAGATCTCGTAGGTTGCTCCTCATCGTATGGTTCAGCATCATCTTCGGGGACGTATCTCTTCAGATGCTCTATATGAGATACTTCTTGGCCCCTTGATCATCTTGTATAACGTAGGTATTCATGCCTTTCCTACTGATGATCAGATATGGCCCTGTATATTTCGGAGCAAGCTTAGCCGAGATACCTTGTGCGCTGGACGAGAGGATCCGGTTGCGTTTCCACAACAGATCTCCTACCTCGAATTCCGCTGGCCTTCGTCGTGAGTTGAAGATTTCGGCTTGCCGGCTTACTGGCAGCCGACTGACGATTTGCGTTCTCGTGCAGTCTTGGCAACTGTTTGATTTTGTCGTTCCAATCCTGCAGTCTACGGAACTCAAACTGTTGCTGGGCAAGCCGGTCTTGCTCTCGACGAGCTGTACTAGGCGCCTCGGGTTGGCGACGATAGTTCAGCATAGCCGGGCTCCATCCAGTAGAACTTTGCACCGCTGTGTTTATTGCAAAGACTAACTCTGGCAGCTTGTCGTCCCAGTCGCTGTGCTTTTCCTGGATACACGACGCCACCATTGTCTTAAGGGTCGATTGGCCCTCTCGACAGGATTGGCCTGTGCGTGATAAGAGGGTGTCGTCGAATGATAAACTCTCTTAGATTCTAGGTATTCGTCTACGAGTTTATTTTTAAACTCGGTCCCGTTGTCCGAGTGAAATACTTCCGGGGTGCCGAACCGGTTAATCACTCGTTCGTGAAGCTCGCGGACTATCGTCTTTGCGTTAGCTTTTCGTATCGGGATTGCTTCAATCCAGCGCGTGAATAAATCCTGGAATACTAGGATGTATTCGTATCCTCGGCTAGAGCGTGGAAGCGGGCGAGTGATATCTCCTGCTACCACCTGCCATGGTCTGTCCGATTGACGGTGACCCATTAACCCTGAGGGAGCACGTTGCTCGACCTTACATTGCTGGCACACTTGACATCGCCTGACGTAATCCGCAACTTCTGCGTAAAACCGTGGCCAATAATAGTTTTGGGTCACGCGGGCGAATGTCTTTTCCCTTCCGAGATGGCCAGCTGAGGGGTCATCGTGACACTCTCTCAGAATAGAGTGTCGATTCTCTCCGGGTACGACCAGCTTCCATGCTTGCTCGTCATCCATCACTTCCTCTAACTCCGTGTCAGGGCGATAGATGTATAGATTTCCTCCAACTATTTTCCAGTCGGGGAAATCACGGGGTCTGTCGGAAACGTTCTTGATGCAGTCTAGGTACCAAGGATCTTCAGTAGTTTGAGCCCACGACATTGCTGCTACTGTAGGCTCGTCGTCTTCATACATGCGAGATAGGGCATCGGGAACGTGATGCAGAGCATCTTTTCTGTGCTCGACGACAAAGTCATGAGCTTGAAGCTCTAAAGCCCATCTCGCTAGTCGGCTGGTTGGATTTCTCATATTACACAACCAGCGAAGACTACTGTGATCCGTTATCACTTTGAAGTGGTACCCTTCGATGTAAGGTCTGAACTTATTAATAGCCCAGACCACGGCCAAGCATTCCCTCTCCGTAACGCTATACTTCTTCTCGGGTGCTGTGAGAATGCGACTGGCAAACTCAATGACTCTTTCCTCTCCGCCTATCTCTTGGACGAGCACGGCTCCTATGCCGGTATCGCTCGCGTCCGTGTGCAGGCTAAACAGTCCATCCGCACTGGGACGTTGAAGAACTGGGGCAGTCATGATCAGGGCCTTCAGCTGCTGAAAGGCTTGTTCCTGTTCATCTAACCACTCGTACCCTTGGTTCTTCTTTGTTAGACGGGTAAGTGGCTCGGCAATCGTGGCGTAATCCGGCATAAAACGCCGATACCACGACGCCATGCCGAGGAATCGTCGAAGCTGTTTGAGGTTCTTGGGAGCCGGATAAACCCTTATAGGCTCTGTCTTGGCTGGGTCGGGACGAATTCCATCCCTGTTGACCAGCACGCCAAGATATCTCATCTTGTGCCCTTCAAATGTCTCGGTGACTATAATAATATCATCGAGGTAAGAAAAGGCATTGGGCTCGAGATCAGGACCAACCACTTGGTCAATCATGCGTTGGAAGGTCGCGCCGGCGTATGCCAATCCGTACGGCATCCGCTTAAACTGATACAGTCCCATCCCAGGGACTGTGAAAGCCGTATAAGGACGCGATTCTCCTGGGCCGAATAATTTCCTAATAGCCACTGGTGGAGTGGCTCGGCAATCGTGGCGTAATCCGGCATAAAACGCCGATACCACGACGCCATGCCGAGGAATCGTCGAAGCTGTTTGAGGTTCTTGGGAGCCGGATAAACCCTTATAGGCTCTGTCTTGGCTGGGTCGGGACGAATTCCATCCCTGTTGACCAGCACGCCAAGATATCTCACCTCATCTTGACAAAAGACACACTTGTCCTTATTCACTGTCAAATTAGCTTCGGTCAGTCTTTTCAGCACCATTCTCGAGATACTTCTTGTGCCCTTCAAATGTCTCCGTGACTATAATAATATCATCGAGGTAAGAAAAGGCATTGGGCTCGAGATCAGGACCAACCACTTGGTCAATCATGCGTTAGAAGGTCGCGCCGGCGTATGCCAATCCGTACGGCATCCGCTTAAACTGATACAGTCCCATCCCAGGGACTGTGAAAGCCGTATAAGGACGCGATTCTCCTGGGCCGAATAATTTCCTAATAGCCACTGGTGGAGTCGCTCGGCTTTCCTATGAACCGAGCCTGCCGATTTTAGGTTCAAGGCGTCCAGGTGTAATTCAATTTGCTCCCTGGTGAGCGTCTCGATCCATGCATCGATTTTACTATCGACGTCTTTCTGCTGAGCGGCCATCTTCAGTTGTAGCGTCGTTTATACGTTTCACAGTATGTAGCCTCGCTGGCTTGACGCACTATGTGTGTGCAAGGTTATATGCTGTCGAATATTTAAGTTTGGCGTTACTTGCCAAATATCCAATCCGCGTAACTGGGTTTTGCTTCTACCTACGCTAACCACTAAAGCACAAAACCGGATGCCAAAAGTAAGTCCTGTCTTACTTCGATCAGGAAGCACTACCGAGTTTAAACTATTTTTAACAAATTTGCTAATAAATTTACGATAAACTACTGCCTGGCTCTTACCTTGCGCTAACTTAACGGTACTATATAATAAATAATAAATAAATCAATAAATAAATAAATTAAATAATTAAAGTTACCGCGCGCTTGACCTCTTACAAAAATATAACCTATAATACAATTTGTAAAGGTCTGAGCCAGGTTATAAGCTTCCTGTTTTGTGCCAGCAAAAACCAGTTAAACCTTGCATACACTTACAAACAATTTCTTTAGACCGATTAATTGCCACCAGGTTATGTCGCGCTGTGTCGCGTTCTTTCGTTCCTCTAGGTGGCGCTAGTTACTTGGTTTGGTCCAAACTACCCAATTTCCAAGTAACGTTGGTCGGTCTATCGATTCCTTTCGAAAACCCACCAAATTCCTATTTGTGCGACCTTTTTCTAGTGGCGCCACCTATGTTCGACCAGGAACCAATTTCCTGTGTCTACTACTAAGTAGTCGAGACGAGAAAAAAAAAAAAATTTTTATTTGTTATATAGTAGAACCTTACTACGTAACGCGCGCCTTCACTCGTGAAGTGGGTCCCGCGAACCACCGACCTTTCTATCCGTGCGGGTTTTGTCACGAGAGGGGGAAAGGGAGGAACGCTTCCTCACCTGGAGCGTACCAGGTAAATCGGGACGCGAATATTAGATAGACACGCAGGTCTAAATGTGGTGCACCACTTACCGCTTGTCTATATATCGCGCCTCGGCGGGAAACGACTGGGCAAAGGAGAGACAGTTCGTCCTCGTGCTTATCTCTCTCTCTCTCTCCAACGGTCGGGAAGGCGGCCGACTCTTGGCTTCCTTCCTTCTGCCTTTCTCGGGGCCGTGCAGCTCCGCACGCCGACGTGGAGGTTGGTGGGGAGAAAACCTCACACCCACACACGAAATGCACCAATCTAATCACTTTTTACCGTCTTAAAAATCACTCGGCAATTGTCAACACCTTGTTGTTGCCGATCGCGCGCGACCTCTCTCTCGATACCCCTCTCGCGCACGATTCTCGCGCGCGTTCCATGCGCGCGCATCACTCTCGATACTCTTTTCAGTTACTCACCTGATCGGTAACTCGCTTAGCGTTATACAATATTGCTCTGACATATGAACGTTTAATTTTATAATCATGTAGGAGTAACCATATTAAAATCATACATACCGGTCAAAGTTGACCGGAATTATTCGATTAACTTCTTTACATACATACTCTCTAAATTTGGAAGATTTCTAACCTCGTCAAAAGAGTGATATATCAAATAACCATTTCGAGTGATTATGTGTTTTAAATCGTTCTTGAAAAGTGATTTTTATTACTCGTGAAAATCAAGTTGTTTAAAGGATTCTATTAGCTGAACTGTTATGGTGGACATCTTTTGGAACTATTTTTTGGTACAAAAATATGAAATAATTCGTGTGAAATTCAATCTCGTAGGCTTTTTGACGATAGTTTATTCTTAAAGAAGCCATACCAAGGAATCTTGAGCTTGAGGTTCTTGGGAGCCGGATAAATCCTTATAGGCTCCGTATTATCTGGGTCGGGCCGAATTACATCCCTGTTGATCAGCACACCAAGATACCTAACCTCATCTTGACAGAAGACACACTTATCTTTATTCACCGTCAAGCTGGCTTCAGTCAGTCTTTTCAACACGGACTCGAGATACTTCTTGTGCCCTTCGAATGTCTCGGTGACGATATAATGCCCTTATGGCATCCGCTTAAACTGATACAGTCCCATCCCCGGGACTGACAAAGCCATATAAGGGCGCGACTCCTTCTGGAGAGGTATTTGATGGTACGCTGAATTCAGCTTACGCAGAATATCCAGCATAAATGGCAGAGTATAGGCATCCGGTTTCGTTAAAGCATTGACTTTCCTAAAGTCAATGCAGAACCGATGCGATCCGTTCTCCTTGCATACCATCACCACGGGGCATGACCAACCGCTGTCCGATGGTTCTATGATCTGTAAATCCAGCATTTATCGAACTTGGCGGTGCATCTTCTCTTGGATCTGCTCCGACACTGGATAATACTTCTGCTTTATGGGACGAGCTGATCCCACGTCAATCTTGCGCTCGATGAGTTGGGTTCGTCAGATTCTAGGAGAAGTGTTCGATAGCACTTTGCTCACCAACTGTCGCAGCTCTTCTCTTTCCACCTCGCCTATCAAAGCAGACAATAGAGTGGCCATACATCCAATACCAGCCACTTCAAGGCGGATCTGCTTGCTGTCCTTGAGGAACAGGCGATCGCTATCCGGATCCAACACTGCTCTGAATGCTCGTACTAAGTTGACTCCTACGTAGCACTCGGCGTCAAGATTGGATATGATCAAATGAAAACGTGACCGCTTAGGGGTTGGTAATTACCGTTCGCCATCTTGACGCATCCGGCGATCGCTACCATAAGCTCCTTACCCAATGCTGCGGCGATCTGCAGACCGCTGGCTTCCATTACGGTTGTGGAGGCTCCGGGGTCATATAAAGCTCATATACGAAAGCCTTCAATCTCCACGAGAAGCCACCAACGACTCCTATCCTCTGGTTTATATGATGTGGTTGGTTTGCTGGCTTCTTGCGGCCGTTCCTCCTTTTGAGACCCATTTCTGCTCCCGAAGCGAATCTGTCCCGAACTTACCTGGGATAGTGGGGACTCAAGTCCTTGGGGCGCGGTTTTTGTCCCGCTTAACCTCTTCTGACCGGCACCATAAATTTAATAACGGTCACGACAGAAATTGCTTTCTTTCAACTACAATTATAAAACGCAAACATTAATTTTTAATTCCATAACGCGGTTACTCCTCGTAGTACTATATTCGAAGAGGTTAATGCTACCGTCGATTTTATAGGAGAAAATTAGAGCGTGTCACAATCGTAAATTAAAAACTGTCCACGTATGTGGGCACCGGTTAGAAGAAGTTAACCGCTTCCTTTTGCGATTCCTGAGCACACCAGACAGTACCTGCAGGAATACCCTATTTTCGGTTGGCAATCAATCAATCTGATTATCGACGTCCTTTTGTTAATAAGCGATCATCTTCAGAGCGTAGTTTCTATTCTTAACAATATTTAGCCTCGCTGGCTTGACGCACTTTGTGTGTGCAAGGCTATGTATCATCGATTATTTAAATTTGGCGTTACTTGCCAAATATCTAATCCGCGTAACTGAATTTTGCTTCTACCTAAGCTAATCGCTAAAGCACAAAACTGGATGGTAATAGTAAGTCCTGTCTTACTCTGACCAAAGAAGCACTACGGTCATTAAGGTATTATCAATAAATATAATATTAAATTTTTAATAAACTACTGCCTGGCCCTAATCTTGCGCTAACTTGACGGTACTTTATAATAAATAATACATAAATCAATAAATACCCTTTACAATAATAAAAGTGAATGTAAATAACCTTTTACAATAATATAAACTATAATATAATTTGTAAAGTTGTGAGCCAGTTTATAAGCTTCCTATTTTGCCAGTAAAAAGCCAGTTAAACCTTGCTTACACTTACAATAAATTTATTTTTATCGATACATTTCCACCAGGTTATGTTTCGCTGTGTTGCGTTATTTCATCTCTCTAGGTGGCGATAGTTACTTGGTTTGGTCTCAAATATCCAATTTCCAAGTAAACTCTGGTCGGTCTATCGATTCCGAACGAAAACCAACCAAATTTCCTATTAATGCGACCTTATTAAGGGTGGAGCCACGTATGTACAACTAGGAACCAGTTTCCTGTACTACTAATCAGTGAAAACGAGAACAATAAAAAAAATTATTTGTTATAAAAAATCCTTTATTTGTTAATAACAATTCAATTTGTTAATAAACATATCCCATCTCGAGAGGGATTGAATGAGTACCAAAATATACTTTAAAATTTCGAAACGCGACTGCTGACCTCGTTATTGTTTGCGATTTATCCAATTATTAATTAACAAAATTATTAACAATTAGACAACAATATCGTGCTTGTTAATCTACTACATGTCCTTCGTTCAAAACCACACGTATTGGGCGCCAGTTGTAACGGTATGGGTACTGGGGAATATATAAGGCCCCGTTCAGGCCCAATTTGTCCCAACTTACCAATCTAGATAGTGATGTCCCAAGATGCGGCCGAGAATCACTTTGATTCACGTGCAATACCGTTAACAATGCCAAACACTTACAAGGAGGGGTTCCACCTTCCGGGAAACAGATTTTGTTGCAACTTTGAGAGCTGTTTTCTGGTACCCAAATATGAAAGAATTCATATGAAATTCATTCTCAAGTTCATTCAAAGTTAACGAAAAATTGTGAAAAAAATAAGTTTAAGCTTAATCGCCAATAACTCGGAAAGAAATGTACGCAGATACTTAAACTCAAATCCATTAAAAAGTTGAGATCAAGTAGATATAGTTTTAAAAAAAGCTCAAATATCTCAATTTGGACAAAAGTTATGGAAAAAATAAGAATTAGACGAAATATTTGCCTGAAAAGTCTATCAAATTTTAATACTAAATTTTCGTTAAAATTTTATCTAATTCTTATTTTTACCATAACTTTTGTCCAAATTGAGATATTTGAGCTTCCTTTTCTTTAAACTATATCTACTTGATCTCAACTATTTAATGGATTCAAGTTTGAGTATCTGCGTATATTTCTTTCCGAGTTATTGGCGATTAAACTTAAACAATTTTTTCACAATTTTTCGTTAACTGCGTATAACTTTCGTTAAACAGCCTATGAGATTGAATTTCATATGAATTCTTTCATATTAGAGTACCAGAAAACAGCTCTCAAAGTTGCAAGAAAATCTGTTTCCCGGAAGGTAGAACCCTTCCTGGTTAGTTAACAAGCGAAATATTAAGTTAGTCGGCGAGATAGATGATCTCGCCGAGTCAATTTATTACATAAATAAATAAATATCTACTATTTTTACAATAACTGTTGAGAGAGAGAGAGAGAAAGAGTCGCACCGTGGACTACCCCAGAGGTCAGCGCGGAAAAAATCAATAAAAAATTAATATCGGCCACGCAATCAACAACCGATCCGAGAACAAACGGTTGTTTAACCCGATGGCTGTAACGAGCTGCCTACGTCACGCGCGCATACTCTCGCGAAGTGGCCCCAGCAAACCACTGACCTAAGTACCTGGCCGAGATTTGTTGCAAGAGGGCGAAGCAGGGGAACGCTCCCTCGCCTGGACCGTACCAGGAATATTGAAAAACAAGTGACGGGACACGCAGTTCCAAACGTGGTTCACCACTTACCATTTTACTTTCGAGACACCGCTCGAAACACGTTAAAACGACGGGAACGGCCGGGCGAACTCTGTCTATCTCTCACTTATTTTATCAGCGCGATAAAACACACGAGGATCGGCCCCTCGAACAACACCGTGCGTGCGCTATATCTATACTATCAGTTAGGCGCGCACGACTCTCCCGCGTTCGTGCGCGTACAGCACCCCCTATACTCTTTTTGGTTACTCACCTGATCGCTAACTCGCTTACCGTTATAATATGTTGTAAGGTACCAATCCATCCATTAATGCTTTAGCCTAAACTGCAATACGTACTGCTCCCAAATGAATGTATATTGTAGCATTAAGTTAAGTTATGATTAAAAGTGAAAAAAAAAAGATATTTTTAATTTATTTGCACAATTATTGTTTAAACAAATTATTTAAAAAATTATTTTTTGATTATTTTGATACCGTCAATCGATTATAGGGGCAAAATTACTTTGAAAATCATTATCAAAATCTTGAAAATTCTGTTTGCAATTTGTCAATAAGCTAATAAACAAATTTAAAAAAAATAAAAAAAAAAACAAATAAAAAATTTAACATTTCGATATTTATTACTGCAATAAATTTCTCCCTAGAACCGAATAATGGTGACAAAATATACAAAAAATAATTTTTAAATAATTTGTAATAAACAATAATTGTTTAAACAAATTAAAGATTTCTTTTTTTCACTTTTAGTCATAATTTAACCTAATGCTACGATCTGCACCCATTTGGGAGCAGTACCTACTGTAGTTTAGGCTACAGCATTAAAGGGTTAAATTATCATAATAATTGTTTATTATTAATAAATTTAATATAACTTACTGAAAATTTAAAGAATCATCTATTATAAGTGTAAGCTGACGAATAAAATCTAACTTGTGACGATGTGCTTACACCACATGTCACTTAGATATTTTACTCTACGTTAGAATACGTTGCACTAGTAGAGCAAGCCACAAGATACTCGAAGGGAGGAGGCACACCCACACTATCCCTTCAAATAAACCTCCAGCACCAGTCCTACTCCTTGGAAATGATCCTCACTGATCCTTGGATCCAGCACCATGCTAAGAAGCCGTAGACTAGCAGTAGAGGCTGTGAGGTCCGATAGAGCTCCCAGGTTACACATAGAGTGGCCTCGCTTTAACATCCAGGTCCTCGCTCCAGCCTAGTACCAAGTACCTGTAAAGAGTAATTAGTAAATTACCTAATTTAAGAGATAAGAAAAAGGACAGAGGAGCTGCGATAGTGTGCATTTTTCCCTGGGAATATAAGGAGCCACATGAGATATATAACCCTAGTGTTTACACTAAGTTAGAGGTTAGAAACACTTCACACCATAATACTACTGCTGCTACGGAAACAACAGCCGCACTTACCTACGATATCCTGGAGGTAAATGCTTCTCCGTAAGCACTCAGATGGAACCCGCATCTCAGCCAACCAGATGAAGTTGCCCAGGCACCCAGGTCGCCGTTGAAACTGCACCTAGAAGTCTCAAACAAACGGCCGAATTAGCCTAACGAATTACTCTTAAGGAATGATTATATTGTTACGTGACACCGAAACCTCCTGCAGCATCAACCTCCAGCATCCTGAATATGCCCCAGTGAACATCCAAACTCCAGTACCACTATTCCTGTTGATCCGCGAATGTCAACACGGAGATCTAGCAAGCGCGTTTGAAAGGCCCAGTATAGCTCTCGCACGGCCGTCGAGTCAAGAGTAGCGATGAGTTCGCAGCGTCATCGCGCAGAGCTCGCTCCGAGACGAAACGAGCTGCCGTGAGAGCAGAGCTTCCCAAACCAAAGCTTATAGCTAATATCCGCCCACGTTGAGTGATTAAGATTTTCTTGGAGACGATTCTCCTAGTGTGTAGGTGCACGCGTTACTTTGATCGCGAAAATCGGCGAGTACCTTTACAAGCCGTGACTGGCAAGAGGCGAATCGTTGTAATAACCTGATGGGTTCCCGTTTTGTTAAAAATAAAGGATCACCTAAATTCTTATTAATTAAGTGATAGTGTTTTATTGATTGATTTTGCGACCTCCGCCTTAATCCCCAGCGGAAGCGTTACAAACTATATGTAGAAATATTGTCTTAAACTTGGTTAGGTGTTCGTATAATACGCTACGGATCCGAGTTCGATTCCGAACTCCGGAAGATTTTTTAGTTAACAAATAATTATTAAATTAATTATAATTAATTTTTCAATAAAAAAATTAATCAGAAATTATTTTTATAAATTTTTGCAAAATGTTCTTATTTTTATGGATTTTTATTCAGCACAATATCTCTATAAATGACGGAGGTATTGATAAGTTGTACTATGAAATGATTTAAATAATTAATAAAATTGTAGGATAATTTAGATAGGCTCGGCGGCTATCTCACGACCTTCACACTCGTATGTGGCTCTATATCTCCACGTCCTTACGGGAGCATCTGACGGCTTGGCTATCCACGAGAGAATGATTCCTGCCGATTCTCTCTCATTCCCTCTCCCTTCCTTATCCCGCACGATCTCATTCGAGGGTCGTGCGGGCCACGCGACGGTAAACCATTTCGAGTGACTCCCGATATCATCACTCGTCACACTTTTAATAATATAAATAATAATAAAATGTTAATAATAATACAAAATAATTATTTATTGTATCGTATTATTATAAATCGAATAACTATTAAAATTAATTTAAATTAAAATTAAATGAAAAGTCTAACTAGGAGAGTGTCACATCTCTGGAAAACCGATCTTTACCGAACTCCAGGATATTTATACTATTATAAAAATATAAAGAAAGCCAGAATTTTAGACTCTAATGCTCTTTTTTACGATGGAGACAAGCAAATAACGAAAAATCTTGTTGAAAAAAATCCTTGACTGTGATCGTTTATAACTCGGAAACATATAAATATTCCAAACTTAAATCCAGAAGAAAGCAGATATCGAGTATATTGGATTAAAAAAATAGAAGTTTATTTATCTTGATTTGGTTAAAAGTTATGGAAAAAGTTTGTCCTAAAATGTCAGAAAATCTTTTAATTCGTAATATTTTCCAAAATATCGTTAAATTCGTTTTTCTTTCATAACTTTTGACCAAATCAAGATAATTAAGCTTCTTTTTTAAGTCCAATCTAGTCGATCTCATTTTTCTTTTAGATTTAAGTTTTGAAGCCTAAATTTATTTGTTTCCGAGCTATAAGCGATCAAAGTTAAGGGCATTTCGACACGATTTTTTGTTATTGTTTGTATCTACCGTAAAAAAAGCGTTAGAGTCTAAGACACTTTCTTTATATTTTTATAATAGTAAACATACTCTAGAGTTTGGTAAAGATTCCTTTCCCGGAGACGTAACACTCTCCTAGTAAGTGCAGAGCGAAATTGCGACTCGACAGTGAGCTCTGACGTCATCGATACACCAACACTACCATAGCCAACTTGCCTATGCATATGATCGTAACAGAGAGAGAAAAACACAAACAAAATCGTTCGAATAAAGAAAACGAGTCTACGAGCCTCGTTGATAGCCACTCGTTCGCCAAGTCACCTTAGATTGTATGTCAATTCGCGCAACAGACACACGTACAATCTTATTGTAAATTCATTTTTGTAGAATGTTTCAGTTAAAACGAATAAATACTATTTATTTTTCATATATTCAATTTACGATTCATTCATAAGTTTTCTAGTTATTAATATAGTGACGGAAATCATCACACAATCTATTCACGACGAATAGAATATTTAAATTCACTAATTGTAAGTCGTCGGAGCCTTTCGTATGCAGGGTTGCAAATATTCAAATCAATTTTACTTTTAATTCATGTTTAATTAAAAAATCATCTTCATATTGTAATTAAAATTAATTTAGTTAACAAATCAAAATGTTTTTTTAATGAAATTTAATTCAATTAAGAAATTAAAATTATTTTTTAATTAAACTTAATTTAATTAAAAAATAATTTTGATTTTTTAATTAAAATTAATTAAATTAAGAAATCAGTTTGATTTTTTAATTAAACTAAATTTAATTAAAAACTCATTTTGATTTTTTATTTAAAATTAATTTAATTAAGAAATCATTTTGATTTTTTAATTAAAATTAATTTAATTACAAAATAATTTTGATTTTTAGGCACGACCGTTATACGGGAGAGCCTTATATTTTTGTCATCGAAATAAGTGTTGTTCCACGAATATCTCACAAAGTTATTACCCGATTTAGCTGAAATTTTGAGGGTAGTTTTCTCTACTTATAAGAAGGTGCTGGTTCTATTTCCAGCCTCAACAGTGAAGCCATTTTAAAGTTATAACAAAGTTTACATGTCTTTAAATAACGGATTTTTTTTTATTCTTCGTACAATATCTCGAAATAGACACGTTCTACGAAAAAAAATATAAAGACATAAAATGTTCATATTAAAAAGACGCAGCTTTTTCCCATTTAACATAGTATATTATTCCCCGTATTTTTGGCGCTAGAGACTCGCAAAGACGCAAATATTATAAAATTGAAAAATAAACAAATCGTTGTTCCACAAATATCTCAAAAAGTTATTATCCGATTTGACTGAAACCTTGAGGGTAGTTTTCTCTACATATAAGAAGGTGCTGGTTCTATTTTCAGTAACATCGGCTGAACCATATTAAAGCTAAAACAAAATTTATTTTTATCTAAAAACGACTTACATTCATTTTCTGTACAATATCTCAAAATATACAAATCTTAGCGAAAAACTTACTATTGACAAAATGTTTCTATTAAATAGACGCAACTTTTTTCTATTTAACATAATACATGATTTTTGACTATTTTGGCGCTAGAGACTCACAAAGACGCAAATATCACAAAATTGAAAAATAAAAAAATCGTTGTTCCACAAATATCTCAAAAAGTTATTACCCGATTTGACTGAAACCTTGAGGGTAGTTTTCTCTACATATAAGAAGGTGCTGGTTCTATGTCCAGCAACATCGGCGGAACCATATTAAAGCTATAATAACTTTAAAATTTCTCTAAAAACGACTTTCGTTCATTTTTCGCTCAATAACTCGAAATGTAGAACTCCTATCAAATAACTTTCTATTAACAAAATGTTTTAATTACAAAGACGCAACTTTTTCCTATGTAACGTAGTACATGATTTTCCACTATTTTTGGCGCTACAGACTCGCAGTCGCTAATATCATCAATTTGAAATTTAAAAATTCGGTGTTCCACAAATATCTTGAAAAATTTTCAACTGATTTAGCTGAAATTTTAAGAGTAGTTTCCTCTACCCTTCGGATGCTGCTGGTTCTATTTCCAGTAAGATCGGTGGAATCATATTTTTGTTGTGCTATAACAAGGTCGGTAGAACCATATTTCAGCTGTAACTAGACGAAAACTTGGTGCTATACTCAATAATCTGGATATTTTCTTTTGTATTATAATGTTTTATCCATTAGTTTTTTTATAAGTCTATTTTCGATTTTAAAAAAATCAGTATTAATATTTATTTTGATAATACTATTATCTTAAATGCTGTAAAAGAAAAGAAAAAACAATAAATTAAATGTTTTTAATAAAAAAAAATACTTGTTTTTTAAGGAATTGCAATAAATTAGTATATATATATATATATCAATGAAATAATATCAAACCTTTAAAATGTAAACGTAAAAAATAAATAACGTTGGTTGATTTACGATATCTTAATGACATTATGACGAAGGCGAAATCCAATTAGTTTATTTGGATGTTGATGCAGTGGGTTATTGAATCATCATAAGTATATTTTGGAAAATAGAGGACGATAATGAAGTAACAAGTAATTCCTTGTAGTAGGCACTAAATTCAGGTGGTACAAACAGACAAGTCAGTCAAGCAGTATTCAATGGTATTGATCCTGAGAAAAAGCCATTGTAAAACGCCAAGTAATAATCAAATTGAGAATCAGAAGAAATTTGTCAGCCATTGCCGCTGAATTATTACCTGCAAGTTAGTGAGCGAGATACGTAGAACGGTTACTTGCTAATTATGGTATGAAACCAGTTAGGAGATTCGGTAAACTGTGTCGTCTCAATGATGAATCGATTTCCCTGGAATATATAGACGTTTCTTTTAAACTTATAATGAAATATAAATAATATATAAATTACTGAATTTGATTTATAGATTAGAAGACAGAGTGATAAAGATATATCGAAAGTCGATGTCATCAAATATACTGAATGATATAAAAACACAAGCAACAAACAGTTTTAATAAAACATTCAAACTCCAGAGAAAAAAATGAACATTATTAATTTTTTTTTATTTTTCAGCTTCCCAAGAACCCGAGAAGGGTTCATACAGCTATAAACATAATAATAAAATAAAATATTATTTTATTATATATTACACATTCCAAACTAAATAAACATTAAAAATAAATTCAATTGTAATAAGTAGATTCAAAGCAAACTATAGAAGTATTTTCAGTTCACTTTTACAATTTTATAACATATTTTCCGTTCGAACTATCTATTTTTTTCTTTGAAGTTTGAATTTTTGGTTAAAACCGTTTGCTTCTTGTGTCTTCATATTATTCAGTACATTTGATGACATTGGTTTTCGATATATCTTTATCACTTTATCTCCTAATCTATAAATCAAATTCTCTCATTGTTTTATTATAAAATTACAGATATATTATAAAAAAAAAACAAACGAAAATGAAAACTACCTCGTGGTTAGAATAATTCTGGTATATATGCCTCTGTAATTAGGCATTTCTTTATTCAGGAAATGAATCGCTAGATAACAAATACTTTGACTGAAATCATGACGGCTGTTGTTGTTCTAGAACATACAAACTAGTACAAACAGTATTACTTAATGACACAAATGGCCTCGTTGGTAATAGAGGTGGTAGCTGCTGCGATTGGTGTAGACCGGGACCACTGTTCGAGCTCAACGATAGTAATAATTGTAGTGATGTCGAAGCACCCTGTTAAATTATAATGACCAAATTTTAAAAATTTGTAATGCAGAAAACTTTATCTACATGTGTTCTCAAAGTGTTCCATCATCGTTGACTTACCACTCGTAAGCTCATTCACTTTTTCGTAGTCTTGACAACTTCTACAGATTTACCCATAGTGTCCGAATAATCGTGTCTATTTTTCGATTACGCTTGTTGAAGTTGGTTCGATGACAATGATGTCTTCTGGGGTGACAGAGTCTGCCAGAGCCGATGTAGCCCGTTCTATTGCAATATTGTGAGAGGTTTACGTTCTGTTTTTGAGCTTGATGAGGTTGAGCTTGCAATGTAGACGCTGTAGAATTATTTGCAGTCGGCAGTGTTACTATGTTCGATCCATCTGGTAATCAGCGTACACGATTTCCCGATGATGAAGCTTCAATACCGCTTGCGCTTTCCAATACGCTTCTGTTGCGGCGATTAGCAGCTAGTGATCTCGAGAATTCATTTAATTTAAGGCTATAAAATTTATAAAGTATACAATTATGTTTATTTAATGATAATTTGGATAATTGAGATTTAAAAATTCGCAAATTAACACGAATCTTTCATTTAAAGTTTACTTAAAAAATATCCAATCTTAACATAAAATCAATAATTTCCAATAAATTATAGAAAATTTTTTAATAACTTAATTCACCTCTACTTCTCTAAAATCTTCGATAGTTTTAAATTTATGGAGATATTCTTATAATTTAGTGTGAACAAAAAGTTGATCTAAAAGTACTTATAATACTTAAAAAACGCCCAGAATTTTTCCAGTCCATAAACTTGATCTAAATAAAAATAATTTAAATCTTATATACCTATGGTTTATTTACAAAGATGATTTTAATCTTTACAGCAATATTTTTTTATTTAATTTTGTTTAATAATATAATTCAATAGAACAATTACAAAATATAAATTTTATTTGTAGCGTAAAATACAATTTCTATCTAAAAATCCTGAATATCTTATGTAGATAAATGCACTTACTACTTTTATAATTTTTCGCTGTCTCCACTTGAAAATCTTTATAAAGTTGTGGTCTGAATTTTTGTTCTAAACCGTAATTATAAAAAAATTCAAAACAGAGACTTAAACCCATAACAATATCCTTCATATCCTTGACATACATCTCCATAAGCTATTCTACTAAACTCTTTGTACATAGTGCAATTGAAATTCTTTAAGAGAAATGACCAAAATTGGAAGAGTGTGTTCACCTCTTTCTCCATACCAAGTTATTTACACATTATTGAAACTAAAATAAAAAGAGATTCCATGAATGATATTTATGATACACTTGTTGAGTGAAACCGTTTACTGTCAATAACCAATGACTAGGATGTTGGATAGTTGACAATGAATGCGGAGCACTACCGTAACTACTAGTTAAGAAACCTTTGTTTGAACTTGTATCAGCACTACTTCTGTAAATATTTGTTTATACAATATTACTGCACAAGAACAATTACAGGAGTGCAGTAATGCTATGTGCAGTGCATGTTTTCACCGTGTGTGTCTGTCATGATAAGATTTGTCAATTCAACCACAAATTCAAATGGCAGGGACATATTTAACAACAGTATTTAGTATATACTATGTACATTGTATCTATACGGTTATACCTGGAATATAATAATAATAATAATAATAATAATAAAAATAAAAATAATAATAATAATAATAATAATAATAATAATAATATTAATAATTTTTTTTTTTTGTAGAGGGGGGGAAAGCAGTTTATTGCCATCGTGTGGGACTCCCTATAAACATAGGACTACCCACTAAAACCCACCTCCCAAGTGCATGCCCGCCAGCCGCGTTCTTCAGCTATTGCTACCGATCGCGGCCGACGGGAGTCCACCCGGGAGACCCCTCTTATCTGGCCTTATTCTACCCCGGCACTAACCTACAGGAATACTTCGGGGTGGGGCCAGCCATCTGCCGCAGAGGCATCTCCGTTCCAGGCTCCGAATATTATTGGAGGTCAGCCCGCTTTAGTCGAAGAATGCCTTCGACATAACGGGCTATTGACCTCCAATTCTCCTTCGTAGCCAGCATCAAGGGAACGACGTTGTCGGGTGTTAAGTTACCCACGTCGCTCTCAATGCTGGCTCTATCTTCCCTCCACCGTTCACACACGAAGAACGTGTGGTGGGCATCGTCCTTTTCGGACCCGCAATACAAGCACCGCGGGTCCATCGTCTTACCCATTCGGTGCAGGTACGCGCGGAAGTATCCATGGCCCGTCAGCAGCTGGGTGAGGTAGAAATTCACCTCCCCATACTGCCTACCGTGCCATAGGGACAGCTGGCTGATCAACCTTGCCGTCCATCTTCCGCGCGTTTCCCGCTCCCATTGCTCCTGCCAGGAGAGCAAGGTCTGCACTCTTGCAGCTTCCTTAGCCCTCACTGGTCCAAGCTCCTCCTTCGACTGGTAGACGTTTCGGCGCTCTATGACTAGGAGGTCAATGGGTATGACCCCCGCCACTACCAGAACTGCCGGCTCAGACACCGTGCGATACGAGCTCTTTACTCGAAGCGCACACCTCCGTTGAACTGCCAAGAGGCGCTTGCGGTACTTTTGGTGTCGCAGCGCCTCTGACCATATTTCGGCTCCATACAACATTATCGACTCGGCGGTCCGCAGCATGTTGGCCATTACCCTGCTCAGGTTTGTAACTACCGCAGCCGCCTTGTCTGCCGCCTCTTTGATCAGGTCCCAGAAGGTGAGTTTTGAATCAAGCATCACCCCCAGGTACCTGACTACCAACTTAGTGGCTACAAACGGCTTCTCCACTAACGTTCAACGGCACAATTTTTGGCACGCGCTTCTTTGTGAGAAGCACGATCTCGGTTTTTGCCATCGCCAGTTCCAGCCCATGCTCCTCCATCCAACGGCGAACACGGCCCATGATCTGATCGAGCCGCGTCTGTGCTATCTCCATGCTTCTAGCAATTATGGTAACGGCCACGTCATCCGCGTACCCGATCAGCGTGCAGCCCTCTGGCATTTCCATCCTGAGTAACCCGTCGTAGGAAATATTCCACAGATCAGGACCCAGTATGGAACCTTGGGCTGCGCGTGCCGTGAGCTCTCGTCTTCTCTGGCCATCCGCTGTGTCATACAGGATGTACCGGTCTCTCAGATAGTCCCCAAGGATCCGTAAGAGATACCTTGGTACATCAAAGTCCCGTTCCAGAGCCTGTAGCACGTCGGACCACCTTAGCGAGTTGAAGGCGTTCTTGACGTCGAGCGTCACCAGGAGACAGATTGGGCGGGAAAAGTGGTTTCCGTCCTCCGTACTCATGGCCGCCTTCACTACCTCCTGAACAGCATCTATGGTGGATCTTCCTCTCCGAAAACCATATTGTTTCTCGGAGAGGTCGCCCGCAGCCTGAATCACAGTCTGCAGGCGCGATCGCACCAGCTTCTCCAGGAGTTTACCCGCGGTGTCCAACATACACAGCGGTCTGTACGATGATGGCGCATCCGCCGGTCCTTTGCCCTTGCTTATCAGAACCAGCCTTGCCTCCTTCCAGGGAGCGTAGAATTTTCCAGCCCGGAGACAAGTATTGAACATGCAAAGCAAGAGTTCTGGATGACTTTGCGCCACAGCTTTCAGTACCTCAGATGGTACCCCGTCTGGTCCCGGCGCCTTCTTGCACTTCAAGGTGTGCACTGCCTTCTCCAGCTTCGCCCGGGTGAAGAGCGGAGCTTCGAGCCCATCTGGGACTGCGAGATCATCCGCGCGCTTCAGATGAGTGGGGAAAAGGGTACAGACGATCTGGTCCATGACCTCAGCGCTCATCGGGGCACTTTTTGCAAAGGCCCCGACTTTGCGCATTACGATCTTGTACCCCAAACCCCACGGATCCTTATTAAGATCCTCTCGCAGCTTCTCCATGCATCGGTACTTACTTGCTTGTATTGCCCGACTGAGAGCTTTCTTCGCCGTCTGATGCTCCATTATTTTAAGCGCCGAATCGCGGACCCGCTTCTTAGCTCTCTGAGCTAGGCGCCGTAGCCGTAAGCACCGGCGCCGCAGGTCCGCAATCTCTCCCGTCCACCAGTACGCAGGACGTTTTCTGCCCGCCGCCTTCTTGAGGGGTACCGCTTCCTTGCAGGCCCGCAAGATTAGGTGCATGATATTGCTCGTCACCCGATCAGCCCGTTCAGAAGCTGATACTCCCTCCGGTATCTCCACCAGGGCTCGCTGACCGCGTTCTAGGGCCAGAGATAACTTATTGACGTCCATCCTATCGATGTTCCACCTACGATGGCCGCTCCGAGGAGCTGCCCTGACTGGCTCATTCTCACATACGAGGAACGTGATGAACTGGTGATCGCTGGCTGTGTAGTCATCGATCACCTGCCAGTCCCGCACATGTGCGGCGAGGTGTTCAGTCGCAAGAGAGACGTCAATAATCGTCTCTCTATATCCCAGTCTCCTGAAGGTGGACGTAGAGCCGGAGTTTAAAACTACCAGCCCTGTCCTGGACACCATGTCCATGACTCGTCCCCCTCTGGAGTCTGGGACTTTCTTTCCCCACTCCACTGCTTTCGCATTGAAGTCTCCGGCCACTATCAGCTCGCCCTCCACATTTCTGATTGCGTCTTCGAGGGCATCCAGCTTGGTGTGGAAACCCTCGATGCTCTCGTTCGGGGTGAGATAGCAGCTAAAGTATGTGGCTCCACCGCCCCCACCCAGACGAAGCCACTACCAGATCCATGGTGCACCGCGTGTAGGTGGTGTGGGTTAAAGACCCATATGGCAGCAGTTCCCAGCATATCCCGGTACCAGTTAGGCCCTTCTCTGTCCCGGTACTGTTCGCTGACAAGAACGATGTCGGCGCCTTTCTCGAGACAGATCTGGGCCAACAGGTCATGGGCCGTCCTGCTCCTATGAAGGTTGGCTTGCAGAGCCTTAACCATTTCGACGATTGCCTGTTAGAGCCTGTCGGAGGGCGCGACAGACGCTCGATCCGGCCACGTGAGCCAGCGATTCAGTCAACGCGCCCGGTGTAGCGCACAGGAAGCACCTGGCATCTGCTTTGCAATTGGCGGCAAAGTGCTCCTGTGCGCCACACCGATAGCAGCATTTGCTGCGGTCAAGTCCCTTGCAGTCTGCGCCCAGGTGCCCGTATCCCAGGCACCTGTAGCAGCGCACGGCGACCTGCCGTCTGCGTATACGGCAGTTGAACCAGCCGATCTTTAGCCGGGCCGATTCAAGCAGTTTCTTCGCTGCCACCTCCGTTACGGTGGCAATAGCCAGAATCTGCCCAGCTTTGTTTGGCCTCGTAAGTCTTAGGCTAGCGGGCTCTTCTCCACTTCCTATTGCTTTGGTAATCGCCTCGCTAACCTCTTCCTTCGTGCTACAACAGTCGATGTCCCTTATGTCAAGGACGGCAGTGGGTGTAAGGATACGCATCGTTGCTGCATCTCCCACTGCATCCTTGAGAGCCTGGGTGAAACCCTCCTTTTTCGAGCTTTCTATTTTCTTAAGCTCGATCATGAGGACTCCGTTCCTGGTGCAACGGACACTCCTAACATCCGCCCCGTGATCGGCTGGGTTGACCTGTTGCCGAATACCTCCAAGTATGTCGGCGTAGGTCTTGCCGCTCGCTGGCTTTAAGACGATGGCTTCTGGCTTGGTCTTACCGGCCATCTTTGGTTTAGCCATCGATTTGGAGGCTTTAGCATCTGTCTTTTGCTCCTTCTTTTTCTTCTCCTTTCTTTTCTTTTTCTTCTTGTTCACCTCGACCCAGTCATCTGGCCTGGTCGAGGGTTTTTCCTGTTTCGCCATAGGTGTTTGCTTGGGCGTCTTCTTTTTTTTATTCGACCGTCCACCCTCCACAAGGTCTGAGGGCGAGACGGACGACTGCCTTTTGCTGCTCGGAGTAGGCTGAGACGTAACAACTTTTTTTGACCAAGCCCCGCTGGTGCTCTCCACCAGCGATCGCTTGGCCTTTATGATGAGGCGCCTGTCCTCCTCCAATTCCTCTATCTTACCCTGCAGCACAGACAGTCCATCTTTAATTGCCCTGCTGATGTTGGGCTGCTTCTTAAGCGACTCCACCATGCTCTTAAGGATATCGCGGATTACAGCAAAGGTCTTTTCGCCCCTCACTTCTGCCGCATTAATGTCCTTACGCAGAGCGTCTATACCTGTAACATTAGATGACGTAAAGACCAGGTGAGTCACCTTTACGCCACTGCAGTCGCTTGATGACGACGATCCGGGGCCCGCTTGCTCACCCCTGACGACCGCCGGTACTGGGGATCCGACCCCCTGCACCGTAAGGTTTTCTTTGATTATTAAATCTGCCATGTTTGGTTTATTATTCGGGGTTCCTTCCCCTATCTGATTTTGGTCCACCCCGAGTATTTTATTTCCTTGGTACCCTCTATTTCTAGCGAGCGTTCTCCTATCCGCCGCCTGGGGAGGCGCCGGATGCGGGATCAGAAAACCCGACACCAGAATAATAATAATAATAATAATAATAATAATACTAATAATAATAATAATAATAATCCGCGCGGGGTGTTCTGTCCCCGTATGCGGCGCGTCCCCCGGGTGGAGGATGGGGGAATGCTCGTCACTCTAGCGTGAAGGGTAGAGGTGAAATAAAATAATCTCCGTGGACCACACAGTACAACCAAAGTATGAGCAAGCGAGATGAAAACATACTACCCCAAGCGGGCAACTCCAAACTAGGAGTGAATCCCGTCGTCGGTTCCGATCGGGTGAAAGCCCCGGTGGCCGGCGCTGGCCTCATGGATTTTGGGGGAGGCCACAAACCGCTTAGTTCTAACATCACGTCAGAGGCGGGGTCCTCGAAAGAAAACCCCCAACAGCAGCCGCTATCCCAGATGCTGAGTCTTGCTTCTGCAAGCAGGTTACGAAGCGCGCGCTCGATACCGCCAGAAAGGCCGCTTCACGATAAGTGGCAGTCTCATCGAGGGAGGATAGAAGAAACAGGACCGACCGAATTGACGCATGTCACAAGACACGCCTCCCAGCTTGAAGTAATGTGAAAAACAGTTCCGGGCTGGGCAGGTGAAAGCGTTGGGTTTGGAGTTTTAGCCGGTAAGAATCCGGCACTGGCGACGAGTGCGGACCCTCGTCGTCGTCTTATGTAAGATTTCTCCAGTTTCCCACGAAAAAAAAAAAAAAATAATAATAATAATAATAATAATAATAATAATAATATAATTCATAATTATCTTCTATATTATCTTTAAATTTAATTATAATGTATTTGACAATTTAAAACATAAATAAAATGTAAAAAAATAAATGTTACTTAGTTATTGACAACTTAATGTTTTCAAATATAAATAAAATATAAATCTTGTACAATAAATAAATTAACTAGATAAATAAATAAAAATTATTTACCATCCAAAAATAGTTATTATTCTATTATTTTCAAACACTACCAGTATTGGACAAATACTGGACAAGAGCTTCCGCTATTTTGTAATGCTTACTTAACTTTATACTAGAATAACTCATATCACTCAGTAAAACTTGATGAAAATCATATAAAAAAAACTATGTGTATACGAAATATATATATATATACATAATTTTATATACACAATAAAATAAATAAACTAACTATCCGCTATATTTATTGTCCGTTTAAATAGCACTATCAGCGCCATCATATACACATAAGTACAATGTATATCGCATTTTATGTAACCCGTGTCCCGTATCCAAATTTGAATTTCAAATTTCTTTTATTTTATTACAAAAATAATTATTTATAACAATTCTCTTTTTTATTTACTTTTTAATACAAAAAATCGAATAGAAAAAAAAAGAAATATAATAAAAAAATTTATTTATTAAAAAAAATAATATTTTTATAACAAAATTTGATATAAAAAAATATAAAATAATAAAAAATATTTACCACACAAAACAATAAAATTTTAAATTAAAATTTAATTAAAATTTTTAAATATAATTAAACAAAAAACTTTGTTTTTAAACTTGTAAAATTTGGACTTGAACGTTAAATAAACATAACGAATTTTTTCTAAATTTAAGCCTATCTTTAGTATTAAATAATATTAACTATTTTTCTTAAATTAAATTTCAATTTCAGGAACATAATCAACATAAACAGTTATACCAGTAAATAAAAAATTAACAAATTCAAACAAAACATATGAATGTTGCTCTATAACGAATAAATAAATTAATTATATGGTTTCATATAGACAAATTTAAATTGTACAATCTTTTATCACATTTACTTACCTTTACTGTCCAAAATATATGTTTACCAAATATTCTTTAGAAGAAACATTAATGTAAAAAAAGCTATATATGGTTTTATATAAACATATGAAAATTATGTATATATGTATTTTTTTAAATCACGTTTCCTATTACTTCTTTCTTACCAAAAATTTTTTTTTTAAATTTTTGAGATATTTGAGGAACAACACTTTTTTCTTCAATACATTGATATTCAGAATATTAGAATAATATCTAAAATTTAACAACTATAAATACATTTTTAATTTATTATTAGAACATATATGTATATGCAAAATAATACTTCTGCATACTATAATTACAATTCTAATTTTTATTATTATTATTATTATATAGAATAACACAAACCACCAACGGTGCGAGCGCGAAGCGCGAGCTATATGCGGTCGTGCCTTATAAGTTTCGGTTCTCAGGCGCAGCCTCAGAACAGAAACTTGCGCGCGAGGCGCGCGGGGGGTTGGCGCGCGGTAGCGCGCAGGGGGGCTCGGCCCCCCTAGTTTGATATTCAATATTTCTTCGAGATTTTAAAATTAAGAATTGTAACTAGGGTAGATAAGTTCTAAAGATTAATTTAAACAAAAGTTGTTTGTAATGTTTTTTAAAAAGAATCAACAGATTTTGAGATAAATGGCTTTAAAAGTAGTACTTTTTCTAAAAAATTGAATAATTTCCACTTTTCATGGTCGAATAAATCGTAGGCAAATTATTTTTAAAACAAAATTTTTTTTGTATGTTCTGGAAGATTTTTCCAGCCTGTTCTCAAATTTTGTAGCGATTTAAAATTTTCATCGTACCACTTCACGTGAAATAGCTCATATATATGTATGTATATGTATGTATGTATGTGCGTGTGTGTGTGCGGCGGAATATTTATATAATATATATATGGGTGGTTCTCTGTGACATCTATACTGTGTTGTTTTCGAGATAATGAAAAATTAAAAAAATGTCATGTTTTTCAAAAAAATGCTTATAACTTTGGTAAAAAACGTCGTACCAAACGCATCGGGGTGTCATTTTAAAGGTCATCTTACGGGCTTTAAAACGGCGTAAGATTTTTAATTGTACGTATATTTTTGCCTGATTGGCGTAATATTGAACAAAGGTATAAAAAATGAAAATTTTGGTTCTTCGTGTTTTATTAATAAAAAATGCAATTTTTAATTTTTTTACACTTTAAATATCGCAAATTAAAGTATTTGTAATAAGATTTAAAATGCTATCCGGATTTTTTTTCTACGATGTTTTTTCACTAAGATATAAAACTTTAAAGTTTAGTATCTATTTTGCCGGGTATGGCAAAAGTGATTGATGGGTAGTGTATATATATATGTTGAATCCTGAAATCTTGGACACGGCGGCGGCGGTGAAATATTTATATAATATATATATAGTATTGCACAGATAATATTTCTATATAGGATATTTGTTTCGTAAGTATCCTTTCTAGTTTTAAATTTGTTTCCATGGGTGTACTATCTAATTTACTATCTTGGAACTCATATTTATTCATTAATAATTCTATATATTTTGGTTGACTTCGATCCATTGCATTATTAACATAATCATAATTAAATCTTTCATTTTAAATTTTTCACAGAGTAGATTATTTATATTTTGTATCTTTTTTTTATTTTTGCTGCATATTAATGCATCATCACCGTAATTTAGTAAATTAGTAGTGTATTCTTCTTTTCCATGCTTATACAAACTATACACTCAAACCATACATTGATTTTATAAGTTTACAATAGTATATTATGCATTATATACTTATATTATGAGTGAGTAAACTAATACATATTCTTTCAAGTTATGTTAACGACTTTTTTTTGCGCACGGAAAAAATACATGTATTATGTATTATTGAAAAAACAATTTTATAATATATATATATATATATATATATATATATGGGTGGTTCTCTGTGACATCGAAGATGAAAAAAATAAAAATTGCTATAACTGTGGGAATATGTTCTAGAGGTATCCAGTAGTTCTCCTGAATTTTTTCAGATTTTTTCTGGGCCATTATTTTAAGTTACAGACAGTCAAAGTTGACATGTTAGCACTTTTTTGCATTATATGCCCATTTTCATGAATTTTTAGCTCCCAGGGGATGCATTTTTCACTAAAATCATAAGTATGACTTTTTTTGTAAAATTTTCCGAACTTTTCATTAAAAATACTTTTAAAGACATAAATGTATGCTGTCACACTCTTGTAAGCCATTTAAACCTTAAATAGTGAAAATCAGCAATTCTGCTCCGGACTCTGGTAACCTAATACTGTCTAAAAGATGTCTTTTTATAGTCAGAAACTGCCTAAAAATTTCCAGAGTGGGTCTAAATCATTAAGATCACTTATGGTCAAAATATCCGGGAAAAGTGCCCGAAATATTAATAGAAATGTATATTTGTTGCCTTATAACGATGAATCTAGTAGCATGATTATTGCAAAAAAATTTATGCACTTACCTTGGAGTGGTAGAAAAGTATCTTCACTTGTTTCAGTATCTATCTAATCCCCTGTAAGCTGCTAAAAATACAAATATTATTATACAAATGTAAAAAATTAATTTTTAAACATTTTATAATGCTGAATTTTTAGTTTTACATCCCTTACAAGAATTATAATACTAATCTGAAGGATTACTATAAATATATAAACATCATTATTACAATAACTGAATATACGTATTTAATACAAAAGATATATAAATAAATCGGATATATAATTATAATGAATAATATGATAACGTGACAGTGACAAGTTTGTGAAATCTAAACAATGTATTGCTGAATAATAATAATAATAATGTTGATACTTTTATAGTAATCCTTCAGATTAGTATTACAATTCTTGTAAGGGATGTAAAACTAAAAATCCAGCATTATAAATGTTTAAAAAATAATTTTTTATAATTTTATAATAATATTTGTATTTTTAGCAGCTTACAGGGGATTAGATGGATACTGAAACAAGTGGAGATACTTTTCTACCATTCCAAGGTAAGTGCATAAATTTTTTTGCAATGATCATGCTACTAGATTCATCGTTATAAGGCAACAAATATACATTTCTATTAATATTTCGGGCACTTTTCCCGGATATTTTGACCATAAGTGATCTTAATGATTTAGACCCACTCTGGAAATTTTTAGGCAGTTTCTGACTATAAAAAGACATCTTTTAGACAGTATTAGGTTACCAGAGTCCGGAGCAGAATTGCTGATTTTCACTATTTAAGGTTTAAATGGCTTACAAGAGTGTGACAGCATACATTTATGTCTTTAAAAGTATTTTTAATGAAAAGTTCGGAAAATTTTACAAAAAAAGTCATACTTATGTTTTTAGTGAAAAATGCATCCCCTGGGAGCTAAAAATTCATGAAAATGGGCATATAATGCAAAAAAGTGCTAAAATGTCAACTTTGACTCTCTGTAACTTAAAATAATGGCCCAGAAAAAATCTGAAAAAATTCAGGAGAACTACTGGATACCTCTAGAACATATTCCCACAGTTATAGCAATTTTTATTTTTTTCATCTTCGATGTCACAGAGAACCACCCATATATATATATATATATATATTATAAAATTGTTTTTTCAATAATACATAATACATGTATTTTTTCCGTGCGCAAAAAAAAGTCGTTAACATAACTTGAAAGAATATGTATTAGTTTACTCACTCTTGATAAAACTCATAAAATTTTTAAATGTATACTCAATAATAATAAAGCATCTAAAATTCAATGTAATGCTTTAAATATAGATGCAAAATTGTTTGAAGACTAAATAAATATTAATCAAGTATAACATACATTTTTCCAAATATCCATATGATATATATAATGGGTTAAAAATTAAATACATTAATTATAGTATTTTTAAGATAATTCTATTATAAACAGTAATGGCAAAAGAAAATTCAAATTTTAACAGTGGTAATGTAAAATACGAATTACATTTAAAAAGATTTTAAAAAATTATTAATTTAGGAGCATTTAATTTAAATATTTTTTAATTTAATATTTCAAAATTGAATGGATTAATGGGTTAAAAATTAAATACATTAATTATAGTATTTTTAAGATAATTCTATTATAAACAGTAATGGCAAAAGAAAATTCAAATTTTAACAGTGGTAATGTAAAATACGAATTACATTTAAAAAGATTTTAAAAAATTATTAATTTAGGAGCATTTAATTTAAATATTTTTTAATTTAATATTTCAAAATTGAATGGATATACAAGTGTGTAGATAATGTATATTTATGTAACACAATATTATAAATAAACAAGTATGTATTTATTAGAAACAGAAGGATATTTAAGTAATGAATTTGTTTATAATAATCAAAATAAATATTTGGGCTCTGCATAGGAAAAATAAATTGTATATAATTATGGATTAAAACGCAAATTTTGAAAGAGGGTGCAAATTACGAATTAAGGGAGAAATGGAAGAAACATGTTTTTATTTATATGCCGCTAAAATGTTATAAATAGTTCTTTAAAATTAATAAAAAAATTTATTTATTTAAGAAGAAAGTTTTATTACTCCATATAAAAGTACAAAATATTAATGACATAGAACTTTTGGCAATGATCGTTCGTCATTGAATAAATTAATTTTAGGAGGTAAAGTTCTATTTAGATCCGTTTAAAATAATCTAAAATTATAAAATACTACAATTTAGTAAGTATATGTACTTTACTATTTTTGGTAAGTTAATTTTTCATTAACATTTATAATTATTAATATATAAATTTAAGCTTTATAAGAATTCATATAGTTTAAAATTTACAGTTAACATTTAATATGTCTCTATTTTTTTTATTATTTTTATTCTGATTTCATTATACTAAATTTTGGTAAAAAGCTTTTATTTATTAATTATAAATGTATTTAAAAAGAAATTAAATTTTTGGTATAAAACCCAGTGCACTATAACAGTACCTCCAAGGTGTTGTGTGAATCTGTTTAATTTCTAAGTTATCCATAGATTCAAACATTATTTTAAATAAATTAATTACGAAAAACCTTTTTCGAAATTAAAAATAGGGGGTTGGCGCGCGCAGCGCGCAGGGTGGCGAAGCCCCCCTAGTATATATATATATATATATATATATACACTACCCATCAATCACTTTTGCCATACCCGGCAAAATAGATACTAAACTTTAAAGTTTTATATCTTAGTGAAAAAACATCGTAGAAAAAAAATCCGGATAGCATTTTAAATCTTATTACAAATACTTTAATTTGCGATATTTAAAGTGTAAAAAAATTAAAAATTGCATTTTTTATTAATAAAAAACGAAGAACCAAAATTTTCATTTTTTATACCTTTGTTCAATATTACGCCAATCAGGCAAAAATATACGTACAATTAAAAATCTTACGCCGTTTTAAAGCCCGTAAGATGACCTTTAAAATGACACCCCGATGCGTTTGGTACGACGTTTTTTACCAAAGTTATAAGCATTTTTTTGAAAAACATGACATTTTTTTAATTTTTCATTATCTCGAAAACAACACAGTATAGAAAAAAATGTTAAATACAAAAAAGGTTTCTTTTTGTATAAAAAATAGTAAAATATAGTCAAAATAAAAAAATTAAAAAAAAATTTTTTTTTGGTTTTTTTTAATGTGCAAAAGTAACAATTGAATATATACAAATATAAGAAAAAAACATAAATAATTTTTTATAAGTCATTTACATCGAGTTATACATTTTTCAATAAAATAAATATTTGTTTCAATAATAAATAATAAATAATAATAATATTAATAAACAATAAACAAAACTACATTTTAAACTGTATTTTCATCTATATGACCACCTTTACTTTTAATTACAGCTTCGCATAATCGTGGCATCCGAAGTATCAATTTATTTAATGTTGTAGCTTGCACATTTTGCCATTCGTGTTTTAATATAGTCCATAGATTAGACTTAGAGGTCGGGCAAACTTTTCTCACTGCCCTATCAAGCTCTTCCCATAAAAGTTCAATTGGGTTCAGGTCTGGTGACTGTGGGGGCCATTCCATTACTTCCAACTTTTTTTGTTTTTGTAAATTATTTAAATAATCTTTACACAGTTTCGATGAATGTTTAGGATCATTGTCCTGTTGAAATATAAATGAAGATTTAAGCAAACGTTTCCCAGAAGGTACTGCATTTTCTTTCAATATTTTTTTATAATCCTCTTTTAACATTTTGCCTTCAATTTTAACAAGATCTCCAACTTTTGATCCTGCAAAACACCCCCACACCATCACCGAACCTCCTCCGTGTTTAACCGTAGGTACTATACACTCACTTAAACACTTTTCACCATTTCTTCTTCTTACAAAAACTCTTCTTTTGGATCCGAAAATTTCGAACTTAGACTCGTCAGACCAGAGTACCTTTTTCCAATCGTCGTTTGTCCAGTGTCTGTGATGTCTCGCCCACTGCAGTCTTTTTTTTCTGTTTACTGGTCTTAACAAGGGTTTTTTTACTGCAACTCGTCCGATCAAACCAGCTTTTTTTAATCTTCTTTGTACAGTGGAGTGGCTTACCGGATTAGACAAAGATTTATTTACATGTGCAGTAATTTCTGGTACTGTTAAGTTTCGGTTTCGTAGACTCAGATTTACAATGTATTTATCTTCTGCTAAAGATGTTTTTTTTCGAGTTTGACCTCGCTTATTAGCAACACTTTTTGTTTCTTTAAATTTGTTTACATTGTAGTCAATAGTACGTCTACTAATTCCTAATATTTTTGCAATACTGTTATTACTTTTCTTTATTTCATGAAGAGAAATGATTTTCATACGATCAAAATTAGATAGATTTTTGGTTTTCGTCATGTTTACTCATTGTCTATTTACAATCGTATGAACAGGAAAATTACAATCGGTAGTTTTGATTGACTAAGTAAATAAAGTTTAGCATGAGAGCACATTGTATAAAATTCACGGAATAGAGCAGCCGAAATTGTAGCGTAAATGTACAAATAATTACAAATTAATTTAAAATAATACGAAAAGGTTCATATACAAAGCCGCATTCCATTCCATATTACATATTAGTATACACTATCCGTTTTGATTTTTATAAAAAATAGACCAAATCAATTTTACTTTTAATTATTTATTTGTACTATATTTATTATTTTTAAATAATAAAAAAAAATACAAATTTTTTCCCATTAAAAAACCAAAAAAAATTTTTTTTTCAATTTTTTTATTTTGACTATATTTTACTATTTTTATACAAAAAGAAACCTTTTTTGTATTTAACATTTTTTTCTATACTGTGTTGTTTTCGAGATAATGAAAAATTAAAAAAATGTCATGTTTTTCAAAAAAATGCTTATAACTTTGGTAAAAAACGTCGTACCAAACGCATCGGGGTGTCATTTTAAAGGTCATCTTACGGGCTTTAAAACGGCGTAAGATTTTAATTGTACGTATATTTTTGCCTGATTGGCGTAATATTGAACAAAGGTATAAAAAATGAAAATTTTGGTTCTTCGTTTTTTATTAATAAAAAATGCAATTTTTAATTTTTTACACTTTAAATATCGCAAATTAAAGTATTTGTAATAAGATTTAAAATGCTATCCGGATTTTTTTTCTACGATGTTTTTCATTATGCGAAGCTGTAATTAAAAGTAAAGGTGGTCATATAGATGAAAATACAGTTTAAAATGTAGTTTTGTTTATTGTTTATTAATATTATTATTATTTATTATTTATTATTGAAACAAATATTTATTTTATTGAAAAATGTATAACTCGATGTAAATGACTTATAAAAAATTATTTATGTTTTTTCTTATATTTGTATATATTCAATTGTTACTTTTGCACATTAAAAAAACCAAAAAAAATTTTTTTTTAATTTTTTTATTTTGACTATATTTTACTATTTTTTATACAAAAAGAAACCTTTTTTGTATTTAACATTTTTTTCTATACTGTGTTGTTTTCGAGATAATGAAAAATTAAAAAATGTCATGTTTTTCAAAAAAATGCTTATAACTTTGGTAAAAAACGTCGTACCAAACGCATCGGGGTGTCATTTTAAAGGTCATCTTACGGGCTTTAAAACGGCGTAAGATTTTTAATTGTACGTATATTTTTGCCTGATTGGCGTAATATTGAACAAAGGTATAAAAAATGAAAATTTTGGTTCTTCGTTTTTTATTAATAAAAAATGCAATTTTTAATTTTTTTACACTTTAAATATCGCAAATTAAAGTATTTGTAATAAGATTTAAAATGCTATCCGGATTTTTTTTCTACGATGTTTTTTCATTATGCGAAGCTGTAATTAAAAGTAAAGGTGGTCATATAGATGAAAATACAGTTTAAAATGTAGTTTTGTTTATTGTTTATTAATATTATTATTATTTATTATTTATTATTGAAACAAATATTTATTTTATTGAAAAATGTATAACTCGATGTAAATGACTTATAAAAAATTATTTATGTTTTTTTCTTATATTTGTATATATTCAATTGTTACTTTTGCACATTAAAAAAACCCAAAAAAAATTTTTTTTTTAATTTTTTTATTTTGACTATATTTTACTATTTTTTATACAAAAAGAAACCTTTTTTGTATTTAACATTTTTTTCTATACTGTGTTGTTTTCGAGATAATGAAAAATTTAAAAAATGTCATGTTTTTCAAAAAAATGCTTATAACTTTGGTAAAAAACGTCGTACCAAACGCATCGGGGTGTCATTTTAAAGGTCATCTTACGGGCTTTAAAACGGCGTAAGATTTTTAATTGTACGTATATTTTTGCCTGATTGGCGTAATATTGAACAAAGGTATAAAAAATGAAAATTTTGGTTCTTCGTTTTTTATTAATAAAAAATGCAATTTTTAATTTTTTTACACTTTAAATATCGCAAATTAAAGTATTTGTAATAAGATTTAAAATGCTATCCGGATTTTTTTTCTACGATGTTTTTTCACTAAGATATAAAACTTTAAAGTTTAGTATCTATTTTGCCGGGTATGGCAAAAGTGATTGATGGGTAGTGTATATATATATGTTGAATCCTGAAATCTTGGACACGGCGGCGGCGGTGAAATATTTATATAATATATATATAGTATTGCACAGATAATATTTCTATATAGGATATTTGTTTCGTAAGTATCCTTTCTAGTTTTAAATTTGTTTCCATGGGTGTACTATCTAATTTACTATCTTGGAACTCATATTTATTCATTAATAATTCTATATATTTTGGTTGACTTCGATCCATTGCATTATTAACATAATCATAATTAAATCTTTCATTTTAAATTTTTCACAGAGTAGATTATTTATATTTTGTATCTTTTTTTTATTTTTGCTACATATTAATGCATCATCACCGTAATTTAGTAAATTAGTAGTGTATTCTTCTTTTCCATGCTTATACAAACTATACACTCAAACCATACATTGATTTTATAAGTTTACAATAGTATATTATGCAACAAGTATGGGAAGTGTATTCTTTACGAGAAGCGATATTACAAAATAGCGGAAGCTCTTGTCCAGTATTTTTCCAATACTGGTAGTGTTTGAAAATAATAGAATAATAACTATTTTTGGATGGTAAATAATTTTTATTTATTTATCTAGTTAATTTATTTATTGTACAAGATTTATATTTTATTTATATTTGAAAACATTAAGTTGTCAATAACTAAGTAACATTTATTTTTTTACATTTTATTTATGTTTTAAATTGTCAAATACATTATAATTAAATTTAAAGATAATATAGAAGATAATTATGAATTATATTATTATTATTATTATTATTATTTTTTTTTTTTTCGCGGGAAACTGGAGAAATCTTACATAAGACGACGACGAGGGTCCGCACTCGTCGCCAGTGCCGGATTCTTACCGGCTAAAACTCCAAACCCAACGCTTTCACCTGCCCAGCCCGGAACTGTTTTTCACATTACTTCAAGCTGGGTGGCGTGTCTTGTGACATGCGTTAATTCGGTCGGTCCTGTTTCTTCTTTCCTCCCTCGATGAGACTGCCACTTATCGTGAAGCGGCCTTTCTGGCGGTATCGAGCGCGCGCCTAAAGGTGGCACAGGCTCCGGACCCCGCCACGTGAGACACTCCCTCAGCATCCTTTGATGGACAAAGAAAGCATTTGGGAGCGCTCTTGCAATTCTTAAGGTTGTGTGCAGGCTCGCCGCACTTGTAGCACGACGAGGACCTATCCACTCCCTCACACTTCCTTTTCGTGTGGCCGAAGTCTAGGCACCGATAGCACCTCTCGACCAAGACACGATCCCGAACGCGGCAGCTTACGAAGCCGACGCAGAGATGCCGCATCGACTTCAGCTTGTCAGCGATCTCGTGATCCAGCTTCACGATGGCTGTCTTCTGTTGACTGCGGTTTAGGCCCAAAAGCGTCACCTCTCGGCCCTCAGGCGAAGAAGTAAGCACTTTATTTAGGGCTGCCACCACTTCGTCCCTCGTTGTGAGAGCGTCCAGGTCTCTGATCTCAAGGGTAACCCTTCGATCTCGGACTCGAACTTCTCCCATTCCTTGGGTAGCAGTACGCACTTTCTCCGCGAATACTGCCGCATCGGTTTTTTTGCCTAGCCGAAGCAGGACATCTCCCCGCCCTGTGGGCCGCACAATTAGAACCTGCGCGCCACTGTCGTCCGGATTCACTTCCTTTCGGAACTTCCCCAGAACTTCAGCAAACGTTCGGTTCCTCGCGATTGTGACCACCAGGGTGGATACCGGCGCCTTCTGGCGCTTTCTCCTGTCAAGAGGCGCCTGTCCCGACTTAACCGTCGGCTTCTTCTTTTCCACCACAGGCTTGGACTTGGATTGCTCCTTGTCCTTACCAGCTGGTGGCACCTCCTTGCAAGGTTTCTTCTTCTTACGGGTTTTAGAGGCCTCGGGTGGGCTTTGAGGGCCCTCCCTACTCCTCTTTTGAGCCTGTATCTTGGCTGTAGCCGCGATGACGGCTTTAGCAATGATGCCTCTTCTCTTAGGCCGCCGACGATTCTCGTGGCCAACTCGATAATCCTCGACTTGGCACTTGTAATCATCGACTGTTAAAGACATTTTCTTCGTTTTCCCGTAGAGCTCTTGTACAAGAGCGTCTAGGATTTTCAGCCCTGTTTTGACGACCATGGAAATGTTAGGCTGCTTTGCACAAGCTGCCAACATTGCCTGAAGTGCTTTTTTCAGATGGTCGTAAGTGGAGTCGATCTCCTCCTGCGCCTTCTCCACCTTCTTGTATTCCTTACGGAACACTTCTATCTCCTCTTGAGATTCTCTGCTATAGGCAGAGATGCCGCTGATGGCGCTACCAATGCTGGTAACGCTGCCGCTTCGTAACCTGCTTGCAGAAGCAAGACTCAGCATCTGGGATAGCGGCTGCTGTTGGGGGTTTTCTTTCGAGGACCCCGCCTCTGACGTGATGTTAGAACTAAGCGGTTTGTGGCCTCCCCCAAAATCCATGAGGCCAGCGCCGGCCACCGGGGCTTTCACCCGATCGGAACCGACGACGGGATTCACTCCTAGTTTGGAGTTGCCCGCTTGGGGTAGTATGTTTTCATCTCGCTTGCTCATACTTCTGGTTGTACTGTTTGGTCCACGGAGATAATTTTATTTCACCTCTACCCTTCACGCTAGAGTGACGAGCATTCCCCCATCCGCCACCCGGGGGACGCGCCGCATACGGGGACAGAACACCCCGCGCGGATTATTATTATTATTATTATTATTATTATTATTATTATTATTATATTCCAGGTATAACCGTATAGATACAATGTACATTGTATATACTAAATACTGTTGTTAAATATGTCCCTGCCATTTGAATTTGTGGTTTAATTGACAAATCTTATCATGACAGACACACACGGTGAAAACTTGCACTGCACATAGCATTACTACATTCCTGTAATTGTTCTTGTGCAGTAATATTGTATAAACAAATATTTACAGAAGTAGTGCTGATACAAGTTCAAACAAAGGTTTCTCAGCTAGTAGTTACGGTAGTGCTCCGCAATCATTGTCAACTTTCCAACATCCTAGTCATTGGTTATTGAAAGTAAACGGTTTCACTCAACAAGTGCATCATAAATATCATTTACATTGTTTAAAAGGTAAGATATTAAAAAATCTTGAATTTACTTTTTGTAACTAAGTTATAAATTCTTGATGTGATGATGATTATTATAATATGTTTTCTTTTCTTAGCTAAAGAAATCATGTTGACATAAATCACGTTGTTGTATTCATTATTTATAAAACTTACATAAAGTCATCATTCACTTTAGGATGCATGGAATCTCTTTTTATTTTAGTGTAAATAATGTGTAAATAACTTGGTATGGAGAAAGAGGTGAACACACTCTTCCAATTTTGGTCATTTCTCTTAAAGAATTTCAATTGCACTATATACAAAGAGTTTAGTAGAATAGCTTATGGAGATGTATGTCAAGGATATGAAGGATATTGTTATGGGTTTAAGTCTCTGTTTTGAATTTTTTTATAATTACGGTTTAGAACAAAAATTCAGACCACAACTTTATAAAGATTTTCAAGTGGAGACAGCGAAAAATTATAAAAGTAGTAAGTGCATTTATCTACATAAGATATTCAGGATTTTTAGATAGAAATTGTATTTTACGCTACAAATAAAATTTATATTTTGTAATTGTTCTATTGAATTATATTATTAAACAAAATTAAATAAAAAAATATTGCTGTAAAGATTAAAATCATCTTTGTAAATAAACCATAGGTATATAAGATTTAAATTATTTTTATTTAGATCAAGTTTATGGACTGGAAAAATTCTGGGCGTTTTTTAAGTATTATAAGTACTTTTAGATCAACTTTTTGTTCACACTAAATTATAAGAATATCTCCATAAATTTAAAACTATCGAAGATTTTAGAGAAGTAGAGGTGAATTAAGTTATTAAAAAATTTTCTATAATTTATTGGAAATTATTGATTTTATGTTAAGATTGGATATTTTTTAAGTAAACTTTAAATGAAAGATTCGTGTTAATTTGCGAATTTTTAAATCTCAATTATCCAAATTATCATTAAATAAACATAATTGTATACTTTATAAATTTTATAGCCTTAAATTAAATGAATTCTCGAGATCACTAGCTGCCAATCGCCGCAACAGAAGCGTATTGGAAAGCGCAAGCGGTATTGAAGCTTCATCATCGGGAAATCGTGTACGCTGATTACCAGATGGATCGAACATAGTAACACTGCCGACTGCAAATAATTCTACAGCGTCTACATTGCAAGCTCAACCTCATCAAGCTCAAAAACAGAACGTAAACCTCTCACAATATTGCAATAGAACGGGCTACATCGGCTCTGGCAGACTCTGTCACCCCAGAAGACATCATTGTCATCGAACCAACTTCAACAAGCGTAATCGAAAAATAGACACGATTCGGACACTATGGTTAAATCTGAAGAAGTTGTCAAGACTACGAAAAAGTGAATGAGCTTACGAGTGGTAAGTCAACGATGATGGAACACTTTGAGAACACATGTAGATAAAATTTTCTGCATTACTAATTTTTAAAATTTGGTCATTATAATTTAACAGGGTGCTTCGACATCACTACATCTATTACTATCGTTGAGCTCGAACAGTGGTCCCGGTCTACAGCAATCGCAGCAGCTACCACCTCGAGTACCAACGAGGCCATTTGTGTCATTAAGTAATACTGTTTGTACTAGTTTGTATGTTCTAGAACAACAACAGCCGTCATGATTTCAGTCAAAGTATTCGTTATCTAGCGATTCATTTCCTGAATAAAGAAATGCCTAATTACAGAGGCATATATACCAGAATTATTCTAACCACGAGGTAGTTTTCATTTTCGTTTGTTTTTTTTTTATAATATATCTGTAATTTTATAATAAAACAATGAGAGAATTTGATTTATAGATTAGGAGATAAAGTGATAAAGATATATCGAAAACCAATGTCATCAAATGTACTGAATAATATGAAGACACAAGAAGCAAACGGTTTTAACCAAAAATTCAAACTTCAAAGAAAAAAATAGATAGTTCGAACGGAAAATGTGTTATAAAATTGTAAAAGTGAACTGAAAATACTTCTATAGTTTGCTTTGAATTCTACATATTACAATTGAATTTATTTTTAATGTTTATTTAGTTTGGAATGTGTAATATATAATAAAATAATATTTTATTTTATTATTATGTTTATAGCTGTATGAACCCTTCTCGGATTCTTGGTAAGCTGAAAAATAAAAAAAAATTAATAATGTTCATTTTTTTCTCTGGAGTTTGAATGTTTTATTAAAACTGTTTGTTGCTTGTGTTTTTATATCATTCAGTATATTTGATGACATCGACTTTCGATATATCTTTATCACTCTGTCTTCTAATCTATAAATCAAATTCAGTAATTTATATATTATTTATATTTCATTATAAGTTTAAAAGAAACGTCTATATATTCCAGGGAAATCGATTCATCATTGAGACGACACAGTTTACCGAATCTCCTAACTGGTTTCATACCATAATTAGCAAGTAACCGTTCTACGTATCTCGCTCACTAACTTGCAGGTAATAATTCAGCGGCAATGGCTGACAAATTTCTTCTGATTCTCAATTTGATTATTACTTGGCGTTTTACAATGGCTTTTTCTCAGGATCAATACCATTGAATACTGCTTGACTGACTTGTCTGTTTGTACCACCTGAATTTAGTGCCTACTACAAGGAATTACTTGTTACTTCATTATCGTCCTCTATTTTCCAAAATATACTGTGACGTGTCCACTGGGGATTAGGGTGGAGTCACGGTTAAAACACGAATTAAACAACTTCGTTAAAAGGAGATTGCAGGTTTATTGCACTTAATGTGGTCGTAAGTATTACACGGCAAAGCAGCGGCTTTGCCGTTCAAAATTGCCAGTCACGTTGGCCGCAGTCGCTCGCGTTCGCGCGTTTGCGGGCCATCCCGCACCTAACCACGCGTCGCGCATACACACTTAAAGGAAGCTGGATTTGGGAGGAAGGAGCACGGCTCACCTGGACGCTCGTCTCCTGGATCCCTCGGACACACACGTGGTTTGTAAAATTGCTGTATTGCGGGTTACACGATCGGTGGTCGGTCGCAGTCTGTCGATTATCGGCACGCACGAAGCGAGAGAGTTTTTCCTCGGCGTATTGCGCAGGCGCGCCTACTCTCGCGTCTCGAGTCGTGCGCGCTCGGCTCGGTTCGTACTGGCCGCTCGGGCCGTGATTTCGCTGCCTCGACGGAGATGTCGTCGACGACGTTGACTTTCTTTGGTGCTGGATGGCGATCGAGTAATTGCAGCCCTGCTGAGAAGACTATCTGCGAGGTAAGCTTTAAATCGTTCCTTTTTACCTCGATTTTAAGCTAAATCGAGCCCCTCGTGTTTCTTTATTGCAGGTGCCGTATATCGTCGATACGGGATCTTCGGCTCGGAGTGTCCGGACAGGTGGAGAAGGCATTCAATGCTGGATGGAACCTGGGGATACAGTACGGATCATTCCTGGTGCTGGACAAGGCATTAGGATGGATGCTGGATCAACGGAGCAGTGTGTGTGTGTGTGCAATTGTGCGCAGTCAGGAGTCGCATCTCCTTTGCTTCGGGTTCTCCTGCTTACTACGCACTGTAAGCCTATATCGGTTGCACACATTCGCATATGTGTGTCTAATAGGACTTAATTGGTATGTATAGCACGCTTACTTCGCATAGTAAGCTTGACAGGTGCTATACTATACCTTGTCTCGCTAGTTTATTTCTAAGTGACATGTAGTATAACTACAATGTCACAATACTTATGATGATTCAATAACCCACTGCATCAACATCCAAATAAACTAATTGGATTTCGCCTTCGTCATAATGTCATTAAGATATCGTAAATCAACCAACGTTATTTATTTTTTACGTTTACATTTTAAAGGTTTGATATTATTTCATTGATATATATATATATACTAATTTATTGCAATTCCTTAAAAAACAAGTATTTTTTTTTATTAAAAACATTTAATTTATTGTTTTTTCTTTTCTTTTACAGCATTTAAGATAATAGTATTATCAAAATAAATATTAATACTGATTTTTTTAAAATCGAAAATAGACTTATAAAAAAACTAATGGATAAAACATTATAATACAAAAGAAAATATCCAGATTATTGAGTATAGCACCAAGTTTTTGTCTAGTTACAGCTGAAATATGGTTCTACCGACCTTGTTATAGCACAACAAAAATATGATTCCACCGATCTTACTGGAAATAGAACCAGCAGCATCCGAAGGGTAGAGGAAACTACTCTTAAAATTTCAGCTAAATCAGTTGAAAATTTTTCAAGATATTTGTGGAACACCGAATTTTTAAATTTCAAATTGATGATACTAGCGACTGCGAGTCTGTAGCGTCAAAAATAGTGGAAAATCATGTACTACGTTACATAGGAAAAAGTTGCGTCTTTGTAATTAAAACATTTTGTTAATAGAAAGTTATTTGATAGGAGTTCTACATTTCGAGTTATTGTGCGAAAAATGAACGAAAGTCGTTTTTAGAGAAATTTTAAATTTATTATAGCTTTAATATGGTTCCGCCGATGTTGCTGGACATAGAACCAGCACCTTCTTATATGTAGAGAAAACTACCCTCAAGGTTTCAGTCAAATCGGGTAATAACTTTTTGAGATATTCGTGGAACAACACTTTTTTCGATGACAAAAATATAAGGCTCTCCCGTATAACGGTCGTGCCTAAAAATGTAAACATTGGCTCGCTCTCGATTCTTCACTATTTAAGAAAGCGCGAATTGTATACGTACTCTTATATTGTCAAAGTTTTCGTCGTGTATACTTCTATTTGCCGTTTCCTTGTTTACGATGAGGAAAAAGAAAAACAAATTTAAATCGACTTTCGACGAAATCAGTTTTCATATTATACACTTAATTATGATATTGATATTAGAAGGTATTATTTTCACTTTTTTATATTCATTTTCACTATCTGAGTTGTGCAAAAAAATTATTTATAAATAAAATTTTTTCAGTCTGAAGAGGGTGGCATTGACCACCGAAACGTTACAAAAAGAAAAATGCATTAAAATTTTTTTCATTTACCTTACAACTACATTTGACTCGGGAAGATTGATAAAAATTCTATACATATACATTGAAAACCACCGAGTGATAAAATCAAATTAACAAAAATGAACTAATATTATTCTGTTATTAAGATTCTATAACCTACTTCACTGTACCCTAATAAAATACCCATATCTGCCTTTTTGTCTCATTTAGATTTTATTTTTTGTTTACGAAGAATTCCTCACGAAAACTGTACTCGTGCTTACTAATGTACGGTTTCTTAAGGGGGTCCCAAATTCAATTTTATGACTGTATTATCGACCTGCTGTCGGTGTAGTAGGTTCCATTATCAGTATAATACATCATCTAGCGTACAATTTAGTTATACTAACATTGTGATTTAATTTTGTGGAGATAATATAACCTATAAGCTTGAATGAATTTTTTCTCTGTCGATCGAGAGACAAAAAATCTTTTTTCTGTAACTTTGAGAATGCCTTCTTAGCGTGTAAAATCTCTATAAACAAAAATTGTGTACTTAAAAAACAGAAAACTTTTTTTGAATTCACTTACGTGCTGAAATATTTTTAATAGCTTAATCCGATAAATTCAGGATTGTTTACTCATTATAGAGTGGGCAATTAGGCAGACAGTACTGCGCTTGTTAATTACAAGTCAATAATATTTTTACTCGCTATAATGTGATAACAATTTTAATAAATTGTTCAATTTTTTAAAAACTGAAATAAAATATAATATCTATAAACAGTTATTAGCAATCGCTGTGTTAGCATTAAAATTCATACTTTATAACTGAAATCATATAATGCCTTAATCCAATAACTGTTTTTTAATAACGTATAAAATGTCTATGAATAATAATTGTGTACTTGCTTTTTATAATTAGTTCATCTAGAACTTTTTTCTTTTAGACAAATTTTTTTTTTAAATCATAAAACTTTTATCAATGCAGTTACGTACTGAAATATTTTGAATCTCTTAATCCTACAAATTCAAGAATGTTTACTCATAATTGAGTTTTTGGCAACCCGGCAGACAGTACTGTACCTGTATAGTTAGTAGTCATTGATATTTTTACTCACTATGAAGTAATAATAATTTTAATAAATTGTTGAATTTTTATAACAATACCAATCGGAAGTTATAGTCTATATACCTACTCTATAAAAATTTAGTTTACAATAAAAATTTCGGTGTGTTTATTTGCACATTTGAATTAAAAAATTGTTTTTTTTTCTGTATAAAATCTTATATTATATTAAAATTCATCCGTTCTCCGGTGTCCGGCGGTGGTGTCCGGTGTCCCGCGGCGGTGTCCGGTTTCCTGTTGTAAGAATTAAGATTATGTGTGGAGTGGAAGGGTTAACGCTGATATTTCGGGATAACTTCACTAATTACGGGATATCCTGAATATTTCGGGAATTTTTTAGTTATTTCAGGATAACTCCACCAATTACGGGATTTTATAAATATTTCACTAATTTCTTAGGTATGCAGGGATAAATCCACCAATTTCGGGATTTCCAGGACATATCGGGGTTTTCTGTTGTATTTCGGGATAATTTCACTAACTGAGGGATTTCCTGGATGTTTCGGGATTTTCTGAGGTATTCCTGGATATCTCCACCAATCTCGGGATTTCCTGTATGTTTCGGGATTTTCTGGGGTATTTCGGGATAAATCCACCAATTTCGGGATTTCCTGGATGTTTCCGGATTATCTGTGGAATTTCGGGATATCTACACCAATTTCGGGATTTCCTGGATGTTACGGGATTTTCTGAGGTATTCCGGGATATCTCCACCAATTTCGGGATTTCCTGGATGCTTCGAGATTTTCTGAGGTATTCCGGGATAATCTCACTAACTTAGGGATTTCCTGGACATTTCGGGAACTTTCATGAATTCCGGGATATCTCCAACAATTTCGGGATTTCCTGGATGTTCCTGGATTTTCTGGGGTATTTCGGGATAATTTCACGAGCTGTGGGATTTTCTGGACATTTTGGGAATTTTGAGGTATTTCAGATATCTCCACCAATTTTGTGATTTCCTGGATGTTGCGGGATTTTCTGAGGTATTCCGGGATATCTCTACCAATTTCGGGATTTCCTGGACACATCGGGGTTTTCTGTTGTATTTCGGGTTAAACTCACTAACTGAGGGATTTCCTGCATATTTCGTGAATTTTGAGGTATTTCGGACTATCTCTACCAATTTTGGGATTTCCTGGATGTTTAGGGATTTTCTGGGGTATTTTGGGATAACTCCACTAATTACGAGATTTACCTGGATATTCGGTAATTGCTGAGGTGTTCCGGGATAACCCAGAAATATTAAATTAAATTTAATATCATATTAAAATATTAAAAAAGTGTTTAAGCACTTTTGCCAGTACTCCAATGTTTGTATATTTTTGTACCAAATTAAATTATTATATTAAGAACATACCTATAAGTAATATTATAAGTAATTAATAATAAATAATAGTCACTACATACATAAATAATGTGAAATAAAGTGGCCATAGTAATACTAACATAGACTGAAACAGTACTGTCAGTCTAATAATATTTAATAACTTAAATAATATATTTTAATGTAATATATATTTTATTTGATGATTCGTTTTGTTTTTTTATCACATTTAAATATACGTTTTTACACATTTTTCGTCACACTCTATTACAAAGGTGTAAAATGAGTGAGAAAGGTGGATAAAAAAATTAAAACTTTTTTTTGATTTATTATCTATTTATATATCAAAATTCATCCGTTCTCCGGTGTCCGGTATCTCAAAAGTTACAAGAATTAAACGTGTATGTGGTATGAAAGGGTTAACGCTGAATACGACAACCACTCATCATTTATCTCACATGTAATGATAGGTGCCGGAGGAGTCATGAGGGGAAGGGGTAAAATTAGAAAATTTTTTAAATATTTTATAGGGGTTATCGGTATATGTGAATTAGAATATGACGACCATTCTTTTTTATTCTAAAAAAACTAAGATGAGATTGTTGGTTACGGTGAATAGCGATATGATACTCTCTCTTCATTTATCCTCCATTTATTGCTAGATGGTGGAGGGGCAAGAGGGGGAGAGGGGAAATAAAATTAGAAAAATTCCACAAATAATTTAGGGGTTTCGGTACAGGTGAATAACAATATGACAATCACTCTTTTTTATCCCCTATTGTAAAGATGAAGGAAGGTGGGAGGAAGGGTCAACATTGAATATGACAACCAGTCTTAATTTTTCCCCATGTACTGATTGAGTGGTAGGGGGTAAGAGTAGGGTTTAGTTGAAAAATTCTAAAACTATTTTATAGGAGTTTTCGGTAAAAAAAAGCAGTCACAGTTTTTTTTATTACATTTATATAGATTTTTTTTACAAACATTTTTCATCATCTTATATTTCTAATATGTAAAATGCGTGAGGAAGGTGGTTAAAAAATTTAAAATATTATTTTTCTTTCATTTTTTTTAATGTAATACCAAAATAAATTTAATGTAATATTAAAATAACTTTTATAATTAATATTCAATTTTTTATTATTGTAATTGGATATCATTTATATTTTTTGGTTGCAATTACTAAAATTCTTTTTTATAAAAGATTTTTGAAAATAAAACAAAATTAATAAATTAATAAATGTGAAAATAAATCTTTTAGCAAGAATTTTAATCTGAAAAAATTTTTTATAAATTCAATTATTATGTATAATTATTTGTTTGAAAGAATAATTGAATATATACGATGCATTAGCTGGGTTTAGTAATTTTGTATGAAATTTTAATTCTTCATCTCCTTTCCGTGAAAGATCATGAAAAAGCATGAAATATATGTAAAATGGTCAAAGAATAATTTTATATTCTAATTTTTGTTGTTGAAAATATTATTCTGGTAGAAAAATAACACATTTGTTACCAGATTGGTGTAGCTTCTTACAGGAATAGTGTGGAAATATTGTAAGTAATGATATATGTGTTATTACGTTTTAAAAATAAAAATTAAAATTCCTTACTCCAGTGTAAGTTTTATCATGTTGATTATTTTTAATTTTTTGTCATTGTTTCAGTATTATGTAGAAATATGTTCAGTATCTATAAACTCTTGTGTAATTGACTAAAATTAAATAAGTATATACAATGTTGCAAATATAATACACTGTTATTTTTATTTTATTTACTAAAAAAAATTGTTCGTAACTGAATACTAGGTTAATTAATTACACATTATATTATATTTTACATTTTTATTCAATTAAATTGTAAAATTATAAATTTAAAAAAAAATATAAAAAATAAGTATATATTTAGTGTAATTTCGACCGAGGAATTGTTGCTAGTTATAATTAAAAAAAATTCTGTGTAATTTACAATTGCAATTGCCTGCTGATATGAACTGAGACGTTAGGGGAGCACTAACCTTTCCACCTGTAATATAACTATATAAATCACTGTAAGCTCCTACGGCTAACTAACTTACTTGTAAATAGCCCCCGGAGCTCCATGTTAATCCTATAGCGAACCAGCGTAGAAGAAGAAGCACCACGTCATCAGCAACACAATGATAAACCCGTTGACAGCTCGGCAAGAAGCGCGATCGGACACGTATACCGACAGCCGAACGCACGGGCGAACGGCGAACGCTCGCATAATACCAGCGCAATGCGCATGCGCGCACGGACGAGACGAGCCGAGTCCCGACGGAGATGAGACCTCCGTGGACTTCGTTTAGAAATGTTTGAATATTATTAGTTAAAACTGTAATAATTGTCTATTTATTTCACTTAATAGTCGAAATAGCAATTTTTTTTATTTTTCTACAAAATAGTGACGCGCTCTAATCGGGCAACAAAAGCGACTTCGTGGTGCGTGAACGCTGGCGATCGAAATAGCGGACGCACCATCAACTCCTCACTTTCGAATCTCACATTCGAGATTGACTATTCTGGTTAATCATTGAGAAATGAAATACTATTCTTAATTAATCTTTTAAATGTCTGTTATTTAAATAAATCTAGTAACGTCAAAGAGTAATTATCTGTCTTTTTGTAAAAGATAATGGTGCGTGAATCGAGCAGCAAAGCGACTTCATGGTACGTCAACGCTGGCAATCGACATCGCGGACGCACCATCAACTCCCCACTTTCGAATCTGTCAATCGAATTTGGGTATTCTGGTTGATCCTTGAGAACTAACATAGCATTGTTAATTAATTTTTTAAATGTCTATATTATTTAAATAAATCTAGTAACCTCAAAGAGTAATTATCTGTCTTTTTGTAATAAAATAGCGCGTGATTCGAGCAGCTAAAGCGACTTTGTGGTGCGTCAGACTTTCGTATCATTCTACCGCTAGCGCCACCAAACGGAAATTTATGGTGTAAGATTTTATTTTGTTATTGTCGCGGTATTAAAATCTACTAATTTTTTTAATAAACTGATTATATTTAGGAGTTGACTTCCATCCGTATATGAATAAGTTAACTATATACAAAGTTTGAGGTAAAAATATTATCTCGTTTTTATGTAATCCTTTACCAAAAATGTGTAACGGGCGAAGTATACTCACAATTTTTGGTAAGGGTTTAATCAAAATCGTGATAATATTTGTGTCCCAAATTTTGTACACACTTAAATAATCTATATACGAAGGGCAATGAACTCTTATTTCTACACATAATATTATAATTGTTCAATTATAATCGATAATTTGATTTACTCAGTCGATGAGGTAGGAAGGATAAAAATTGACTTTGGGACCTCCTTAAGTACGTTGCCGCACATACTATTACTGACCGATACTGTTTATTTACTCGAGCTTCGGTTAATATACAGCGTGATATATCCATGATTATTCTGTTAAAACGCTCCAATGTTCAATTTGATTGGAGAACGTAAGCAGGTCGATTATTTATTGTAATACCCTTACTTTGAGCAAATATGTAAATTTGGTTAATTAAATACTCTTTGTCGTTATCTCATATTAAAACTTCTAATTTTTTCGTTTACAAATTGAATCATGCAATTGAATACCTTCTTAGGCACGACCATTATACTGGAGAATCTTATATTTTTGTCATCATAGAATGTGTTCCGCAAATATCTCAAAAAGTTTTCAACAGATTTGGCTGAAACTTTAAGGATAGTTTTGTCAACCCATGGGACGGTGCTGTTTCTATTTCCAGCAACATAGAATTTATCATAATACGAGAAACTTATGGTCCTATTTCTAGACATATTGCATCAAAACACTTTTTCACCACACGTAGACCGAAAGTACCACATTCCCTCCCGGCACCGAAAAAGGAATGTGTTATTTTCGGCCTACTGGTGGTGAAAAATAGTATACATCCCACGGGAGGTAAAATGGTCACCCCATAGCACATGTTTGCCACCCTCGCCTTCGGCTCGGGTGCCAATTTATATGTGCTATGGACTGACCAATACTTTACCTCTCTAGGTGTGTAATATACTATTTATAATTGTATATAAACTATTTGATAGCATTATTTTAAAATCTATTAATCCCATGTCATGCGCGAGACTCCACCTATCTACTTGGACGAAACTCAAAATAATATTTTTACAAAATTACGTTTTTCAACGTACGCATAAAGTTACATTAACTAAAAATTATTAAATTAATAAAACCATTTTTATTTATCGAACAAATTAAGTCTTTATTATAAATTGCTAGCTCCGATTTCCTAGTTGCGAATAGACACATAGTCGAGACTGAAATAGAAGCAACGATAGAAAAATCTACATATCGGTTCATAAGTATTTTACTATTGAGTTTAATACGTTAGTAAATACGCTTAGTCGTGACGTTACACCTATATGATACTTTCGAATGCATGAAATATCCGTCTCAAAATAACAAAACTTTTTCGATTAAACACTTTACATTCAAAATAATATTTTTGAAAATAAACATAGAAAATCAGTCAAATCGATGAAAAAATACAAAAAATAGACATTTTTTAGCAATTAATCAAAATTTATCATTTACACATAAAAACTTTAAATACACGAAATTGTTGATTTCATAATAAGAAAACTTTTTGCATGAAACACTTTACGATCTGAACAATATTTTTGTAAATTACATAAAAAAATAAAATGAAGTATATAAAACACGCTTTTCCTTAGCATACAAATATAAATATATAGATGTTAATATTCTCAATTAGATAAAATTATTTTATATTTCTTATTTTTCGCTGAAATTAATTTTTTTAAAACAGAAAATACGTAAAAATAGTTAAAATAGTCTAATATATAAAAAAGAAAGTATTTTCAAAAGCAACAATTGCTAGTTGAAAACTTGCAGCTGGACGCATTAATCAGAAAATTTTCTTCTGCATTAGAAAGTTTCACGATGCACTGGGGAAAAGGGTGCGGTGATAGATAGTATTTGTGTAATAAATAAAGATATCTATTAAATAAAAGAACAATACAATTTACTGAAATAGGCGCCAGTCGCGTCTATACGCGACAAAGCAATGATAACTCGCGGATTACCGATGTTGTTATGATTCGCTAAACGTTATGGCTATTGAGGGCCAATTCGTGGACAGGTACCCGAATATCAGGAGTGCGGTCATGATAGAATAGCTAGGACAGGGTAAGCACTAGGTTAGCTGTAGGCAAGGGGGAAGGAAAAGAGGGGAACCAGGACCTCGCTTAGACTAATCTAGGTACTAGGCGGTACCGACAGCAGCGACGATACATAAATAACCGCATGTCCTACGAATACGCTCTCTCTCTCTGCGCGCACGCAAGGTAAGTCTATTTACTGCTCTAACTATCGCTTCTATTTTACGGCTTTGATACGCCTCTCACACCTGTTTCCGAGTTTTCCCGTGGGAACCATAGAAAAGTGGACTGACTGCAGCTCGCACTTTTTAATAAAGTTCATTGTGGCAGTTGGTTCTTCAACTTTAATTTTTACCGCAAGTTATCGTACCATTGATGTTCCGTATTCGGAGGGCGGCAATTGGGCGGCAAAATTTTCTGCACGGCATGGCCACAGGAGCGCCTTTAAAACGATTGAACTGATGTACGGCTATCCTCGCCACACCTGAGCGTTGACGCCATGCTGACTTATGATGGATAATGCGAGAAGCAGCTGCGTCTGCAAGGTTCGCATCACCAGGGAAGATTATTCGGAAGTTTGTCTAGCGTGTAATAATATCATGCATACGCATTGTGGCACATGTGTGTCTGGGTCAAGACAACGAGTGAGGGCAGCACCTACTAGATCGCGAATCGCGAGTGCGGCGGCAAACTTATACTACTCGAAATTCTCTGCACCACGTCATGTTTCAAACGCTTGGCCTCGCTTTTGTCGCCATCATCGGTGCAGGTTGCCAACCAATCTCGCGTGACTACGCCTCACACGCTCAATGCGGAACGACCGGGCTGCTTTCGAGAAGTCGTTGCGATGGCGGACGCTCCTCCGCCTTGGTTTGTAAACTTTGAGCGCTCGATAGTACATTTGGTTGAGACAGTGGAAAATAAAGTTGAAGTTGGAGCAAGAAGGAAACATACTGCATAAAAATAGAAATGCTTCAGTTTCAAGAGCTGTAGATAATATTAATAATTTAGAAAGGGATGCCTGCGATGTTTTGCTCACAGGTCTGCCAATAAACTTTGTCACGGCCGATCTTAACTTAATTGAAACCGTTTTAAAACAAATCAACTTCCGCTTATTACTGCACAAATAGCAGAGATTCGTCCGTGGTCTTCGCGTCCAAGTAATACTGTTACAACGGCGAATGCAAGTAAAAGTATAATGGCTGCTTCTCACTCGACAAAAGGGTTAGTTTTTAAAGTAACTTCCCCCGCGGTAAGAGATCTGATAATGAAAAAAGCTCATAAAAATGAGTTTTTCAAAAGAAAAGGGGTAGCGCCTTTTTGTGCCTTTCGAGAGGGAGGGGAGTCGTCATTGTACATCAGATCGCTGTGGCCGAAGGCAGTGCATGCGTTTTGGTCGAAGACCCTTCGAAGATCAAAGGAATTAGGAGATTTGCGGCCGATCATTACAAATTCAGTTATATTTATTCGAAAAGGAAAAAAGGGGTCGTTAATACAAATCAACTCTGAAACTGAACTTTTCTCCCTACCTCCCAATCCCGAGCTTCCTTCAAAATGAGGAAAAATTGGTCAGGCATCTACACCACATTCGCATGCTTTTTCTATTAAACACATTAATGTAAATAGACTTAAAATGCACTTTACAAAATTAGAAACATACATTTTCCCACAAGCTTATGATGTGATTACACTTATAGAGACATTCTTAACCGAATCGGATTGCTCTGATATTGTTAAACTATCAGATTATACGTTATATAGACTCGATCGAGTGGGTAAGGAAGGGGGGGGGGAGGAGTAACTGCGTATATTAGTAACAAGTACAAAGTCATTACATTGGCACACTCAGATAAATTATTCTCTAACTTGCTGAATTTCTTATTTTGCAGATTGTTGGCAAATTAACCTAGTTAATTTTGAGCATTGTTTATAGACGGCCAGCAGCAGCTTATCTAATCTTTCCCTCTCATGACAAAGCAGTCATTACTGGGGACTTTAAGATTGACGTGCAATTATTGGGTATTGCGGCGGATATTATGTGGACGAATATAGCTGCCCTAAATTTAATACTTATAGAATCAGAACCATCATGCAGTCACATTTACAGGCTCTTCTCACATATGGCTTGATCTTTTCCTAATTTGTGACCCTCTACCTGATTACAGATATTTTAAGTCTTCACTTCCTTTTGCAGCGGGACATGATACCATAACAGTTCATATTCGTAATTTGGAGGGGATCAACCTCCATGATTCAGCTACAGTGTTTAATAATATCTTTAATTCTAACACAACTCATTTATCTGATACCATTATTGAGCCTCGTTACTTTAATCATATTAAGACGCCTGAACAGAACAAAAGTCAGAATTCGTGCTGTCCTTTCTTATGTTCAAGTATTGATACTAACCGTGAAACATGCCAACACTCATCTAGTCTATTATCTTATAATCTTTCATTTCATAATAATCATTCATCTAACATGTCATCGCATAATTTATTTTCCATTGCTCATAGTACTAGTTTATTTAGCATGTCATCACCTAATTTATTGTTTATCCCTCACCAGAATCATTTGTTTAGCATGTTTTCACCTAATTTATTTACCATAACTCATAATGACCATTCCCATATTTGTGAATTTATGATTCACATCACATTTTCTTTATGCAATTCTACTCAAGAAAGATCATCTTCATACACTTCCGCAGCTAATTCTCATCTCACGATGTCGGCTCTTTCCGCTTTTAATGTACTTGCACCAGCTAAGCTTGTAGCCGTTAGAAATAAATTTAAGCCATGCATTGCAGCGTTGTTCATTTGCAGCGAAATCTACTCGCTGCGGGTGAACCTTAGCAAGCCGGTCCCAAGCCCGGAAGTCACTGGAAACAGTGTAATTGGAGAGGAATAGAGGAGTAACATCTCCTTAAAACACCGTGCCCTTTCTGGCCCGGAAGGGAATTCCATGTAAGGGCTCCTGTCCAGGATATGAAACAGCACACAATACATCACCTACACACGCATGTCTTACTGGTGGGGCCTCAGTGCAGTATGAATGGGAGGTCTGTAAACGACTCTTTCCAGGCGCATGAAAGAGGCAGCTCTATAAACGGGCTTTGCCGGTGAAAGACGAGATCCCTATAAACGGGTATGCTCCGCACGGGTTATGTATGGTCACACTGGGGTCTTATCAGTGAGCATAACACCTATACCTATACACGATACATGATACAAACAGACACTTACACGCACACAGACATATTCTCAAATTGGGGCTCTCGAAGGGTGCTTCTTCCTCGTAGCAAGACTGCTCAAGCGGACGGGTGGGGTGCCCATGGAGACACCCTAGGATAAACTACGTTGAGACACTCCTAGGACGCTAAATAGTATAGGGTTTGCCTAACTAGCAAAGCCTGGCTACTCTATCAGACAGTGTATAATCTCGCTAGAAGTAGTAGTGCCGGATAGTGACCGGATGGGATCATACTGCTTCGGGTGGGGGGCTTTCATATAGTAGGACCAAAGTGGGTCGCTGCACGTTTGTGAGGGCTGTTCAGATGACGAAGGGGGGGAGCATCTGTAAGAAGCCACAGACATAAACACTTAACACAATAAATCCCCAAAAAACCCATGAACATGTCCTTCACCCAAAAAGCGATGGGTTATTCGGATGCTAGCCTAAAAGTGTCAACAAACTCTGGAGAGATCCCAACTCTCAACACAACCAACCCTCGGTGTTACCAGTAGTTGGAGAAATGTAGGTAAGCAGGCGGCGCCCATTGGGATGTCTGTTTACCAAACAATTAATAGAAATAATCCTGATGGGCCATTGACGGTGTCCAATCCCAAACAGGAAATAGGAATGCCAATGGATACCAATGAAGGAAAAAGTGGGACGAGCGGACGCTATACGGAGAAAAACCGCAGGCCGAAGCTCAGAAAGCAAGAAATGCGAGCCCAAAATGCGGGAAGATCTCCCTCAACGCCCCTTATGGGGAAGAGGGGGAAGGACACACCGCTGGAGGACTTGCGGACACAAAAACGGCATAAAAATAAGCCGGAACAAATGAGTAACACTCAAAGCACTGAAAAGTCGAAGTGTAGTGTGGGATTCACTGTAGCACAAAGAACGAACCCTCTGTCGAGAGTCGTGACGGCGGCAGAATATCCACTGTACTTCTTACCACGGTACTTCTTACCACAGGACAGTTTGAAGACTTCAGAAACACTCTGGAGGAGGAGACAAGCAACTGCCAAAGTTCGTCTCGTCCTTCTGCAGGGGGAGAGTCTTTGTTATAATAGCGGAGGACCAACGGTCCGCGGAGTAGTTGGGTGGGATCGTGCCCGGATTAAAATCTTGGCGGGGTCCTGCTCTGTCGATCGGCGGAACGGAGGTGCTGCAGAGGCTGGTGAAGGCCAGTGCGTGGATACCGGGAGCATGGAAATCTGCGGAGCTGGTTCTTCAGAGGCTGTTGCGGTACAATCCGACGCTAAACACCACAACATGGCGGGTTGTAAAATGTGATAAGGGGACTACCGACGGCTGCAGCAAAGGGCAATTTTCTTTTGGTGCAGATGCCGGATTCCTAGGCTAGCTTCAGGCTCTAGATTGCAGATCCTTCTACTCGTTGGAGCAAGTTATTTTTAAGTGCACGCTCCAGCGGTAGTTGAGTCTGATAAAGAGGCAGCAGTGCCGGGAAGCTCGAAATAATGACCTTCAAGGCACTGCAAATCTCACAAATTAACTTACATCACTGCAAAGACTCCTCTGCACTATTGCGTAAGAGTTTGGCAGAGGTGCATACAGGCCTGTCACTGGTCCAAGAATCATGGACGGTGAGAGGAACAATTAAGGGCTTAGGGGGAAAGGGGCTTGTCTGTTACAGGGACATGCAAGCTGAGACGCCCAGAACGTGTATCATCACCAAGAGAGTAAATGTAACTCCGCTGATGGATTTTGTACAAGGGACCTGACATTGGTAAGAACAGAAACGGAGGATATTGGCAACATAGTCATTGCCTTAGCGTACTTTCCATATGATGGAGAAGTAAATCCACCCACGGAAGTTAAAAGGTTAATTACTTTCTGTGCGAGTAGAAACCTACCACTCCTTATAGGATGTGACGCTAACTCACATCACATACTGTGAGGGAGCACAGACATCAATAAGAGAGGGGAGGAACTGGTGGATCATTTAGCTACTACTAAATTAGATATTCTAAACACTGGTACAACGCCAATATTCTGCAACAAACTTAGAGCAGAAGTGTTGGAGATTACGTTATGTACTGAAGAAATTACGAATAGGATCCAGAGGTGGCGGGTATCTGATGAACCGACGCTATCTGATCATGCCAAAATTGTCTTCGAACTAGTGGGACCTGGAATAAATCCTACAACATGGACCAGGAAACCTAGGAAGAAAAATTGGATAACTTATAAAGAAGAAACAAGCAGCTCTCTAGCAAACTTTCCAGAACATATAAGGAACTGGAAGGAGCTTGAAGAAGCTGCAGATAAACTAAACAAAGAAATTATGTCAGCTTTTGAGAACAACTGCAGACTCACATTGGTTGGTAAGCGAGATAAGACCTACCGGTGGAACAAGAACTTGGAGTATCTCAAGAAACAAGTAAGGAAAACCTTTAAGCTGGCCCAGAAAAGAGGTACAGCATTCGAATGGAATCATTATGCAAGTAAAAGAGATAGCTGTCGAGTAGCAATTAGGAAGGCACAGGCAGAATCATGGTCCAACTTTTGCAGCTACATAGAAAAAGGCTCACAGGCAGCACGGTTGGACAAGATTTTGTCAAAAAACCCTGAAGCCATACTGGGGACACTTAAACTACCAAATGGTAATTACACCATGACAGATGAAGAAACGTTGCACCACCTGATCGAATCTTTTTACCCGGATTTCTCGAAGGAAGGGGAAGGGACGATGGAAGTTCACGAGTCGAACGACTACAGAACGGGAAACCAGTATGCGGTGAACCAAACTGGATCATGCAGTGTGCTGGGGACCGAAATTGGCTCAGAGGACAAAGTCAGGTGGGCCATCGGATCTTTTGGCCCATATAAGTCGCCAGGACTGGATGGTATTTACCCAGCACTGTTACAGAAGACGGGAGAGTGTATATTATCCATCCAATGACTAGGCTTATTAGGGCAAGTCTGAAACTATGTTATATTCCAGAAAGTTGGAAGAACGAGAGTGATGTTTATTCCAAAAGCAGGTAAGGGGAGCTATAGCTGCGTACAGGGCAGGGCACTCCACGGAGACTGCTCTATGCAAAATAGTGAACCTAATTGAGGATTTGTTTTGTCGTTGTTGTTTTACCATTCATAAAGGGATTAACCCCGAAACTGAACGTATTTATTAAGAAGCATGATATTCTATTGATTAATCGCACTATAAATAAATTTAACAGGATTATTAAATTAGGTAAAGATAAAACAGTAAAGAACGAAATTTGTAATATTGTATATAAGATACCATGTGGTAATTGCCCAGCGTTATACATAGGCACAAGTAAGCGTAAACTTAAAACCCGTATAAGAGAACATAAATATGACGTAAAAAATAAAAATGACAGATCCGCGTTAACGGTCAACACAATTAAAACAGGACATAGCATTGATTTTAAAAAAACATATATAATGAGCATTGAAAATAATTTTAAAAAACGTATGTTCTCAGAAATGATGAATATTTATATACATGACGACACATTAAACCGTATTGAAGATGTAAATTTTTTAAAAAATATATATAAAGTTACGCTTGATAGTGTTAAAATGTTACGTGCGTAGGCGGTATAGTACATCGAAATCCGTTGCAAACTCTTTCGCCTGGCCGTCCACTTGATGTGTTCAGTCTCTTGGTATTGGGGGATTATGTGGCGCACGGAGGTGGCACGTCTTATGAGCTGCCGGGGGAATCCCAGTAGGCTTGGACTTAACATGTCGAGTGTGTTACTTCTTCGCGGTGCATGGTTGCCTAGTATATGAGAGAAGTCTCAGCTCGTTTGGCCCCGCAATATGTTCGCTCTTTTATTATTTTGATACGTTTCGCGCGTTGTATTTGTACGTATACACGTTGTGTTCATGTACTATATGTATGTATGTACACAGTTATACATGTATATGTCGAATGTATTGTTAGCGGATATACGACGTTGGGATATAAATATCATTTACGATAGTATGTAAGTCTTACTAGTGTACAGGACTCCCTTCAGGATATGTTAAGTGGAGGGTTGTGCGATAGTAAACATTTTTTAATTGTGTATATATAAAAAAATTTTTTCTCTAGTTTTTATTCAGTTTTTTAATCTTTAATATTAATTTTAATTTGATAGTTGCGTGCGATGTTTATGGGATTGTGTGTGTTCACTTAATATGTTGATTTAATATCTCTGCGCTTTTTTATTGGTAAGATTATGTTGTGCGTTAGTTTTATTGATTTTATTATATTATTTTTTGCAAATTGAATTTTAATAAGTGGTTTTTTTGTATAGCCTTGAAAAAAGACGGCTTAAATACGTCCAAAACGTCGGCAATCAATAAAAATTTGAGTTCGTGGAGATCAATAGAGTCTTATTTTTTATGGAAGTTATGGTGTTTACACGAAAATATAAGTGGAAAACAAGCATAAAATACCTCGAATATGGAGGAAAACGGCTAGAAATAAAAGAAAAAGCTAAATATCTGGGTGTCATTCTCGACAGTAAATTAAACTGGAAATAACACCTAGAGAACCAGTGTAATAAAGTTGTAAGAGTACTATGGCAAACACGTAGAGCTCTGCACTTGAACTGGGGTCTAAAACCAGAAACCATGATGTGGATTTACACAGCAATCCTGAAACCAAAGCTCACGTACTCAGCAGTGATTTGGTGGAAGCGAGCGGTCTTGCGATGTACCACCAATTCTCTAAGAACCACCTCGGTACATGCTATGGAGTCATAACGAATAATAAGTCCTTTCAGCTCACTCTTAAGGCAGAAGCCATTAAAGGATACTTAAGATTTAGAAATCTCTTTAATCGACGGGCGGATAGAGGACTCTTAAGTACTCTACCGCGAAATCTAAGAGAAAACTTATATGAGGGAACTGATAGATGCAACATCGAGTTCCTATTCGATAAAAGATATAGAGTCAGCCTGCCTAGCAAAGACGACTGGAGTGAAGGACGAGTTAGGGTGCCGGAGGGCAAAGAACTCCGGTACACTGTTGGATCCAAGAATATCCAGGGAGTCGGGGCAGGGGTGTATCGCAGAACAAATGGGAAAAGTATGATATATTCCCTAAAGGAACACATTACCATTTCTCAAGCGGAAACATTTGCAATCTTGCAATGTGCTAAAGCGACACAGGAGAACTGCAAAGATGCTGAGATATACATTTTCTCGGACAGCAGAACTGTGTTACAGAATCTGAATAGTTACATCACTAAGTCCAGCATAATTTGGGAATGTTACAAGACACTAAATAGGCTGGCAGAGTCAAATAAATGACTAACGCTAACATGGATACCAAGTCATGTAGGTATACGTGGTAACGAAATAGCTGATGACCTAGCAAAGATAGATACAAGTGGAAAACATGTAGAACCAAGCCTGACGGTGAAAATGTCACACAGTCGACTCACAGAATTACTAAGGGAATGGCTGGTGAAGGAACACCAAAGAGCATGGATAAAAACTGCAGGATGCAAACAAGCTAAAGCCACACTCGGGAATGCAATAAGCAGACACTGGGAAAAAGGGCTTAAGGAACTTAACAGAAACACAGCACGAAAATTAATGAACATACTCACTGGACATGGAAATTGGCGATATCATTGGTATAAAATGGGACTGGAAACAGATTCACTATGCCGAATGTGCAAAGAGGCAAACGAAACACCTCTACAGGTGTATTTCTTATTAATTCAGGGGATATCTCCAGTTGGGATGTCCAGAGAATACTCGCTATATGGCAGGGTCTCTGGGCAGTACCCGATTGATAAAACCAAGGACCCATTAGAAAACTCACCCAGGTGAAGCAGATTTGCTGTATACTTGGGGAGCTAAAAATGGGAAATGGAAAACAGGGCACAAAGGGAATATCCAAGTGTCTGGTATAACCCGGTTAAATAAGGGGAGAATGCCAACTGAAAACTGTAATAATAATAATAATAATAAGCCATGGGTAACAGCTGAAGTTAGAGGATTGATCAAATCTAGGAATGTAGCTTTTAGATTTTTTAAAGCCCCAAAACGTAAGGAGAACTGTGAGCGTTATAAAATATAAAGAAACAGAATATCCAATATGCTTGACAGCAACAATTACAAATATCTCTCAAATAAATTAAAAAATGCTGCAGATCGAAAGGCTAAGTAGAGAGAACTGAAAAATCTGGGATTGGGCTCTAAGTCTAATTCATCCCCTCTGAACACTTTCACTAACCAGCAATTAAATACTCATTATGTTTCCATTTCTAATCGGATGTCACCGCTCGCACCTTCTTTTCTAGTCTCACTACATCATTCCATTGAAAATAATTACCCTACGTAATTAAGTTTGAGTTTGATGCGATTAATTCTAGAGGATTTCAGTATGTTCTTTTTCAATCAATATCTAGAGCGGTGGGGACGGACGGGTTATCTGTGAGGATGTTGAAATTTTTGGGGCCCCAATTAACTCCACATCTTCATTCAATTTCAATAAGTTGTTGTCGTTCGGCTATTTTCCGGATTGTTGGAAGAGGACATTACTGTTTCCAGTGACCAAGTCGAGCAGGGTCGGGACATGCTCGGATACAAGACGTTGCTAAACTCTGTAAGGTCTCGTAACTAATGGAGCAGCTGGTTCATTCTCAATTGTCGACTAATCTAAAAAAAACATTTATTAATAAAAAGACAAGCGGATTTTCGCAAAGACCATAGCACGCATACTGCACTTTTGGAAGTAATTGATGACAGTAGAAGAGCTATTGATTTGCGCATGATAACCATCTTGATCCTGTTTGACTTCTCGAAGGCGTTCGACGCAGTGCGGCACGGTCCATTTTTGCTTAAATTGTGCGATGTGGAATGCTCAAATACGGTATTTAGGTGGTTTTAACACAACTTAGTGGGTCGCACTCAGGCGGTCGTTGATGAATTGGGCAGGTGCTCAGACTGGCTTGGGGTGAATTCGGGTGTACCGTAGGGCAGCGTCCTGGGTCCCTTGTTGTTCTCGGTCTTTATAAATGATCTACCAGAATATTATTCCTTTCCTACTGCGGTTTTCAGTTGAGTGTCCAACGGATTACCCACGATGCGAATGCTGTAGTATCCTGGCCTGCGTTAAACGGTTTAAGTCTAAATGTGAATAAGACTAAGGTGATGGTCCTGGGCAGAAAGGCATATGTCTCGTGTGTGGATCTAACCGCTGCTCCGCGAGTTAAACTGTTGAACATCTATCTCGATTATGAAAATCAAGTTAAATCACTGGGCGTTTGGCTATCGCCTACCCCAGACTGGTTCAAGCAGGTTCTGTCAATCACTCAGAGGATTCATGGGATCCTGCATTCGCTGTGTTTTCATAGGAGACGGTTCAATCTGAATACTAGAAAACATCTTGTAGAAGTGCTAAAAATGCCTCACTTCGATTACGAGTGCGTAGTGTACAACGATCTGCCTGTGTCCGATTTGTGTAGAGCAACCTACACAGATTTGACCATGTAACACTCTATAGGCTAAAATTACGTTGGCTGTCAGTGAAGTCGAAGCGTCTATTTTTCATTGGTACATTAGCATTTAGCTTTTTGCTCGAAACTCACCTCGTGATCTGTCAGATCTTTTCACCAGAGCCGATAACTCAGTGGATCATCCCCACTCATCTCGTCATCCTCCTAACCTACCTTCCAGCTCGCACTGAATCATTTCATGGATCGTTTGTCATCCTTAATCTCGACCTTGACTGCTCAGCCTGAGAGGAAAAAGTGGTTCGCGAAAACCTGATCCGTCCCCAAATTAGCGGAATCAGCGTAATTAGCGATATGCATTAAATTATTATTTAGTTTGCTGTTTTATATTATACGTTACATTTTATATTATATTATATTAGTTATACGATTGTATATGTATTTCATCGCTATTGCAACAAATTATTGCGCTTTTATTTATTCATATGTTGGGATGCTGCACTGGGGATCAGGGTGCAGGTTATTAATTAATTTAAGCAAGTTAAAATAAAGATTTATTAAAACCACACTTACAATCTACTATCCCGGGGGTGGGCGCCACCCGCGTTGATTAGCGACGAAATAACGATAACTCGCGGGTTATCGTAGCAGAAAATATTATACATGCAATGCAATCTAAACTAAACTAAAAATCCAGCATAAATAATATAAATGTTTAAAAATTAATTTTTTATAATTGTATAATAATATTTGTATGTTTAGCAGCTTACAGGAGATTAGATGGATACTGAAACAAATGGAGATACTTTTTTACCACTCTAAGGTAAGTGCATAAATTTTTTTGCAATGATCATGCTAATAGATTCATCGTTATAAGGCAACAAATATACATTTCTATTTATATTTCGGGTTCTTTTCCCTGATATTTTGACCATAAGTGATCTTAATGATTTAGACCCACTCTGGAAATTTATAGACAGTTCCTGACTATAAAAAGACATCTTTTAGACAGTATTGGGTTCCCAGAGTCCGGAGCAGATTTGCTGATTTTCACTATTTAAGGTTTAAATGGATCACAAAAGTGCGACAGCATACATTTATGACTTTAAAAGTATTTTTAATGAAAAATTCAGAAAATTTTACAAAAAAAGTCATATTTATGTTTTTAGTGAAAAATGCATCCCTCGGAAGCTAGAAATTCATGAAAATGGGCATAGAATGCAAAAAAGTGCTAAAATGACAACTTTGACTCTCTGTAACTTAAAATAATGGCCCAGGAAAAATCTGAACAAATTCATAAGAACTACTGGATACCTCTAAAACATATTCCCAGAGTTATAGCAATATTTATGTTTTTACAGAGAACTAACCATATATATATCCCTCTCTCTCTCTCTCTCGGTGAGTAAAAGCCTCCTTATTTGTTTACTCTTTGCTTTTGCTATTGCAATTTGCTCACATCGCTGCCTGGAGTTTTTTACAGCAGTTGAAAGGACCGAAGGCTGTCTACAGGAGCTATTTAGATAATAGTTGCAATTTTCTGTGGACAGTGGGTCTTGCGATTTTATTTCGAAAATTGTGATATTCTTTGGAGGTTAGCTGAGCAGTCGGAGGACTTCGCTTGAGCGGCTAAAATTCAGCAGGTCAGCCAACATCTCGCAGTACGTGACACCTTGCTGGGTTGATGAGTTGCGAAAAATATCGCGAAAATGGCAACGTCGCGAGGCTGCTTCGTCTGCGGGGGTCGTGTCACTAGGAAGGATTACTCTGAGGTTTGCGCAGTATGTAACAGCCTTGTCCATACTAATTGTTTCGGTATAGCGCCGGGCTCATCCGAGCGTCGCTGTTGCGTACTAGCGCGAATCAAAGCCGTGATACATACCACTACCGAGGCGGTGGCGCCACCGACTGGGTTGCCGCGGTAGACTGGAGAGACCGACGTTACCCCGCCGATGGTCACGCCTACTCCCTCTACTTCTTGCGCGAAGCGCGTTGCCTCGCCTCCTTCGCCATCAACAGCAAAGGTTGCTAAGCAACCACGCGGTGCAGCGCCCACTTTCTCCAATCAGTTCGCCCGTGATACCCTCGTGGACTCCGATCAAATGGCGGCAGCTCCACCGCCGTGGTTGGAAACATTTGCGCGCGGTCTCAGGGAAGATTTGAGAAAGGATATCAGTTTAATAACGGAAATGGTTGGTCGAGTAGAGGAGAAGGTGGATATGGTCGGGGCCGATCTTAGGGCGCTTCATGAACGCGTTGACACGCTCGAGGAGCAGACGAACAGAAAAATCGGTGATATGAATAATAAATTAAATACGGTAAACTCGCGATTACAGGTGTTGGAGACTGACATGTCAGCGTGTTCTGTGGGCTTTTCGCGTACCGCTGTTTCAATCGACTCACTCAAAGATACTTGTGAGCTGCTTATACTGGGCCTTCCGTTAGTCTCGAGATCCTCGGACGAGTTGTTGGTCGAAAAATTAGTAGGATTAATTAACCTGCCGCTGCTGGCAAAGCAGGTTGTCGACATTCGTCCTTGGGCTTCGCGAGTGAGTACAGGCTCTGGTGATAATGCGTCACAACCTAAAAGTAAAGGGCTCGTTGTGAGACTATCCTCGACGTCTGCTAGAGATGCGATTGTTGACAGGGCGTACCTTCTGAAAGGGCGAAAGGCGCGTGAAATTTTCGGAGAGGGAGAAAATAATGCCATTTTTATTAGGCCATTATGGCCTAAAATCATTTTCAATCTTTGGTCGTCAGCAAATCGAAGGTGTTCAGAGTTGGGTTATGCGAGGCCCCTAGTAATTAATTTAAAAGTATACATTCGTGAGACGAGAGATGGGCCATTGACGCGTATAACGTCTGAAGCCGACTTACTAAACCTGCAACCGCCTTCTTCAACTTCCGCAATTTCCTCGCATGCTAAATGAGACAGGAGTGGTCGGGCCAATAACAATAAAAATAAAAATAACAAACTCATTTCATCCAACTCATTTTCCATCTCTCATACTAACATAAATCGACTTAAAACTCATTTTACAGCCATTGAAGCATCAATCTATCCGGGTTCTTTCGATGTCATTGCTTTAACCGAAACCTTCCTTACTGAACACGATTCATCTGATATTTTTAATTTACCTGGTTATGTATTGCACAGATTGGATCGTGTAGGCAGGGGAGTGGCGGCGTACATACGTGAGGAGTTTAAGGTTAGCGTTGTTGCAAACTCGGATCCGGTTTTTTCTAACAAACCGGAATTCTTAATCCTACGTTTGGTGAGCGGCTCATTAATGTTTCTTTTAGCGGTGGTATATCGTAGACCAACAGCCGCCTACCCTAGCGAGTTTTTTGATGTCCTTTCGGATATTTTACCTGATTGCAACAACGTTATCGTCACGGGTGATTTCAACATCGATATGAGCTCGAATAGTGCAGCTGCTAATATGATGAAGTCGAATCTGATGGCATTGGGCCTTTCGCTCATACCATCGGAACCGACACATCATGCAGTGACGTCGAATGGATTCTCTCACACTTGGTTAGACCTCTTCCTGATTCGTGAGCCGGTGCCAAACTTCAAATATCTGAAATCAACTGCTCCCTTTGCAGCCGGTCACGACTCCATTAGTTTGGAAATAATAGTATCGAGTAATCAAAAAATAGGGGAGAGGAAGCTTTGGAGGAGAAATCTGGAGGAGGTAAACTTACAGACTCTCGCCACTACATTCACATCCTTCATGAATAACTCATTGGCTCCTGCCTGGCCCGACCAACCCCTTTCTTCATTATCTAACTCATTCGAAATCATCTCCTCTTTACTAACAAACATTAATCAATCAATCTTAAATTCATTTAATGCTTTAGCACCATTAAAATTCATTACCATTAAATATTCACAGAAACCATGGGTCACACGTGAAATAAAACAGTCCATTAGAGAAAGAAATAACGCTTTTGTAAGGTTCCGTATTTCAGGAGACCCATTGGATTACAGAAATTATAAGGAGCTTAGAAATAGAGTATCGAATTCGTTAAATTCCAGTAAATTTAAGTTTCTTGCAAATAAATTAGATGTAAATAGAGATCCTGCTAGCTCCTGGAAGTCTCTTCGGAATATGGGACTTTGCTCAGGGGCTTATACTTCTCCATTAAACGTTTTTTCACCTCATCAACTTAATAATCATTATGCCTCCATCTCAAATCGATCACCCCCTCTCTCAGTTCAGTCGTTGGCATCTATCATTTCTAACACTTGTTCATCGTCATCTTCATCTCCTTCCTTTTCTTTCTCTTTAGTAACGGCCAAAGGGGTTAGACATGCATTACTGAAATCAACCTCTAAAGCAGTCGGTATTGATGGTATCTCCTTAAAGATGCTCAGACTCTTAGAGCCACAAATAATCTTTCCGCTTGCCGAAGTATTTAACAATATGTTAAGTGTGGGTTTTTTTCCCGACTGCTGGAAGAGGGTGGTTTTATTTCCATTGGCTAAAACTAGTAAAATTGTAACGTGTGCGGATACCAGGCCAATTGCTAGGTTATGTGAACTATCGAAAGTACTCGAGCGCATAGTTCATCTACAACTCTCAAAGTATTTGGAGACAAATAATTTATTGACAGAGAGACAGGCTGGCTTTCGCAAAGGTCACAGCACTCAGACAGCATTGTTGGGGGTCCTGGATGACGTCAGAAGGGCGATAGACTCTCGGAAAATTACGATTCTTATGCTATTTGATTTCTCCAAGGCCTTCGACACTGTCCCTCACGATGTGCTTATTACCAAATTAAGTAATATTGGTTGTTCGGAAAATGTATTAAATTGGTTTTACAGGTATCTGGTGGGTCGCTCACAGGCGGTGGAGGGTGAGGGTGGTGAATTGTCCGATTGGTTGAATATAAATGCGGGTGTACCCCAGGGCAGTGTACTTGGTCCGATTTTATTCTCCATTTTTATTAATGATTTACCGAATGTCTTGAAGTATAGCAAATGTATGTTGTTCGCGGATGATGCCCAGGTTTATTCTTCGTTTTATCCGGCGGAATTCGAAACAGGAGTTCAACAAATCTCGGAAGATGCGAATGCGATTGCCGGTTGGGCGAACAAAAATGGTCTCAAATTAAATGTAAATAAAACGAAGGTTATAATCCTGGGCAGTCAGGCGTATATTTCCCGTATAGATCTTAACACTGCCCCGAGAGTTAAAATTGAAAATGAATACTTGCAGTATGAAAGTGAGGTTAAGTCTCTGGGATTGTTCATATCGCCCACTTTGGATTGGTCAAAACAAGTTTTAGCAATTTCCAAACGGGTTCATGGAGTACTACACTCCTTAAGATACTATAGAAAAACACTATCGCGTAAACTTAGGAAAAATCTGGTGGAGGCGCTCATTTTCCCGCATTTTGATTATGCGTGCGCGGTTTATGATGATATTGACCAAACCAGAAATCTAAAGTTACAGAGATTATTAAATGCGTGCGTAAGATTTGTGAGGAGCGATTTGTGCAGATATGATCATGTGACGCCTCATAGGCTTGATCTAAAATGGCTGTCGGTCGAGTCCAGACGCTCCTATCTCATTGGATCATTAGCTTATAATATAATAATACACAACTCACCATCATACCTCGCTGTTCATTTCTCATTATTAAATAACCCAGTCACCAACCCTCGCACCTCATCACGTCATCCGCCTAAAGCACTCACCTACTTACCACCTCGCACAGAAGCCTTAAATAAATCTTTCGTCATTACATCATCCCGCATAATAAATTCCCTGCCCATCGAAAACTTCATGATCTCCTCTCTAAATCATTTCAAACGTTCCCTTTTCGATCATCTGTTTGGACTCGACCAGACAGCTTGGTACGACCGGGTAAATAATGAGCGATTAGTTTTGCGGCCCATCCCTCGTTTCCAAGCGGAGTAGAATTATTTGTTTATTGTAGTTAGCTTAGTTATTTATAACAGTATTATCTTGCGTTATGTATTATTATTGCACTAGTTATTCTATCAGTATTATTTTTTATTATTTATTATCAGTATCATTATCAGTATTATTTTTTGCGTTATGTAAATTTAATTTGTATTTTACACTGCATTTAACGTACGTATGGCGATCATTTGTGTTTTATATTTTTATTTATTTTGTTACAAAGCGCTAAAATTTTCTTTTGTCAAACATTAAATTTTAATCTAATTTTAATTTTATTTTGTTTGTACATATATATTTTATTATTTTTGTTGCGTAGTTTTAAGGATTTTATTGTTACTTTTAATTATTTGTTACTTTTATTATTTGTATATATAAGCTCAAATGTATTGCTGAAGTGCCTACGGGGTTTCTATCCCAAAAGGCCCAATAAACTAGATTCATTCATTCATTCATTCTCTATTTCGCTCGCCACCCGATACTTTGTTCCGGGACTTGACGTGGCACCACACCGTAGAGCTCTGGCTTTCGTTCGAGAGCCGGGATTCGGCATGCGCACAGCTCGTTCTCGGCTGTTATCCTTTTCGCCTTGACCTCGCAGCTGCTACTCCTTAAGATAATAGTTCCTAAAGGTAAGAGTCGTGGACTGGCTGCAGTGGACAGCTCTCTTCGCCGTAGCTATGGACTCTTGGCACCTTCCAGCTCATCTTCTGCGTGCTTGTCAGGCTATTGGAAATCCTTGTATTTGCTACTTTAGCCTGATGATAAGCTGGGTTCTTGCTAGCCATTCCAGTTTACTTACATTTCCAATGCCAGCGTGTGTTTGTGTGACTTGGGAAAGATTATTAGAATTGTGAGGGTAGATAGGGCTTAGATACAACGCGCGTAGGTAAATATAGGGTACGCTTCAATATGTAGTTGATCAACTATTCAAGTAGCTAGGTATTCGCTTTAGTTTCAACGTTTGTCAATCATGTTGACGTGTGCAAAGCACATTGTCACAAGAGTTTCATCCACACAGTTTTTTCGAAAACTTTTACTCATACTCAAAAATTAGTTTTGAATGCAGCGAATAATGATATTATTATCCAGAATGCTGCTAAAGAAAAGAAAACAAGCATTGTGTATAAAAAATCATATATCTTCTCCAAATACATTTCAAAACAAGCAACCCAAAAAATATTACTATCGCATTTCCGAATTTTAAAACATAGTTCAAATTTGTATTTAAGTTCTGGAGGATGCATATTTAATATTTCTTGGAAATAATCTTGTACAGTGTGAGCATCATCTTTTGCTGTATTTTATTATCTTAACTAACTTTTTATTAAAATTTGTTAATTATCATGTTGCGACAGGACTGGGATTTTACAGGAAAGGTAAGTGTTTGGAGAGATAAGCAGATGAGAATTATAGGTGCATTAAGAAATAATTCACTGCACAATCGTCACACACTTAAATGTCCATATTATAACTAACTGTACAAAGAATTTTTATGCCTTTAAGGCGATGTACACGATGTTGTTTACAAAATTTTACGTGTGTTCGCGTTCGCGGTCGATTATGGACTGAGAGAAAAACAGACGTTGCCGAATTTCATAGGCAGTGTATATGTGTATGTGTTCGCGTGAACAATGAAAGTAATATCAAATGTAGTCGTATATGTTGTGACGGAAATCGTCACACAACTATTCGCGGTGAACAAAGCATTTAAACTCATGTTAAATGTAAGTCGTCGGAGCCTTTGGTATGTCAAGGCCAACCGACGACATTTGTTTACGTCGATCAAGTGTACAATTACGCGCGCAATAGTACGTAGGGATGAGAGCGCGAGAGTGTGTGTGTGTTTCCCACTCTCATCCCTTTTTCGATGCCTAATGAGGTATGTCCCGATCCGCCGCTCGAGGCGGACGAAGTAAATCCGGTGCGTTATAGTTTTTCCGGCTAACAAAAGGCGCGTGAGGCGCAAAGCCGTAGACAACCCGGAACGTTCTCGCGAGGTGAGCCGCGAGTGATTTGGTGTGTGTGTTAAGGACGGGAAGTGTTTGAGTGAGTACGGACGCGGTTCGCGAGGCACTCGCCGCGGCACAGGGCCGCCTTCCACCACCGCAGCCGACGTCGTCCTCCGTTGCCCAGGAGGACAAAAGGGACACGGATCGGCTGGGCCATCCACGGGGCGAATCCCCGTAAGTTGTATTTTATACTACCGCGCGTTCCCCCCATTACCCCGAGTGTGTGTGTGTGAGACCTCGAGAGTGTATTGGGGTACGCAGGTACCCGAATAGCGGAGATCGGGGTAAAGTCAACCGCAGGCGAGTATCTCGATCCGGTTGGCTCCCGGTACTTCCGCCCGCGCGAAGTAACATTGTCGCGGCACACGGCCTGGATGGCCATCTTGTTAATTAAATTGATTGAATAAATGTTATATTTATTTTTATCTTAATTAATTGAGTTTATTTTATTCTCCCCGCTCCCGCCGATATTTTAATAATTTACACATCGTGTCGAGGCAAGGAGGATCGCCCAAATCCTCCACACCGTTCGTCCCAGCGAACTCGTGTTCCTGGCGACAGCCCGCAGTTCGCGATAAAATAATTAATTGCGTGCGCGGTATTGGGCCACGCGGCCCAACGGTTTTTATTAATTATATAAATTAATTAATTTTACCCGGGCACGCGAATATCACGTCACAATGTGTATACGAAAATATTTAAAAATTTGAAATTTAAGTTTATATTTTCGAAACATCCAGCGTGCCTTCGCCAGTCTCTGGTGAATTATTGATTTCTTGTTCGAAAGGCAGGATATGATCTTCGATATTGGCCGAGTGAGCGTTGATGTGGCTGTTTTGAGTTTAACAATTCGCACGAGTCCGTCCTTACCAGGCAATGTTTCGATAATTCATGCAAGCTGCCATTTGCATGAAGGCATAAGGTTTGTGCGTATGAGGCACAATTTTCCAGGTTCGACGTTAGATTGTTGTTCTTGAAGGTACTCTGTAGATCATTTTGCCCAAAAATGTTCATACATTTGGCGAAGCAATTGCCAACGCGAAAGCCGTAATGTTGCGATGTCTAACGTTGATGGTTCTGGTACGCTTGTGAGAGCGTCTAAGTATAGTACTCATTTCCTCAAATGTCAGTAAAGATTCACCTATTACTCTTTTAAGGTGGAATTTCACCGATTTAACCGCTGCTTCCCACAATCCTCTAAAATGAGAAGCGGAAGCGGGTTGAGTCGCCATCAAGTTCCATTATTTGCTAACTGACGAGCGATATCTTGATTTTGAAGTTGAGCTGTCTCCAAAGGGTTTCGAAGTTTTCGATCTGCACCGATGAAATTGGTACCGCAATCACTTGATAAAATTGCAAATTCCTCGACGTGCGGTAAATCTACGAAAAACATGCAAAAAAACCTACAAAGGATATATTACAGTGTTTGTTTGCTTTACGACACGTGCTGTCCATCTCGAAGCTGCCTCAGGTTATTCTACCGATGATTTTTTTTACCTCTTCCTTTAGAGTACTTCAAATTGATAGGTCCAGCGTAATCTACACCTGTGTGCAGAAACGGTCTCGATGATTGTACTCGTGATTTAGGTAAATCTGCCATAAGTTAAATAGATAGTGTTGATCGATAACGCTAACAAGGCAAACATTGGAACAATACTCTTTTAATAAGTTGTCTTTTTACGAGATATCCAAAATTTTTGCCTAAAATAACTGTGAGTGGTTTGTATTCCTCCGTGGAATGTTTTGGCGTGAGTGGTTTACTAGTAAAAGTGACAAATGTGACGATGATGGCAAAATAATCCGGTGTCTTTCAGGGTTACCATTTAGGGCTTTTCTGTTCTCTATTATCTAATGTAAATAAGGTCATACTGTGTGAATGCAACAAAGCAAAAATACCTCTACATGGCAACACTAGTGTCTTTCATCAGGATGTAACATAGAATGTTGAAGTCGTCCACCTACTCTAATAGAACTTTTGTTTAAAATTGATGATGCACGGGCTAATATGCGTAATTCCTCCTTGCAAAAGAAAGCTTGAGTTCGATTGATCCAAAATTTGAGCGTATTGAGGAGTATACACGGAGTTTATTGCACGATGCGTGTATTTGGTGCCATGTTATGCAGTAACTTTAGTGTAACCTGACTTTTGCGTTTCTGTATAAACTCTAGGCATCTTGCGGTAACACATAACAAATGATTTAACCATGAAAATTTTAGGAGTAATTCATTTTCCTGATTATGAGTTAAGTTTGATGCGAGACTTATTGTAAATCGAACTTCAGGGCAATCTGGACGTACCGAAAAGTTTAAGTTTTGAGACCAGGAGTTTGTAAATGATGTAAGAAAGCCAGGTTCATTTGTCCACAGGCACGTGGTACCAGCATGCTTGAGGCAGGATCGTTTGAATCTATGATACCCTGTTCGCCACGTATGTATTCCATTAAGCAGGGTGACCTCGGATCCAAGAGAAAGTGATCGTTGAGTACGACCACAAGTGACAGGCAGACTCACACAATTCTAACAAAGATTGTACTTGCTTTACAAGTCGAGTAAGCAGGTGAGCAGCTGAAAGCTCTAAACGAGGCAGTGAAACCTGTTTTAATGGAGCAAATTTCGTTTTTGATGTTAAGATGATACGGCTCACCTCATCTGATGTGTTGACAGTACGTATAGAAACAACTGTGCCATAAGCCCTTTCAGAGGCATCTGCAAATCTGTGCAGTTCAGAGAAAACTAAGTTTGAGGTTACTCTAATCCAACGAGGTATTCGATAAGAGTCAAGATTATCTAGTTGTTTCATGCATTGATTCCATCGATTTTGTAGATTAACTGAGAGTGGATCGTCCTAATTTAGTCCAAGATGTCAACTGGATCGTAAAGACGTCCGATAAATGAGAGTGCACTCCTCTTTGTTATTTCGCGTATACATAACTCACCGTTCTGGCAGAATGAGAAACAATCTTAAGGGGATTAAAAAAAGGAAAAAATGTCGATCTTTGAGGGTCAATCTAAGTTAAACAAGGAATAAAAAATTTTTTTATTCTCAATTTGAAAAATCGTGCAACGTTTCGTCCACTGGTTTGCGGACCTCTTCAGGCACTGTTTATTAACAAAAAAACAAAAACCAAATATACAACAAAATATATAAATGAACAAAATTTCAACCACACACTTTACAACACAAAATAACATTAAATACCTTCGAAAAAACAAAGTATACGTTTCAAATTTTACTCCATTGTAAGGTAACGTCTAAGTGAATAATAAATCAGTCAACTCGACTATATATAAATACATGTGAACATTATCAAATAATTAATTATGAGAAATAGACATACATCAATATTCCGAGCAAAACAAACTGTTACAAAATCCTTTTATAAATATTACTGAGCATTTGAGTGTCTTCCTTCTTATTTATAGTATATTTACAATTGTTAATATGCAGCATCTCTGAAATAATACGTTTTTTATATGAGGGTTCTTTGTCTAAAACCGAAACATTGTCAAAATTGAATGTGTGATTATTTTGTAGCATATGTAAGCTAACAACAGAATCACTATTATACATGTTTTTGTGTTCTCTAATTCTATCTTTTAATGCACGTTTTGTTTGTCCTATATAAGAAGAATTACACTCATTACAATTGAACTTATAAACAACGTTACATAAATCAAGCTTTTTCGTCGTATCTTTACATAATGTTATGACATTATCAAGTTTTTTATTAATATTAGGCACTGTACCTATGTTGAATTTTTTTAACATGTTAGAACATTTTTCATAGAAATTTTTAAAATACGGGAGTGAAAAGTAGCTAATTTTTTTATCGACTACAATATCTTTTGGTACTAAAACACAATTTATTTTTCGTAACCTAGTATTAATATTTTTGTTGACAAATTTTAATGGATAGTCATTTTCTGTCAAAATGTGTCTAATAATATTTAGATTATCTTTATGAAAATCAGTGTGAGATAGTAATATCGCTCTATCAGTCAAATTAAAAATTATGTTGCATTTCTGTTTCAAAGTATGATTAGACCAATAGTAGATAACACGATTTGAGTTTGACAGTTTTCTATACCAATTTGTGATAATTTTCTCTTCTTTTTTCATTATAGTTAAGTCCAAAAAATTAATAGAATTATTATTTTCCAATTCATGCGTAAATTGTAAATTTTTGTCAAAGTCATTAAAAACATTGATAACAGTATTTATATAATTTTTATGGATACACATAATGGTATCATCCACATATCTATAATAAAACAGAGGAATGCATTTATAAGTTTCTTTAAGCTCCTTAAGACAAAACGTTTCAAGATCGTCCATCACCATATCAGCAAATAATGGTGAAATAGGGGAACCCATTGGACTACCAAAAATCTGTTGATAAGTGTGATTATTAAAGGTAAAAAAAGTATTTTCAAACAGAAAAGTAACTATCTCACAAATTTCAGCGAACGGGATTTTACATTTACTAATAATGTGGTTACAACGTCGATTTAAACTGTCAATCACAGCTGATATAGATATATTTGTAAACAAAGAAGATACGTCAAGCGATAATAATATATAGTCATGTGGTAAAATAATTTTGGAAAGTTTAGATTTTAAATCATAACTATTATCTATATGTGATTTAGGCTTCGGAATAATAAGTTTTAATTCTTCATATAAAATTTTAGCCAAAAAGTGTGTCGGACACGAAACCATGGAAATAATCGGTCTAAGTGGAATATTTTCTTTATGGATTTTTGGCAAACCATATGCTTTTGCTAACGAAGTGTTCGTTTGAGTGAGTTGGTTTTTATGAAATTTATGCGAAAGAAAATCGTTGTCATTTAATTTTGTCAAAATACTGTAAACACTTGCTTGTAAAGATTTTAGCGGATTTTTAGTTATTTTTTTATACACAATTTCATTATTCAATAAATTAAGCATTTTATCTACATAATCTTGTTTTTCCATACACACTGTTAAATTCCCCTTATCTGCTTGTGTAAAAAAGATATTTGGATTTCTTCTTAAAAAAATTTTTGTACTTTTAAACTTTTTGGCAAAAATCTTATCCTGTTTTGAAAAATGTGTCGATTTTTTATTTTCATTTTTTAAATTTTGAACTATAATTTCTCTTATTTCATTTTTAGTGTCAGCGTTTATTTCTAGATTGTCTAAACTCTGCTCAACATTCTTTATACAACTGAAAATATCGTTTTTTTCCATACTAGAATTAATATTGTATTTAGGTCCTAAAGAAACCACATCCAACACATCTTGTGGAATCTCTGTCGGAGTAAGATTTTTAACCCAATCATGTTTCGATACAATATTATAAGATGTGAATTCTTTATTTCTCTTTAATAAATAATCTATTTTGTTGGCATGTATTTTAGACAGATCTTGATTTGTTTACAAATATATCTATATCAGCTGTGATTGACAGTTTAAATCGACGTTGTAACCACATTATTAGTAAATGTAAAATCCCGTTCGCTGAAATTTGTGAGATAGTTACTTTTCTGTTTGAAAATACTTTTTTTACCTTTAATAATCACACTTATCAACAGATTTTTGGTAGTCCAATGGGTTCCCCTATTTCACCATTATTTGCTGATATGGTGATGGACGATCTTGAAACGTTTTGTCTTAAGGAGCTTAAAGAAACTTATAAATGCATTCCTCTGTTTTATTATAGATATGTGGATGATACCATTATGTGTATCCATAAAAATTATATAAATACTGTTATCAATGTTTTTAATGACTTTGACAAAAATTTACAATTTACGCATGAATTGGAAAATAATAATTCTATTAATTTTTTGGACTTAACTATAATGAAAAAAGAAGAGAAAATTATCACAAATTGGTATAGAAAACTGTCAAACTCAAATCGTGTTATCAACTATTGGTCTAATCATACTTTGAAACAGAAATGCAACATAATTTTTAATTTGACTGATAGAGCGATATTACTATCTCACACTGATTTTCATAAAGATAATCTAAATATTATTAGACACATTTTGACAGAAAATGACTATCCATTAAAATTTGTCAACAAAAATATTAATACTAGGTTACGAAAAATAAATTGTGTTTTAGTACCAAAAGATATTGTAGTCGATAAAAAAATTAGCTACTTTTCACTCCCGTATTTTAAAAATTTCTATGAAAAATGTTCTAACATGTTAAAAAAATTCAACATAGGTACAGTGCCTAATATTAATAAAAAACTTGATAATGTCATAACATTATGTAAAGATACGACGAAAAAGCTTGATTTATGTAACGTTGTTTATAAGTTCAATTGTAATGAGTGTAATTCTTCTTATATAGGACAAACAAAACGTGCATTAAAAGATAGAATTAGAGAACACAAAAACATGTATAATAGTGATTCTGTTGTTAGCTTACATATGCTACAAAATAATCACACATTCAATTTTGACAATGTTTCGGTTTTAGACAAAGAACCCTCATATAAAAAACGTATTATTTCAGAGATGCTGCATATTAACAATTGTAAATATACTATAAATAAGAAGGAAGACACTCAAATGCTCAGTAATATTTATAAAAGGATTTTGTAACAGTTTGTTTTGCTCGGAATATTGATGTATGTCTATTTCTCATAATTAATTATTTGATAATGTTCACATGTATTTATATATAGTCGAGTTGACTGATTTATTATTCACTTAGACGTTACCTTACAATGGAGTAAAATTTGAAACGTATACTTTGTTTTTTCGAAGGTATTTAATGTTATTTTGTGTTGTAAAGTGTGTGGTTGAAATTTTGTTCATTTATATATTTTGTTGTATATTTGGTTTTTGTTTTTTTGTTAATAAACAGTGCCTGAAGAGGTCCGCAAACCAGTGGACGAAACGTTGCACGATTTTTCAAATTGAGAATAAAAAATTTTTTTATTCCTTGTTTAACTTGGATTGACCCTCAAAGATCGACATTTTTTCCTTTTTTTAACCTACAATGGAGGGTGTACAAAATTTACCAATCTTAAGGGGATGTTGTAGCCGACAAAACATTGTTGTACAGGTCCGCGCTTTCTGTTTTATCGATATAAAATTAACTTAACAGAAATCATATGTGGCGCCCTCTGTATTATATACTAATACATATTTAGTTGTATGCCCACAGATGGCGCTAATAAGCGTTAACGTAATATAAGATATAGAACACAACGCTAGTGGAAGTAATTATAAAATTGATTGTAAAAAAATATAAAATTACTGTAAAAGTTTACTGCAAAACTTATAAACGTATCTAATTGGTTTATCCGATTATCTGGAGAAATTATTCTTAGATTATACATGTGTAAGATTAATACAAAATTTAAATAGTAATAGCATGTATGTACTAACTCTGCACTTTGCGTACACTTCATTTGTACTGTATTACTGTATTGGTACTTTATGGTAACGTGTACTGTAAGTACACTTCATGGTAACGTGTACTGTACATATACTTTAAATGATGCCGTGTACTGTACGTACACTTCATGGTAACGTGTACTGTACGCATACATTAAATGGTGCCGTGTACTGTACGTACACTTTATGGTAACGTGTACTGTATGTACAGTTTATGGTAACGTGTACTGCACGTACACTTTATGGTAACCAAATGTCAGTCGGTATTGTACTTTTCAATTTTCACTTTGATTTGTATTGCAATTTAATTGTAAATTTTGATTTATAATTAATTATAACAAAAGTAACGCATATCCATCTACAAAAATTACAATTTTCCTATCAGTGTTACGTACATTATGATTTTCAATGAATATAAAAAATGATCTAATTGTATAGTTAAATTTTTAATTCATTTCAATTTTTATTACCACCGTATTAACCCATATACTTTGTATAGTTTTAGTACCCTTCATTCCTGATAAAAAAAATATATACCATTACTTTAACTTAATAAGATTTTCATAATAATAAACTTTCTGAATGGTACTAACGTTTGGTTTTTAAAATTAAGTTTAAATTGTTAAAGTTTTCTATATCTTCTAATATTAATGAACTAAGTATTTCTGAACAATCTCCATAATTGTATCGACTAATTGGTAGGTTTAAATGAATTTTGTAATCACTACTAAATTAAGCAATGAGCAAAACAGTTATTCGTAAACAACAAGTAAATCTACTTCTATGAAGACCGTTGATGGAGGGACATTTGTGATTTTATCTTTTTATACAATTTTGATTTTTTCGTTAATTTTTTTTATACATCATAATTAATGCAGTTGGAAATATGTTTAATTCTACTAAATACATATATAGATTATAAAATGGATATTTACTATGGTACTGTTGAATAACTGATAATATATAATACATGGTAAGTACATAACCTAATGGAATTGCAATTTGAAATCGTACTCCATTTGCCGAGTGTAGAAGATGCGTGTAATTATCGAGTCGAACTGTGCACGCACCTTCTAGAGGGAACCGTCGTCTGCTAGTTCCTAACAAGCTCAATCGATATATGGTTATCAATACAAAATAGTTTTCTATATACATTTTATAACGATCACGCAGGGTATTAGGGCATGGCGACAAAAGCGAAATAAACGATTGATAAAAATAGTAATAATTTATGATAACAATAGATAAAGTGTTTTGGGTACCAGCCGCGTATAATTTTGGCGAATTTAGAAAACGAATGCCCGGCTGCGTACGAATTGCGGCGGTTTGCAACAAGAGTGGAAAAGGGTGAGAAGGGGGGAGAGATGGGAAGCACAGTTACAGAAGAAGGAATAAATGCACTGCACCTGCTACGAAGTCGTGCACCCACCTTGGCGGTATAGAGGAGCATATCCTTGGTTGACTCTTGAAATATTGCAGTGCCTGACACACACACACACACGCACACACACACAAGGTAGTCCGCAACGGGAAATGAAGGACGATAGCAACCGTATTGGCAACGTGACATCAATGTTGCCGCGACGGCGTACCGAAGAGCGAAGAGCTCTCTCGAGCTTCGGCAGACTCGTTCACTGCTTCGTTGGACGGGCCCGACGTGCACGCGTAGCTTTTTGTGTCGAACTGTCCGTCGACCGCCTTTCTGGGATCCCTTAATGCCATCGTTACTAGTGCAAGGTCCTCCCGATTGCCAATAGTCATCAGAGGGGATTTTAATGCTTGGGGCGACAGAATGGGGGAATACGAAAACGAAAATTCGTGGTCGTATACTAATCGAGGCCTTTGCGATATTGGAGTTGGAAATTGTTAACACCGGAGCGACTCCCACTTTTACCAAGGCAGGGAGGTCGTCTGTAGTAGACCTAACGCTCATCGTTCCCAGATTAATGAAGGGAGGGGTTACCTGGAAAGTTAGTGATCGCTACACGGGGAGCGACCATCAAGCACTCGTGTACCAGTTCCAATCGACAATTAACAGGGCAGCAGGTCCGAACAAAAGCTTCCAATATAAGAGATGTTTACCGTCTATCATCGACCGAGAAATGTTCCTCCAAGTCGTTGTCAAAGGAACACCAGAAGAACGAGCCGAGGAACTCATGCGTGCCATAACAGCGGCTTGCGATGTCCCTATGGCCGGGAAATCCACACTCCGTGGCCGTCCACCTATTTACTGGTGAAATGAGAATATCGCAAAAATACGCCGTAAATGTCTGCGGACTCGACGACTGCACCAGAGAGCTCGGAACCAGCCGCGGTACCAAGAACTAACCGCGGCCTACGAGGAAAAACGGAATGAGCGCAAGGCTACCATTGAAGCGGCTAAACGCAAGTGTTGGCGCGAATATTGTGAGGAAGTGGACCGCAATCCCTGGGGTAGCCCTACAAAATGGTGATGAATAAGATCAAACCCAGGGGCGCCTCAATGCCATCATGTCCACATTTTCTTGATAGAGCGGTGCGCCACCTATTTCCACAACATCAGGAACGGGCAGCCGAGACAGGCCTAATGGAGACCGACAGTGCAGTCGCGCCGCCAGACATTAGCATAACCGAGCTGAATATGGCTGCAAGGAGAATATTCGTAAAGCTTCAGGACCGGATGGAATCCCTGGTCTGGCCATTAAGACCGCTGCGCTGAATGTGCCACAAATTTTTGCGGACACACTTAGTGCATGTTTTCAATTAGGATACTTCCCAGCATGGTAGAAGGTACAGAGGTTGGTGCTTCTCCTATAGGGGAGCCAACCACCGGAGAACCCTTCCTCGTACCGTCCACTCTGTTTGTTGGATATAGCTGGGAAGCTTTTCGAGCGGGTCATTTGTGCCAGGCTTCAAGCAGTCATTGCACAGGCAGGCGATCTGTCTGAAAATCAGTTCGGTTTTCGGAAAGAGCGCTCAACTATTGGAGGTATAAGTTGAGTTGTTGAGCTGGCCACCAATGCCATCGGTGGTACTAAGGCGCATATGTGCTATCATCATTCTAGGCGCATGTGTGCTATCATCGCACTGGATATTCGCAATGCCTTCAACTCGGCTCGATACGTACAGAAAATGCCGGCGTATCATAGAAAACAGCAGCAAAGCAGCACGTGGTTGCAGCAGTCGGTGGTCAAACAGGACCATCGAACTGTGGCAGCAGAGATGGGATTCGGCAAGCGCAGGTCGCTGGACCCACCGCGTCATATCAGATGTCGCCAAGTGGACGAGTAGGAAACACGGATTCGTTACCTTCCACCTGACCCAGATGCTTACCAGGCATGGATGTTTTCGCAGTTACCTGCACCGCATCCGTATATACGGGGGTGCGGAGTGCCCGACCTGCCCCGGTGTCGACGAAGACGTGGAGCACGTCATGTCCTAGTGTCCTCGATTCCCGTTTATATCCCGTTTTGTAGCTGTCATTATGTTAGGTAATTGGTATTAAATGAATAATGCACCCAACATTCAGTGTCGGTATAGTACAATGTATTTGAAAGTACGACGTGCGTGCGGCAAACGGACCGAACGTGCACGCACCTCCTACAGAATCCGTCGCCTATTCCACCATGAATGAAATAAACATATTTTAATAAGCTGAAAACTTTTTCTTACTCTTCCGTCTGCTAAATTACACATTTTTAGAAGGAGTGAATATCGTTTTTATTTTTCGTTTAATTTTTCAATCGATTGTGTATTCCTCTAGTTTTTACTGAAAAACGATTCTAAGATAATGTAAAATGTTGCCTCTACTTTGTTTCTTGATGCTTGTAATTGCAATCTATATTTATTTCCATCGCAAATATCTAGTACCAGCTTCCCAATGTCTTTGTATCAATCGTATTATTCTATTTATTTCTTCAGCGTGCACTTTTGACTGTTTTTTTAGTATTCCAACATTTACCAATATCGTGAAATTGTGCGTCTGCACTGTATTTGTTAGAAATCTATCCAGTTATTACAAAATTCAATCAAATCGTTGGTGCCTGTTAACTAAAAGAGGTTATGTTTGAGATCGTATTTTTCTAGTTATAAGAACATTTTAACACGATTCAAACTTTTGTACTTATAATTTATTTAATATGTGTATTACAAATATGCCTCCACTGCGTTTATAGGTTGTCATTGTATTAAATAATAGCAATAGGAGAAATAGTGCGTATAATGTACAGGTGTCGGCATTGTAGGACTTAATTCAGGTATGGCATCCTCTTAAGTTGGTTGCCAGTGTGACGTGTGATAAACACACGCACTAATATTACGTAAAATTAATTTATAAATTATTAATTTACTATATTTATCCGAGACCAAATCATGTAACCAATAAGAATATTTAGAATTAAAATAATTATAATAAGTACGTAGTATATTAAGATAGCTTCGCGATAGACACGTGCCGTTAAACGCGAGTTCAACGACCGTGCTATAAATAGATTAGAGTCATTGACCGCCTCCCCACTACTGTGCCTACTCGCCAGTTCATTGACCCCGTCCGGAGTGGGGAGACAGGCGTTATACGCATGCGCGCTCTCGTAGAATCGGGTATATAAGGCGCACCGAAACCACCAGTAGTCAGTCTGCAACTGGACGACAGATCGGACTGGCCGTGAGCACACGACCAGTCCGTTTCTCCGACCTAGTGCAGCAACCGTGGATACGTTCGTGAGCACACGTTCGTAAACACGGTTACCGTATACCGTACCGACCGTTACCGTAACCGCATCCTACCGTAGGCACCTCGTGAGCACACGTGGTGTCTAATCCTGTCCGTATCCTCGTGAGCACACGTGGATTATCCCGACCGCACCCTCGTGAGCACACCTTACTCATTCATTCATTCATCACCTATTTATTTATTGTAATTCATTATTCTAATTCACTAATCACTTTATTTTATTTTGCTTGTTTTATGTTCTTCATTTTTTATCTTTTATATCATTTATATCTTTCATATTTTATATGCTTTATAAATTATTTTATTATATTGCATAATCTAATTTATGTTTATGCATGTACAGCTAATGTATATCTTACGAGCTTATAGGGTTTCCATCTCGCCGTCCAAATCTTCTATTCTTCTTTATATCTATATTATATTAAAATTCATCCGTTCTCCGGTGTCGGGTGATCGGTGTCCGAGATCCGGCGTCCGGTGACCAGTGTCCGGTGTCCGATACCCCTCATGTTGTAAGAATTAGGACTATGTGTGGAGTGGAAGGGTTAACGCTGAATATTTGGGGAATTTTTTAGGTATTCTAGGATAACACCACCAATTACGGATTTTTCTGGATATGTCGGGAATTTGAAGGTATTCCGGGATAACTCCACTTATTACGGGATTTCCTGGATATTTCGCGAATTTTAGAATATTTCCGAAATAACTCAACTACTTACAACATTTCTTGGATATTTCGGAAATTTCTGAAGTAAATAGAGATAACACCAAAAATTATGGGATTTTCTGGCTATTTCGCTAATTTCTGAGTTATTTCGGGATAACTCCACTAATTACAGAATTGAATTATAAATAATAATTGAAGGATATATATCATTTATTTGAATGAATAATTGAATACATACGATGCATTAGCTGAGTTTGGTAATTTTGCATGAAATTTTAAATTGTACGTCTCCTTTCCATGAAATATCATGAAAAGGCATGAAATATATGTAAAATGGTCAACGATTAAGTTTATATTCTAAGTTTTGTTTTTAAAAATATTATTCTGGTAGAAAAATAAAAAATTTATTACTAGATTGATGTAGCTTCTTACAAGAAAAGTGTGGAAACATTGTAACTAATGAAGTATGTGTTATTACGTATTAAAAAAAAAATTAAATTTCTTTACTCCAATGTAAGTTTTGTCATGTCGATTATTTTTAATTTTTTTTTAATTGATTCAGTATTATGTAGAAATATGTTCAATATCTTTAAACTCTTGAGTAATTGACTAAGATTAAATAAGTATATGTATAAAATGTTACAAATGTAATACACTGTTATTTTTATTTTATTGATTAAAAAAAATTGTTTACAACTAAATACTAGGTTAATTAATTACATATTATATTATATTCTCCTTTGTTATTGAATTAAATTTTAAAAATTATAAAGTTAAAAAAAATATGAAAAATTAATATAAATTTAGTATATAATTTCCATTGAGGGAGCATCAGCGACCGAGGTATTGTTGCTAGTAAAGTAATATAATGTAATCTAATCTCACTCTCGTTCTTTCATTTCCGAATGCCGGAACCTCTCTCTCTCTCTCTCTCTCTCTCTCTCTCTCTCTCTCTCTCTCTCTCTCTCTCTCTCTCTCTCTCTATCCTTCTGATCATATCCTTGTGGACAGACAAGCAGGTTTTCGCAGAGGGCACAGTACCCAGACAGCACTTCTGGGTGTCCTGGATGACGTTAGAAGAGCCATTGATGCTAGAAAGATCACGATTCTCATCCTGTTTGACTTCTCCAAGGCATTTGATACTGTGCCTCATGGCAAACTTATGCAGAAATTGTGTGAGATTGGATGCTCTGACAACACACTGAGTTGGTTTTATCGGTATCTTGTAGGTCGCATGCATGCAGTGGAGAGTGAGACGGGCGTGTTGTCAGACTGGCTTGAGATAAATGCGGGAGTGCCTCAGGGCAGTGTTCTTGGCCCGATACTCTTTTCCATTTATATAAATGATTTGCCTAAAGTTCTTTCTCACAGCAATTATATGCTGTTTGCCGATGACGCCCAGGTCTACCACTCGTTTTTTCCGTCAGAATTAGAAACAGGAGTACAACGTATAACGCAAGACGCAAATGCGATAGCCCTATGGGCTCACACAAACGGATTAAAGCTTAATGTAAAAAAGACGAAGGTTATGATTCTGGGTAGTCAGGCTTTCTTATCGCGCATCGACTTGAACACTGCCCCGAAGGTAGGGTTGGGAGCGGATCTCCTAAATTATGAATGCGAGGTTAAATCGCTTGGGGTCATGATCTCTCCCTCTCTGGATTGGTCAAGACAGGTATTAACTATCTCGAGCCGTGTACATGGGGTTTTACACTCGTTACGATATTATAAAAAGACGTTGTCTCGTGGTCTTAGAAAGAGATTGGTGGAGGCTCTGATTTTTCCGCACTTCGACTATGCATGTGCGGTGTTTAACGATGTTGACCAGACCAGAAATCTGAAACTCCAAAGACTGCTAAATGCTTGTGTCCGATTCGTGTGGGGAGACATAGCAAGGAGAGATCATGTAACTCCTTATAGGTTAAGTCTCAGGTGGTTGTCAGTTGAGTCCAGACGCTCATACCTCATTGGATCACTTGCGTACAATATCATTGCTCATAACTCACCCACATATCTGGCAAACCATTTTATAAAAATAAATACCCTCTCTCACAACCCTCGCACCTCTACTCGTCATCCTTCAAAATTGCTACATTATCTTCCCCCTCGTACAGAGTCTCTGAATAAATCTTTTGTCATCACCGCATCTAAAATCATTAACGAATTTTCTACATTTTCATTCGACACTTCATCCATCACTCATTTCAAAAACGCATTATTCGATCATATGTTTGGACTTGACAAAACTGCCTGGGAAATTAGAGTTCGAAACGAGGGGTTGACACCTCCTCAGATCCCTCACCTAAACCTAAATCTAGAATAAGTTGTATAAATGTTTTAATGCGTAATTTTTATCGAATTGTAAAAATTTTTTATATATGCTTAATTATTTATTTATTTATTATTTTTATATATATATTGTTTTAATCGTTAACCAATATTGTTATATAACTATTGTTGTTTTTATTATTATTATGTTATTGTTTTATTTTAAATTTTATACACGCTATTGTTGTTTTATATTACTATTATTGTAATTATCGTCAAATGTATTTGTATAATAGTGCCTACGGGGTCTCAACCCCAAGGCCAAATAAAATTTATTCATTCATTCATTCATTCTCTCTCTCTCTCTCTCTCCGGAGGTTTCCGGCTTGCAGTCGTAACACGAACTGACTAAAGATGAGTAGCGTGTCGTCTCGTAACCCTTATTGCGGTGTCGCATGATCGTTTTCCTACCGATTTTTATACACGAAAAATTATTATAATTTATCGAAAAATTACAATTACAATTTGATGATTTCTTTAGATTAAAATTTCGTGTAATTTTTATTCCTTCCATAACTTGCATTTTTTTCGAAACATGTCTACTCAATCTCAGTTTCTTCTAAACTTTGGTTTGAATATATAACTTCACTTAATTCCGAGTTATAAGCAATCAGAGTCGATGGTTTTTTCATCGAGAGTTTTCGTTATTTGCTTATATCCATCATAAAAAAGAGCTAAAGAGGCTGTCTTCATACCCGCTGTATTCATGTTTCTTATATACCCTGGCAATTTTCCAGTAATTATCAATAAATGAAATAAAGTATTTTTCTTTATTAAACCCTTTGTTTTAAAAGGACCACATTGATCGATGTGTATTATTTTTATATACTTTTGGCTCTTACTCTGTTATTATTACATGGCACATTATGCATTTTGTACCTGTATGCACATTTAACATCTCATAAATCGTGTTTTAATTACTTTAGGTATCCCGATTAACAAATGGTTTTTGCATAGTGTGTTTAAATAACTAAAATTAACATGACCCAGTATTCTACGCCATTTTTCTTTTTTATTGATTTTATTTGTTAATTCAATATTGTAACAGCTGTTAATTTTTCTGGTTTTATCGATTATTTTTAGTAAATAACCTTAAGATATAATAGTGTTCTTTTCAGTTAACTTAAGGAAACATTTCTAATATTTACTTCATTTTCTTTATTAAATACTTTAAATAAACTTACTACATTGCCAATTATTGTCGCTTTTACTGATCTGTTAATAAACAAATAACTGTTTATAATAAGATTTCCTATAACGTATTTAACACATAATTTCATTTTTCTTTTTCAGTAATTTTTGCCCCTGCGCTTTTTAAGTCATTTACTATCTTTTCACTAACTAAGTTCACTAAAGAATGTATCTAAAGCACTAAGCTCTTTTTACTTTAATTTTTCTAATTTATTTTTATAAACTATTTGTAGTATTGTAGATTCTTTCAAATAAATCTTCATCATGATGAATAAATTTCTTCTTCAAATACGATTTCCAATTGTTTATTTGAGAAAATAATTATTTATTTACTTTTTAAATAACAAAATATCAATCTATAAAGATTGATTTATTCAAGATTGACAAAATCATATGCAAATGAAACGCAATCAATACATGCACAATAATACATACATCTTTCTTATTAAAAAATAAATCGTCATTTTTAGATACAACATTCTTTATAATAACATTTTTATCTATTATATGGATCACATAACCTATATCATTCATCATAAAATTCGTATACTGTGCGACTAGACGTCGTTGCAATGAAATAAATAATACTTAATGTATTATATTATTTCGTATGTATGTAGAATATTATATCTTAAAATCTCGCACGTTGTTATTGTTTCGTGCGTTGCCTCTTCAAGGCCACGAAACACGCGTGTTTATGTCGACGACCGAGGATGTGTGCGAGCATCCGTATATACAATTGTTATTGTGTGTGTGTGTTAGGTACTTTTCGGGAATACGACAATTCCCGAAAAGCTCAGTAAGATGCCGGTCTTGACCGCGACAGCACCCTTTGACACATCGTCACGTTTAGTTTCGCGCGCCACGGGAAGTACCGGACCGGTTCGTCCGTGCTCCGGGAAGCCGTACGCGAGTGCTCGTGAGTTCGTGTAAGTGCAGTACGAAGGACCAGATACCTCGGGTTGAGTGTTCTCCGGGGTAGGCGAATCGCCGCGGCATCAGGCCGCACCTGCAGATCACCGTCGAGGACGACGGGAAACCGGGCCGACTCCACTGGCCAGCAGACGTCGGGGCGCCGACGCACACCAGGGCCTATGGACAAACCAGCCCGGTAAGTACCCGACATTGGTCGGTATACATTAGAGTGTGTGTGCACGTATGTTTGTTCGGTAGCACACCGGTGCTACCGAATACGAATAGGTATTGCGCGGGGCGAGCACGGGGGCAGCCCCTGCTTGCCGCGTATATACCACGCGACCGGGAGAACGCCCCGTTATTCATTGTCGGGCAACTCCGTGTAATATTTCGGAATAAATACTTATTTATTTATTTTAGTATAACGGTCGCGTTATTATTTTAATTATAAATTAACCCGCAAACAACCTTCCGATTCCCGATTTTCCCGCCACGTGTGTCGGTATAGAGGAGATCGTCCTATCTCCGCTACCGTGTCCCGACGGGTTAACTTATTAACCCACGGCGACGACAAAGACGCGTTCTTCGGGGCCGTCGTCCCTGTATTAAATTAATAAATAACTCGTAACTGGTATTAGAACGAAATACCACGTTACAACTGTGAATTATGTTCATTTTGTAAAATGTCTTTAGCAGTATGTATAATTCCATCGACAATCATACTTATACATTTCGATGCACTCTTGAAATATTTAACTCACTTATCAATACATTTATATAGATTTTTATGTTTTCAAATTTCATTCGCTTAAATATCATAAATTGATAATAACTTCTTGCTATTGGTTTGCCGCTCTCCTCTTTGTTTACGTCTTTTATCAATTCGATTGCCCAATTAGAGTAGCTGATTGTAAATCGTATAATATATCCGGGGATAAGAATCTGTTAATCCAATAAATCCTTAAGATATCGTACGTTTTCGAAGCAATAAAAGTGGTAATAATTCAATTTACAGATTTTTTCTACCATAGATCTAAAAATGAATAATCAAATATAAATAAAATATAATTTTAAGAGTCAGATACTTAGGTAGAGTATATTAAACGTTTCCACCGATTGATTTGCAATTCACACATTAGGTATTTCTAACGTATACCGCTACATTACTCCCCTCTTTATCTATTCTATCTAGCCAATAAAGAGCAAAACCCTCTAGACTAAGAAAAGAATTATTACTGCTGGTCTTAAGAAATATTTGCTAAAATCGAGCGCGAAAAATTTATTTCAATCAACGTCTTCTTAAATTGAATTGTGAGATAACATGGTAACGCTTTTTAAACTGAATTCTGAGTTATCGCAGTTTCTAACCAAATTCAACCTATTTTTGAGGGAACGCTTTTTTACATTCTCATACATTTATGCTGCCTTGGAAACGCGCATCGACTTTATCTAATGCGAATTCAGGAAGGTGAGTTGACACGCGACAGTTAAAAGATGTACAAATAAGTTAAAAAATTGCGAAATAGATTGGTTATTAGACAGTGGGTGTACCATCTACAATACTGGAGAAAGAAAATTGCCAGTAGTATGCCTCGGAGTCGAGCTGTTCGTGAAGGCCGTGTTGGTGTGCTAGATTACTACACGTAAGCCGTTGGTGATTATTCTACTGATCAAAGTAACTGTACATTAAGGGAGACTTTACCTAGGTGTGAAGGAACGACTGCTAAAGTAAAGTAGGTACCTTAGAGGTGCACTATGTGTTGCGCCAAAATTCCGAGGCAATTTTCTTGGATAAATTTCTCATCTCAGACGGCAAAATTTGCCGAAATTTTTCACGGTTGGAGGTTCCCTTCATTGGAACCCTTGCACATAAGATTAGTATGTGGAGTTGTTGAACACAATTGAACCGGAAGCAGCTGTGTAAGCTCAAAGATGATATATGTCAAAAGTTATGAGGTCACTATGGACCGTCAAAACAAACCCCCACCACCTACCCATTGACCTAGAGTAACCCCGTCTATCCCAAGTAAAATTTCAAAATTTTTCGGTAAAATACATTCAAATAATAAAAATCCAGATATTTTTGATAATTTAAGTAAATTGTGTTTGAGATTATTGCGTTTATAACATGGGAAACTTTACCCTGCATATACTCTCTTTTAGAGATTTTTTACAGAAAGAGAGAGAGAGATTGATTGAATAGACTTTATTAATGCCTAGGATAATTCAATCCTTAAGGCAAGTAACAATATTACATATTTATGATTACTAAAATAACGCAGCAATGAAACTAACCGTAAGTTAGCTTGTGATGCTGGTTTTAATTTAAATAACATAAAAAAAATATTATGTAAATAAAATTATATCCGGATTCCCAACATCATCGAAAAGAAAAACAATTATTAGTTTATTAGTCCTGATTACCCGGTGGACTCACCCAGAGGAAGTTCCGTTGAATAAAATAATAGTTCCGGATAACTATTAAACCGCGTAACGAATATTAACACCCTTAACAACATTTAGATATAACTAATTATATTACGGGATCTAATAATAGATCCCGTGGCACCACTAACCACGAGAGAGAGAACGTTAATTTTTAAATAAGTAAAATAAATAATTTGACTAATTAATAACGCGCACTAATTACTTAACACTGTCCCCACTGATATATAAATCACTTATTATTTTAATAATTAAAATAACTCACCAATAAGATGTAAATAAATCAATAAGAAATCAATGTAATATAAATAATATCCTCGTATACTCTTCCTTTTTGAGATTTCTATATATCCAGATATTTGTATATATTATAAATAATTATGTCTCCTTATTTAGGTGGAAAAATCTGTATATACTCCTTAATCCCTTTTTTATACCACAAATAACTCCTCAATAAATATGATCAGAAGATACAAAAAAAAAATCTTTGCGATCGATATAATAAGAATACTCCAAATAATACTCTACTTTTCGGTAGGTAGAATCAGAATGGCGATGATCCGTTTTTCCGAGTCACGCCAAACTTCTTCCCCGATTTTCCATCTCCCTCAATCTCCTAATATCCCTATCTGTTCTCTCTCTCGTTACCTGCGAGGGATACGGCAATATTATAATTCTCCAACCCTTCCGTATCCGTCACAGGTGTAATAAAGCTACCCGTATTTTCCCTACTATAGATAAAAATGACAACTAATTTGCATAAGTTATCATTGTCCCAACTAGTATTTCGACTTTCCGTATTTAAGGTAACTACAGTCATATAACGTAATATGCTGTTATATTTACCCATACGGAAGTCTTATTCTCTAATAAAGTCATCTATTGATTGGTTCAATAGATCACTAAATTATTCTCTAGTTAATAGCGCTAAATTCAAATATACATTTATCTCCGTACTCTTATACACATGTTCCCCCACTATCCGCGTTCCAAATTCCCTATACTATATGCGCGCGATCCCCGTATCGATACGAGCGCGGACCGCGTGTTCAGTGTGCGCGCGCTTGAATCTAGATCGATTCAAGATGGCGACAACTGAGCGCGGGCCGGCACGTAAACAACGTGCCTCGCGACCGTTTCCCCGGGTGTGCGCGATCCCCACCGGCGGGAATAGTACTCGGGTACTACCGCGGAGTGGTGCGCGCACGTACACGCACCAGCAACGACTCTCCAGGCGACGCCCAGTGATTTCGCTACATCATAAGCTAACAATTTATACATATATAAACAAAAAGAGTAAAATATAGCAAAATATAACAAAATGTAATGGCATATCGGCAGAATAGGTGGAGCTCACCAACAAGGTTAAATTAATTTAATAAATTCTTAAATTCTCAAATTCTTAAACACTAATTGTGAAAATAATAATAATAACAATAATAATAACAACAATAATAATAATACCGCTATTATAAACTAATTTAATCTAATATAATATAGTATAATGTAACCATCCCTGGTGAATTATTCTAAATCACAACCAGTTAGGTGACTTCGCAATTTATTCTCAAAATTATTCTGGTAAGTATTTGTGAGTGCAGTAGGACGTTCGAAATTTGACTGCTTAGAACGCGCTGAACGACGCAACTCTTGATTAGGCGGCGGAAGAAGGCCATAGAGGTAACCAGGTTTACCTGTAGTAAATACCTGGTAAGTCAAAATCCCAATAAAATAATCACGGCGCTCAGAAACTGTAAACCAATTTAATTTAGAGTAAAAACAGTCAAGCCTGGCGTCTCTACGAAGATGAAAAATGTATCGCACACAAATATTTAGCAGTCTTTGCAATTTAGTATTTAAATAGTCTGGTAAATTACAATACACAGTGCATGCATAGTCAAAATGCGGCAAAACGAGAGTTGTGGTTAATCTTTTCCTCATATTTTGCGAAAGAAAATTGCCTCTATTTCGTAACCTATGGAGCACTCCGTAAACTCTAGAGATTATGCTAGATACTTGATTATTCCAACGTTAGATTCTCGTTTAAAATAATACCTAAATTTCGCGCCGAGCTAACCCACTCAATTTGATGACCATCTATTACAACAAGAGGAAGGGCATTTTTGTCAATAAATCTAAGTTGCTGAACAGAGCCTAACATGAGAACTTTGGTTTTCGAAAAATGTATGTCATGGCCATGAATATTTGCCCTTTGAGCCACTCTTAAACCATCCTGAATCAACTTGTTAATATGATCATCACAATCGCCTGAATGATAATGTAAATATAATTGTAAATCATCAGCAAATAGCATGCATTTGGAATGGATTAATTGATTTACGATCGAATTAATAAAAATTACAAAAAATATAGGCCCAGGCGCAGAGCCTTGCGGAACTCCAGATGATGTTTCATTAAATTGTGATGGGGCACCGTCTACATCAATAACAGCTTGAGATCTATTGGATAAGTATGAATGAAACCATCTAATCGATTTTTCATCAAAATTAAAATTTTTAATAGTACTCAAAAGTTTGACATGGTCAATTGTGTCAAAAGCCTTCTTAAAATCGAAAAGTAACAAGAAAGTTACCATACCCTTCTCAATTGCTTCACGTACGTCATCGGTAACCTTAATAAGAGCCCGCGCGGGGTGTCCTGTTCCCGTATGGGGCGCGTCCCCCGGGTGGCGGATGGGGGAAAGCTCGTCATGCTTGCGTGAAGGGTAGAGGTGAAACAAAATAGCCTCCGTGGACCAAACAGTTGAAGAAGGATAATGAGCAAACGAATGGAATACCTACTACCCCAAGCGGGCAGCTCCAAACTAGGAGTCAATCCCGCCGTCGGTTCCGAACGGGTGAAGGCCCCGGTGGCCGGCGCTGGCCTCACGGATTTTGAGGGAGGCCACCAAGCGCTTCGTTCTACGAACACGTCAGAGGTGGGGCCCTCGAAAGAAAACCCCCAACAGCAGCCGTCGTTACAGATGTTGAGTGTTGCATCCGCAAACAGGTTACGAAGCGGCAGCGTTACCAGCCTTGGTAGTGCCATCAGTGGCATCTCTGCCTATAGTAAGGAATCTCAAGAGGAGATCGAAATATTCCGCAAGGAATACGAGAAGGTAGAGAAGGCACAAGAGAAGATCGACTCCACCTACGACCACGTAAAGAGCAAACTGCAGGCTATGTTGGCTGCTTGTGCCAAGCAGCCTAACATCTCCATGGTCATGAAGACAGGGCTGAAGACCGTAGACACTCTTGTACAAGAGTTCTACGGTAAAACCAAGAAGATGTTTTCGGCAGTCGACGATTACAAGTGCCAAGTCGAGGATTATCGAGTTGGTCACGAGAATCGTCGACGGCCTAAAAGAAGAGGCATAATAGCTAAAGCCGTCTTTACGGCTACGTATTTGTCCTTCAAAGGGTGCTCAGGGAGTATCTCACATGGCGGGGTCCAGAGCCTGTGCCATCTTTCGGCACGCGCTCGAAACCGCAAGGAAGGCCGTTTCACGATAAGTGGCAGTCTCAACGTGGGAGGATAGAATAAGGAACGAATGACGCACGTCACAGACACGCCTCCCAGCTTGAAGTAATGTGAAAAACAGTTCCGGGCTGGGCAGGTGAAAGCGTTGGGTTTGGAGTTTTAGCCGGTAAGAATCCGGCACTGGCGACGAGTGCGGACCCTCGTCGTCGTCTTATGTAAGATTTCTCCAGTTTCCCACGAAAAAAAAAAAAAAAAACCTTAATAAGAGCAGTCTGCGTACTGTATGAGCTACGGAAACCAGATTGTACAGGTGACAAAATATTATTTCTTTCTAGATGCTCCGTAACTTGACGTGTAATCAAATAGTCGAATACTTTCGCAAAATGCGCAAGATTTGCAATTGGTCTTGTGTCGGAAGGTGATAATGGGGTAGTAACTTTATTAAGAGGGATAATCAAAGCACGCTTCCAAACTTCAGGATATGTACTAGATTCTATTGACAAGTTAAATAAATTTGCGAGAGCAGGCACAATTAATGGAAAAACATCTTTAAAGTATGGAAGAGAAAGGCCATCTAAACTTCGACTCTTGGCTTTGCATAGGCATACTTTTAGAGCACTCATAATCTGTTCTGAGGAGATAGGTTGCAACGAAAACGATGGATATACAGGTACTGAGGGGGAATTAATAATTCCAAGTAATTGCTCAAGAGTACAACAAGGATGACGTTTATTTACAGAGGAGTAATAAATTGCCAATTCTTGGTTTGAAAAATATTTTAAAGGTGAGTTTGCAGTCGGTTTAGTGATGCCTAATTGTCGTAAAATTCGCCAACATTGCGATTGCCCTGGGGCTTCAAGCATTTGTTTTTCATAATAAGCATCACGAGTAAACTTGATTTAGCTTTCAGAATATTTGTCATCCAAGGGGCAGTACGTGCTCGTACTAGCCGAGAAACGATTGGCGCATATTTATCGAGACCAAAAATAAGGGAATGACGAAAGCCATCAAAAATGAGTCAACTGTCCACAATTCGTTTAGACTATTACTACAAAGCATATCAAATTCAGTTTTTAGTGTAGCAGAAAATTCGGATGGAACAAAGTTTTTAAAGTCTCTATACTGATATGATATACGCTCTGCGGATAGCAATGGTAGACAGTAATCAATGTATCGAAAGTCATGACCATTTATAAAAGGACTTTCGAACTGCTTCATAGTTGTAATTTTTTCAATCGAATCCACTAAGATAATATCAAGCCAAGTGTCCGAATTATCAGGATGATGAGTGGCATTAAATGGAACCAAATATAAGGATGATTCTTTAATTAAGTTCTTAAGGTGGGAACTATAATAATCATCTACTAACAGGTTTGAATTAAGATCCCCAGCTATAATAACGATACTGTACAGATGAGAACAATCATCGAGAGTATTAAAAAATTTAGATAACACGTGACCCTTAGGTCGCCGATAAACCGAAGCAAACAGTAATTTATTATTGTTCGCATTTAATTCTAATAATAAGTATTCAGTATCGTTGACATTATAAATTTGAGGTGCATCCAAAATCCGAAAATTTATGTTACTACGAATATAGCACGCAACACCGCCACCTTACATGTAATCACGCTTCCCCGTGGTTGATGTTAAGCCTCTATCGTTTCGCGCCAAAACATAACCATTTATATTAAACATAGAAGTAGAATGATTTGGGTTAGCCAAGATTCAGAAATAGAAAGAACATCAACATTATATGATTGTAAAAACAGTTCAATCTCAGACAGATGATCCATTAGGGAATTTACATTAGCTTGTGCTACACGAATGGATGAGATGCAATTTTGATTTACAACCCTAATAGCAAACTGAATAACCTTTGAGTTCGTATTTATTGTGGAGGACAGTCACAGAAGCTTCGAGAGATCAGCTTCAGTTGCAATGAGAATCCTCTCTGAACTGTCGTCCTTCCTAACGTAAATTTTGCTGTCTCGAGTCCATATATATTTATATTTAAGCGGCTCAAGTTTCAATTTCACAAGTAAGCGCAATTCATGAACTGCAGGAGGCAACATTTCATACATGTTGATTATTTTGTTGGTGGCGTTACCAACCTCACTCACAAGGCTGCCATATTTAATGTCACCAAATTTTCGCTTAACCTCCAATATAAAATTTCGTACATCGTTATTCTTAAATCTAATAATAAAACTTTTCGATACTATTGAGCCTGATTGAGATGAACTTGTGGCCGATCCCGACATAAACGCGCGAGTTTCTAATATGTCTGAATAAAGGTGATCAAGTCTCAATAAACATAAAATCCGTTTAGATAAATCCTCGAGAGAAAGAGTGCAGGTTAAAGGAATGCCAGTAACTTTAATATGAGTGTTAGGGGCCGCCCTAATAAACATATCCTTCAATTGTGCATTTTCAGCCCGTAACGCAGCATTCTCCGATTCAATCGCCGTTATGCGGTCGTTATGGGTATCAAGCCTATTAGTAATGCCATCCAAACGGTCATTTATTGAATTTGTACTCTCACGACCCATTCTAATTAAGTCGCTGTATACGTAAGCTAGCTACTGCGAGTGATTCATAGTATCCCAACCTGGCGGTAAGTCCATATCAATAAGATTTTTGTCAGTATTGTGGACAGTAGAATAAACAGGTGGATTTTCGGGCAAAATTGTACTAATGTCTCGCGCAGAGTCAATTAACGAGTGTCTAGCCGAAGATGACGTTGAAGCTAAAGTTTTTGAATTTAAACTTTTAAAATACGTCGCCTGGTCAATAGCATCACTTAAGCTATAGTTACAACATAAATCTAATGGTTTATTACGCAAGAAATAGACGGAACACCCCGGGTGAAAAGCTTTACCATATTCACAACAGACTTTAAGTAAACTAACTATATGTCTAGCACAACGAGTGTACACAACTTTTGATTTGAAATTTCTATGCATCTAAACATTAGTACGATCCGCCGTGCCAAATCAGCAATATTATAGTAGTAATACAGTAAAGTCGTCACAAAATTTAAAATACGCGAGTTACATCAGTTCACATAAATAAACTAATAAAAGCTGACAAAATTTAGTAAAATTTAGAAATTAGCGCAATAAACTTAATAATATACGAATAACAAAATGAAAGTTTAAAAACATAATGGTGGCTCCATCCAATTTTTAAATTGTTTAATTTTTAAATAGTTTAATATTTAAATTGTTTAATTTGAGATCTATAGATGAATATATACTCTCTCCCTTTTAAGCAGCAAGGTTTATATAATAAATAAATAAATAAATAAATAAAATAAGTGCATTAAATTTGTTTATTAAAGTTGTAGGTATAGAGAATGTTATAAGAGAAATGAAATAAAAATTAAGTTGGTACTTGATCTCAAACTATACAATCTAGGCTGGCAATACGATTTACACTAGAAAATCCCTATACAATTAAAAAAACAATTATGATGGTACCGTGCACAAGACTAAATGTTACTATACGCTTATAGAAGATTTAAGTTGGTACTGCGAATTTATCTAGAAGATCTAAGGTTGGTACTCAGGATACTAAGCTTGTTTACAAGGAACGCTGTGATTGGTTGACGCAGGATACCGCTGATCGAGAAGACGGTCAAAAGCCATATCAAAAGATAGCTTCGCCTACATTGACTTCCTTATTCCAATGTTGTAGAAAATCCATACCGAGAATGATGGAATGCTCAATATTCTCTACGATTCTCAGTTGGATATTGCCATCATGGCCTTCTAGACAGAATAGAATGCCGATAAGGCAAAGGACTTTAAGTGATGGTCCAGCCACACCTTTCACGATAACCTTGACGGGTCTCCATTTAAACTTGTACTGTTCGACAGCATCTGATCGTACAAGAGAGACCATGGCACCAGGATCGAAAAGTGCTTTTAAGTCCTTTCCACCGAGTTATACCAAAAGAATAGCCGGTTATCCGATTGGATTCCAGCAATTATCTGATCGGTTTGACTATCGTCGTTAGGGTCGATGCCGTGTGCGTCATTTTAGACGTACTTGGTACGGCATCTCCCCCCCCCCCTGAACTGTTCTTCTCGGCAACGAGTTTGTACGGTTCATGTTATGCACACCATCGACAACTACCTTCTCCATCAAGGGCTCGTTGATGAGGACAATTACCTTCTCCACCAAGGGCTTCTGGTCCTCTTTACTAGGAGTGTCACAACGGGGTGACGATGAGCAACAACCGAAGTCGTTCACTCCGATGGTGCTAAGCAGCTGAGATAACGATCTCTTTACGCCTTCTTCACCAATTATATCTATTATTTTTAAATGTTGCCAGAGGTATTAGAAAATTAATTAAGGAAAGATCGAGAAAAAAAAATCAACCGTCGGTTAATACCTCTAGCAGCATTTAAAACTTAGCGACATGCGAGTAAGTTGCTAATAAAGAGGGTTTTGTGCAATATTTGAATAAATATTGAGTAACACAAATTGGCTCGGAAAGACCGAATAATATATACTTTCTAATAAACACATGCCCGAGCGATTTAAAGTCAAAATTTAAAATACAATGCTAAGGTTGGATGGGGGATGTCTAAAGAACTATCGAGCAATAAAGACTTCAAGGTACAAGGTGCGTGGAATCGTCGGGTTCCCGGTAGCCAAGTGGTATGGCAACTGCCCGGTAAGCAGGAGATCGTCGGTTCGACCCCGACCTGGAAACGTTGATTTTTTTCTTTCTCGATCTTTCCTTAATTAATTTTTTGATGCAGTATGCGCAAAATATGCACTATGCGCTTTGTTTTGCGGGCGCAAAATGCTCATTTCACGGTCACGGATGCACAAAAGTAATTTTGCGCCCCGAAATAAAATTATTTAAATTATAAATTTATAGTTTTTAAATACAAACTTTGGACAAAGATAATTAATTTTTTAAGGGGGGAGGGGCTCCGCCCCCCAACACCCCGGCGGGGGATTCGTCCCCTGCACGCCCACCGGGCCTGCGGCCCTGGACCCGCTTCCTCCCCCCGCTCAATCCTTTTCGTTCCCTATTCATACATATATTTATATCTGTATATGTATATGTTAGGTAAGTAAATATCGACTTTTATTTTGCACCTACTACAAAATATGTCGTTTGGATCCCGGACCTCGGGCGCTGCTATCACCACTCGAGGCGCGAAATTTCTTTTTGCGCCCTTGCTGCAGAAAGTACTATTCTAATACCTCTGGCAACATTTAAAACTTAGCAATATGCGAGTAAGTTGCTAATAAAGAGGGTATTGTGCAATTTTTGAATAAATATTGAGTAACACAAATTGGCTCGGAAAGACCGAATAATATATAATTTCTAATAAACACATGCCCGAATGATTTAGAGTCAAAATTTAACATACTTGCCAATGTTGACAGCTTCGTAGAAGGTGTTTTATATAAAGTACTGTCTATAGGCACAAATTCAATGTGGAATATTTAATAATGAATAATATAATTACTGAAAATGAAACTCTAATAAATAAATAAAAAATTTCTGTTGATATCTATAAAATACTTGCCGTTGCTATTTTGATTTTAGTAATTTCAATTTCAGAAATTTTTTATGGAGCTTAATATTATACACACACCAATATATATATATATATATATATATGTACACGCATACGTGCAAGCACGCACGCACCATTGCGCTAAATTTCGGGAGCAGATAAGATAATGAGTCTTTGTTGTTTGTTGAATATCGGTAGCGCTAAAGTACTTTTGCGCCCGCTGGTTGCTAAATGGAAACTTTAGGCCCTATTTTTAGGGCGCAAAAACGCTAAATTCGTGCGTTTTACAAAAAAAATTTTGCTTCTACACATTTTGGCGTAAGATTTTCTGCTGTCAGAATCCCTTATCAAAATTTTGGCCAGATTTAAAGCAAAAATGATAAGACCAATGTAACAAAAAACACCCAAATTTGAAAAAAAAATTTGTTCTCGACTTTTTTCAGAATTTTATCGCTAATATAATGTATAGTCAAAAAAATATAATGTACATTCAAAATGTGAAGAAAAGCGAAGAGAATAGTTGCACTTTAAACCAGTAATTTTTTAGTGAAAAAAATTTTTTATCTACCTTATAATCTGCAAATAACGACTGAAATGTACGAAAATTTACAATTTTTTACTTTGTTGATACATTTACGATGGCCATATAAATCCCGCCATGTATAAACTATATGGTAAGACATTTATGTTTATCAAAGAAGCTATAATATATAAGTTATTTTGATGATTTAAGGTTACATATTCGATAAATTAACAATAATTTGAAAAAAGTGTATTATTCAAAAAATACTAATTTAAACAGCAACTATTCTCTTCACCTTTCTTCATATTTTGAGCATAGATTATATTTGCAATAACATTCTGAAAAAAATGAAGTAAAAGTTTTTTTTAATTAATGTTGGTGTTTTTTGTAGTATTTAAATTGGTTTTGTCATTTCTCCTTTAAATCTGGCCAAATATTTGACCAGAGCTTTTGAAAGAGCACAAAATTCTACATCAGAGTATGTGGAAGCAAAATTTTATTTAATACCTCATAAACCTCATAAAATCACTAATTTTCATGTATTTTAGGGCATAACTTACACCAGCGGTCTTGGCCAATAATCTCACTACCGCCATTAAAAAACTATCGAAAAATGTGATCTTTTGAGCGGTGTTAGATCAAAATCGATTGTGGCGTGGTCGCCTTTTTTTGATATTCAATATTTCCGGGTGTTCTATCTCATCGAGATTTTAAAATTAACAAATGTAACTCAGGTAGATAAGTTCTGAAGATTATTTTGAAGAAAAGTTGTTTGTAATGTTTTTTCAAAAAAATCAATAGATTTTGAGATAAATGGCTTTAAAAATAGCAATTTTTCTAAAAAATTGAAAATTTTCCATTATTATGGTGGAATAACTCTTAGGCAAATTATCTTTAACACCTAAAATATTTTTTCTATCTTCTGGAAGATATTTCCAGCCTGTTCTTAAATTTTGGAGCGATTTACAATTTTCATCGTACCACTTGACGTGAAATAGCCCATATATATATATATATATATAGATATATGGATAGTTCTCTGTGAAATTAAAGATGAAAAAAATGACTATTGCTATAATTGTGGGAATATGTTTATGAGGTATCCAGTATTTGTCTTGAATTTTTTCAGATTTTTTCGAGGCCATTATTTTAAGTTACAAAAAGTCAAAATTGACATTTTACACTTTTTTGCATTCTATGCCCATTTTCACCAATTTGTAGCTCCCAGGGGATGCATTTTTCACTAAAAACATAAAGATGACTTTTTTTGTAAAATTTTCTGAATTTTTCATTAAAAATACTTTTAAAGTCATAAATGTATGCTGTCGCACTCTTGTGAGCCGTTTAAACCTTAAATAGTGAAAATCAGCAAATCTGCTCCGGACTCTGGAAACCTAATACTGTCTAAAAGATGTCTTTTTATAGTCAGAAGCTGTCTATAAATTTCCAGATAGGGTCTAAATCATTAAGATCATTTATGGTCAAAATATCAGGGAAAAGAACCCGAAATATTAATAGAAATGTATATTTGTTGCCTTATAACGATGAATCTATTAGCATGATCATTGCAAAAAAATTTATGCACTTACCTTTGAGTGGTAGAAAAGTATCTCCATTTGTTTCAGTTGTTACACGCAAGCATACTATCAATAGGCGTGAACCGCACGGCCTCTATACATATAGCTTATACATAGTATGTAGTACCGATAACGGCCGTAAGGTGACTACCCCCTTATCGCGCCGTTCCCGTTATCAAGATAAGCGAGCGTCGTTATAAGTATAGGCCAGTTCGAGCGTACAGCAGCTCGCCTTCTCCCACTGCGGGAGTACCCCACCTTTCGGGGCAATTACTGTACCATCTCTACAGTTCTTGAATAAAGGCGAATGTAAATTAAGATCACTTGTTGGTCATAATTATTAGCACCTTTTCCCTATTTCATCCATACCGTACGTGCTCACCGAGGCGATTACATCAGGCTCTCCCTCGAGACTTCGCCGTCCGGATCACCCAGGAGTACCGGAATCGGGCCGCTGCCGCCAGACCACCCACAAGGAGGACCAGACTACTCGGACCGCCAGCGACAGCAGTATCCAGACGGAGCGACCACTACGCCGACTCACTCCTCTCAACGGTGCGGTACGACTTACATCCCGCTGCCACCTGCAGGGCGTCTCCCTCTTCGTCCGAGGACAACTCCTCGGCCAGGGCCAGGCTCGTAAAGAGCTAGTTGAGGTGTTAGTGCTGTGTCCTCCCTCAGCCAACGCAGAAGTCACTACGACAGCGGCGCAGCGGACCAGCATCTACTCGGCCTTCCTGGACGACATAGCGTCGACACCGTACTCGCCAGCGTCACCCGATGCGCCGGCTTACGACACAGTATCCATCTTATTTCCTGTAAGCTGCTAAACATCTGATATTATATTAAAGTGGATCGACTTTTGGTCTCCGGTTCTCCGGTTCTCCGGTTTTTTAAAAGTGAATTTTTTTAGTTTCAGTTTTAATTTAATTGGACTTTACAATTTTGGGCCTTACATTTTTGGGCCTTATAAATTTTGGGCTTTACATTTTTTAAACCTTATAGTTTGTTTGAACAAATAGATATTAACTACTAAGTCGATATTATTACCAGAAAATTATCTTAATAACAACTAGGGGGGTACCCCCTACTCGCTTCGCTCGTTAACCCCCGATTGCAGCTTGAAAATTGTGCATTTGTTATAATTTATAGTATTATAAATTTTATTTTAAAAATAAACTTGCTTCAAAAGGTTGAAAATTGTAGTTTTCGGTACAAATGTGAAAATAGAAAATATTCTCTCACAAGTGTGTCGAACGATATTATTCGATATCACACCCTGTATAGAAAATAAATTATATAATTTCTGTTTATATGCAATAGTAATGTAAAAATATATGCAAACTGGATGGTAGTTTTGAATCACTCTGTATCATCACACATGTGCTGACATATCCACATTCACTCACCTACACCAACTCTCACACCTCAACATCTACCTATACTCGTCCCCATCTACCCACCCACACTAATATCCACCCACACACGCCCACATCCAACCATCCACGCCTACCCTCGCACATCCACATCAACCCATACACACACTTACACCTACCTGCACCCACACTCACATACCTGCATCCACTTCCAAATCCACATACATATACCTATCCATCCTCATGCACTCAAGTTTCACGTTTCACATTCACATCCACCCACGCACATGTCAAAATTTAGATTTTAAATCTGTATTTGCCTGCAATTCAGTCATCCGCTGTATATATAAATCCTAAAAAGTATACATCCAGGGTAACAAACACAAGATTCAAAATGATCACCCTTTATATTCAAAATTGGTCTATGGCGGGTATTTTTGAATAAGGCTGCATCTCACACACCCATATCCAACCATCCACACCTTTGCACACACACCCACCACCCACACTCGCCACTACCCACTGATCGTCATGCACTCACATTTCATGTTTCACATGCATATCCACCCACACGTACATGGTGATTTTAACATTTAGAATTCAAATGTGTAGTAGCCTGCAATTCGGGTCCGTTATCCCCTGTATATAGAAATCCCGTAACGTATATATACCGGATGGCACAAACATGATTAAAAAAGATGGGAATATTTGAACTCTGTATCTCATGCACATGCTCACACACCCATATCCAACCATCCACACTTACCCGCACACATCCACATCAACAAATACATACTCACTTCTACCTACCCGCATCCACCCTCACACACCAACATATACTTCCAGATACACATACATACACCTATCCATCCACACACACTCAAGTTTCACGTTTTACATACACATCCACCCACGCATAAATCCCATTATGTATACATAAAGGGTGGCATAAACATGATTCAAAAAGATCACCCTGTTTATTCAAAGTTTGTCTATAGGGGGCACTTTTGAATCACTCAGTATCTCACACACTCACGTATCATGTATTATAGACACATCAACCCATAGATACCCACACTCGAGTTAAAATTTAGAATTCAAATGTTTAATAGCCTGCAATTCGAGTCCAACGTGCACTGATACATAAGCCCCATTACGCCTACAAGCTGTAAAATATACGATTGAAAAAGACCACCCTGTATATTCCAATTTTACGTCCAGTGGCCACCACCGCTGCTGTTTGAAAAATATAGATAGAATAGATTTTTTTTAATAAGTCTTATATAGATTTTAATAATATAGATAGTTGTAGAGTCTAATGGAACATACTCTCTATTTCGCGATCACCCATAATAAACACGTGATTACACGTCATGTTACATGTACGTGAGGCCACAGGGACGTATCTTGTTATACCAGAAATTCTTCAGAAATTTCTGAAACAGCGGCGGCGGCGGTGACGAAATTTTTTTAATAATATAGATAGATAATTAAAATAACATTGGTTACGTAATTAAATTTAATAAAATTTCAACACTGGAATATACAATAAATCAAATTAATTTTTATTGTTTATTTTACAAACTTATTATTGCAAAAATTTCAAATTACAATTATTATGTTATTAAATTAAATTACAATTATTATGTTGCAATTGTACTCTATTCACTTGTAAAATTTTATTTAATATATTTTTTAAAATGAAAAAATGAAAAAATTAAAAACTTAAAAATTTAAAACGTTTAAGAATATAGTAAAATTACTTATGTGAGGCTTAGAAAACAGGAAACTAATTTTTATGAACAATTTGGTAGTAATTTTATATAATTTTATAAAAACTGTGAATGACAATTTTTGTGGTTGATTTACATTCCGAATAGAGGTGAATGTTTTCCTTCATATTTTTTTTTATTTGTGTTTACAAATTTTGGGCCTTATAAATTTTATTTGTGCAAATACTTTCATACATGAATATATTATTTATTTTATATATATAAAAAAATGTTTATTATTAATTATAAATAAATTGACAAAGTCAAAACTATACCTTTTAACTTAATCTTTAAGAAATACTACTGCATTTTTTATTATTTCGATAGTCTTAATAAACTAATCAGGATACTGAAATACAAAAAGACTTATTATATTTAAAACAATAATAATTTATAATGAAAATTAAATAATTTTATAATATACCTTGTGACTTTAATCGCATGGAATGCCATTAGGAATATAATATTTTATTGATATAATATTAATTGGAATGCTACTGCTAGTTGTTGTTTTTATTCAGTGTAGCATTCATTGGAATTTTGCTGCCCTTTGTTATTTTTATTCAGCGCTGCATTCATTGGAATGCTGCTGCTCTTTGTTATGTTCATTCACCGCTGCATTTATTGGAATGCTGCTGCCGTTTGTTATTTTTATTCAGCGCTACATTTATTGCAATGCTGCTGCCGTTTGTTATTTTTATTCAGCGCTGCATTCATTGAAAAGCTGCTGCCCTTTGCTTTTTTTATTCAGCGCTGCATTTATTGGAATGCTGCTGCCGTTTGTTGTTTTTATTCAGCGCTACATTCATTAGATTGTTGTTGTTCATTTTTTTTAATTTTTTTAAGATTTAGCATTTATAGATTTTTTAGTTAATTTTGTTTTTGTTTATAATATTTCTTTGTACACAATGTTCTTGTACACAGTGTATGTTTTGTTTTTATTTTTTAAATTATTATCTTTAATTTTTGCATGATTTTCTAGTAAAATTTTTAAATTTTTCCTACTTTTAGTTCTTGAAAGAGCAACATATAATTGGCCGTGACTAAAAACTGGCGATGGCAAATACACACCTACTTCATTGTACGATTGTTCTTGTGATTTATTAATTGTCATAGCAAAACCTAAACGAATGGGAAATTGTTTACGACGCATATTAAATGGTATTTCTTCTTTGGTTGGTGACAATGCAATTCTTGGTAATAATACTAATTTTCCAGAATTATTTCCATTTAAAATTTCTGCTTGAATTGAATATTTCATCAGTTTTGTTATTGATAATCTGGTTCCACTACAAAGACCTTCGTTAAAATTTATATTTCTGAGAAGAATTATAATAGCACCAACTTTTAATTGTAATTTATGAGGTGGAAGTCCATTAGGTGTCAAAGTATTTAAAAATTCTACAGGTAACATAACATCAAGATTTTCTCCATTATCATCTTCTGCTGTATCTATACTTAAGTATTCAACACTTTCACCTTCCATTATAGCTATTATTTTATTGTTAATATCGATTACATCATTATTTGTTGGTTCCAATATAACTTTATCATTTAAACTTTTATCATTTACTTTTATTTTGTTTCAAAAAATTTCAACAATGATGTTGTTTTCTTTTACCATTATGTCATTAGGTATTTCAAGTAATTCATTTTCTTCTTCGAAAATATTTGCACGTTTTCCTTCACCGTCATCCAATAACCAATCTTTAAAATTGTTGTCGTCTTCTGTTACTCGAAGATTTTTATTCAATGTCATGCGTTTAAAATTTTGTCATAAATAACTGTACTTTACTGAATCTTCAATAACATCAATGCGACTTCCATGTCGAACAACTGGTAATGTTTGTCTAAAATCTCCTGAAACAAGCATAAATTTATCACCAAATATTTTTTTGTTGTTACATAAATCTTGAAAAAGACGATCGACCGCTTCAAAAGCAAATTTTGAAGTCATAGATATTTCATCCCATATTATTAATTCTACTTCTTTTAGTGTTTTACCGTCTTTTGAGTTATATTTTATATTGCATGTAGTATTTTCTGTATTATTAAGAGGTAATTTAAACGTTGTATGTACTGTTTTTCCATTTTTAATAAATTTGCTGCTATTCCTGTCCAAGCAACACATAGAAATGGAATATTTGAAAGATTTAGATAATGTATCAAAACGTTCAGTAAATAACTTTTTCCACTTCCTCCTGGTCCATCTATGAAAATACAATTTTCTTTTTTGTTCTTTAAACATTCTAAAATATATTCATAAATTATTTTTTGTTGGTCTTTTAATGAATTGACTTTATTTTGAAAATCATTAAATGCATAAGTTTCTTCACAGCATTCTGTTATGTTATCAGATTTGTTTATGTGTGTTATTATATGTGGTAAATTAAAATCATTTAGAGAATATCCATTTATTTGTAAATTTCCTTCAATTATATTTAATGCTAAATTTTCACGAATATTTTTTTCTAATCTTGGACTATAAAATAAATATTTGTATTTTTCATATAAATTTCTTGCATTAATAGGATTATGAAAAACATAAATAAATGAAAATAATTCACAAAGGGAAGTAGGAAACTGTACTTGTGCTGCTTCTTCTAAACATCTATCCCATTCATCATCTTCATTTACTAATCCTTTAGCAATAGCAGCTTCGTAAAATGAAGGATATATAATACCATTGATTGTGCGCCAATCTTCAAATGATGTAGCTCCTTTGACATGCAAATGTAATAATCTAATAAAATATCTTGATCTATGTTTTGGATTAACTAAATACATTCTGCTTAAAATAGGTTTATTGAATTTTTTTCTTTTATTTCATTTTTTTAATTTATTGTCATATACGTAATGAATTGGTATTTCAGAATATAAATAGTTTTTTGCATCAGAACCGTTTTTATTTAATTTAAAATATGCAGTTAAAGTCGTTTCTAGAATTTTATTTATTATTTGTTCTTCTTTTCCATCTTCAAAGTATACTTCTTGCTCATTTACATCGTGAATTGCTAATCTTATAATAGCATGTGATATTTGGTGTATATTATATACTAACAGTCTGTGCATAGCTTCTGGTGGACATAAATACCTTGTATTTACATATTATTTTATTTCATCATAATCACATTCTTGACTATCAATTTTTTCATTTTCGTTGGAATTATCGTTAAAATTGATATTCATATCACGTATTTCAATAAATGCACAGTCATGTCCTTTGTAGCAATATTTAAATAAGTATTTTATACATTGTACAGTTGAACATATTTCTACGTTGATATGGGAATTAAATTTTAAGAGCAAATGAAGATTATATGGAACGACAAATTGGTTATCAGCTATTTTTAAACCATTTCTACTCTTAAAATGAATTTTTTTGCCATCATCTCTTCGCATATAAATTGGATATCCGGATGATCCAAAAATTGTTTTTGAATTATACTACTTAGGAAAACTTTTTGTACATTTTTGTGTAGTTTTATCCATGCAAGGAGAATTCAAGTTTTTTATTCCGCAAGAACCATGAATCATGAATTGTTTTACAATACTGTGTAAACGTGGATAAATTTCTTCATTTGGAATTTCTGCACTTATATATTCGTCGACTATTTCAGGAGTTTTGATTTTTTCATTTAGAAACATAAGCATATGCATATGTGGAAGTCCTCGCTTTTGAAATTAAATGACATATGTATACACGATACTTTTTCCTAAAACTCCTTATTTAACTACTGATTCTTTTAGTTCTTTTACTTTTTGTCGAAAAACTTTAACAACAATATCTGGTCTGTCAATTGGGTCTTCATATTTTTCTATATTTTCAGTTACTCCTTTCCATTTTGGATTGTATTGGATTGATTGGATCTAATTTTTCATTTCGTTTTATGGACATGGTTATTGTTTTTGGTGCGCAACCTGTTTTTGCACACCGTTCTATTTCTTCTTTTTCTATTTCATGCATCATTTTATAAGCTTTAGCATACGTTTAGCATACATCTAATTCTCTTAATAAATCTAATTGTGTATTTGAATTACTATTATTAGTTTTTCTGTCTATTGTTGCTAATTCATTATCAAGAACGTATAGTTGTCCATATTTGCGAGCTTCATTTTCATTAGGATGCAATGCAAAAACATTGTGATATATTTTTTTTTTTATTATTTTAACATCGCTCTGTTTATGCTCCCAAACCGGTGCTAATCAGCGACGGAGGTCATACGATGTCTTGGTCAAGAAAGCACTTGTCGAAAATATATTCGCCAGTGGTGCTTGTATCAATCGGCCGGGGCCGGGAATCGAACCTGGGACCTCCAGATTACGAGCCCGACGCTCTACCGACCGAGACATCGCAGGCCTCAACATTGTGATATATTTGACCAAAAATTCTCATAACTTGTTGTCCAGAACCACACAATTTGTCATAATTTGCTTCAAAACTTGCAAAAGCTAAGGCACTATTATATGTCCTAATATTTTTTCGTAAATTAATACTTTGTTCTGAAAATTCTGTTGCTAATTCCTATAAGCGATTTGGATATACAGGATTTTCTGATAGTTCTACTTTTCCTTTGTGACAGCAATTAGAAATTTTTTTGTTTGTTGTTTTTTCAAATAAAAAATGTTTGGCCTTACAGTATTAACAAATTTCCGTCGTAGAACCTAAGTAATTTTCATGAATTAATTTTTCTTTAAACTGCACATTTGCTATTAAACCTATAATTTTTTTATTTATTTACAAATTCCAATATTTTTTCGTTTTTATTAAGGAGACGTTTTTTTATTTTTTCTATTTTGCTTTTATTTTTTGAAATATTTGATTTATTATATATATTATAATATTGGTCATTATCATTAATTTTTAATTTTTTAATTAATATTACCGGTTCTTTATTTTTGTTAATATTTCTTACACTTATGGTTCGTTTCAATCTTCTCTTCAAATAAAAATTCATTAATTCATTTACATCTTTAGTCATTTCTGTATTAGTTTTATAAATTTCTCTTTTGCGCAATGCTTCTTTTTCTCGTTTATTATTTAATTCATCAGAATTCATTTTTTCCATGTTTTCTATATTTCGTAGTTTTCTTTTTAGTTTATTCTCTTCTATTTTGCAATTATCAATATTTTTACTTCTCATGTAAGCTTCTCTTTTGCGCAATGCTTCTTTTTCTGGAATTTTTTAAATTTCATCACTATTCATGTTTTACAATTTTAGCATTTTTTGTTGTTTTCTTTTTATTTGTTTTTCTTTAAGTTTATTATATTGTTCACTTTTAATCTTCCAGTAAGTTTCTTTTTTACGCTGTCTTTCTTTAGTTTTTTTCATTAATTTTTCATCGTCTTTTATTTGAATTTTTTTTAAATATATTTTCTTTTTTTTTTAATTTTTTTTCAACAATCGATTCATAATTTTTTGTATTTTCAATTTTAAGAAATGCTTCATTTTTATTTAATAAATATACGTCATCTAAATGAGTATTTTCTAAAATTAAAGAGATATTAGTATCTTCAGATGAACTGTAATATGGCATTTCATTGTCTATTTCCATTGATACAGAATCTACATGATAATATTTTTGTTTATTATATGAATTCATTAGTCTATGTTGTTCTAGCAGACTGTTAAACACATGTATACTCAATACACATAAAATTACTTGTCACTCTGATAGCTGATAGTACATAGATTACAAGTCATGTATATATAATTCTTAGAATTCAGCGACTTCATATATAATAGACATTTAACTAGACGCTTATGCAGAAATCTATGACGTCAATTTTGTTTACACCAAACTTTTATTACTTTTTATAGCTGCAATTATTAATTATATTTTAAACAAATATTGATAATAAATTAAGAAACTCAATGTTAATAGAATTAGTTTTATAATACTTAATATAATTAATTATTTTAAATTTGCCGACAATTGGAAAGTACAAACTTTCGGCAAATAAAAAATATAATATAAAAAAGTTTTATTTTATATTTTTTAAATGTAAAACGTCATTTTACTTTTAGATATAATATTAGTTAATTAAAATTGTTGAATTTTTAAAAGTTATTAATGATTGAAAAAAGTGTATTTTTTCAATATTAAATAAAAATGAATATTAAAAATATATAAATAATTGAACTTTTTAGAATCATAATCTAAGTAATTATAAACATCTATTTTATGAATTCATTCAATATAATTAAAAGAGTTAAAAATGCGGACATTAGGCAATTTCAATTGCACCGCAAAATTGCACTTTGTACAAAATCATTAATTTCTTAATTTAAGTTATTTTGCTATATTGCTAATCGTTCTTGAAATACAAGCAATTAATAAAAATGCTCATTTATAGCATTTTAAATTATTTTAAATTACTAACAAATTGTTCAAAATTTTTTTTATACAACTTTTTTACTTACTATATTTATTTTATGTAATTGTATATATCAAAATATTCGAAGTAATTAAAATTTAATATATAACGTATACCAGCTGTTAGTCTCTCTCGTGCGTGTTCGAAAATTATCGGAATTAGTAAAATATTATGTCTATAATTATGTAAACTAAAGGACTTTTTTCTATAGTTACACATCTAAAAAAAATATAATTATAATGCACCCGAGCGAGTCTTAGAGAGCGAGGTATTTGTTGCTAGTATGATCATGCTAATAGATTCATCGTTATAAGGCAACGCATATAAATTTCTATTAATATTTCGGGCACTTTTCTCATATATTTTGACCATAAGTGATCTTAATGATTTAGACCCACTCTGGAAATTTATGGCAGTTTCTGACTATAAAAAGACATTTTTTAGATAGCATTGATAGAATTGCTGATTTTAACTATTTAAGGTTTAAATGGCTTAGAAGTGTGTGACAGCATACATTTATGACACTAAAAGTATTTTTAATGAAAAATTCGGAAAATTTTACAAAAAAGTCATATTTATGTTTTTAGTTAAAAATGCATCCCCTGGGAGCTACAAATTGATGAAAATGGTCATATAATGCAAAAAAGTGATAAAATGTCAACTTTGACTCACGGTAACTTAAAATAATGGCCTCGAAAAAATCTAAAAACTTCAGGGGAACTACTGGATACCTCATAAACATATTCCCACAGTTATAGCAATAGTCATTTTTCTCATCTTCGATTTCACAGAGAACCACCCATATATGTATATATATATATACTACTTTACTACTTCGTAATAAATTTATGTTAAATAATGTTTTAAATTATATTACTTTTTCACTACCATGGACACCTTAGAAATTAAACCGATTCACACAACACCTTGGAGGTACTGTTATAATGCATTGGGTTTTATACCAAAAATTTAATTTTTTTTTAAATACGATTATAATTTATAAATAAAAGTTTTTACCAAAATTTAGTATAATGAAATCAGAATAATAGTAATAAAAAAAATAAAGACATTAAATGTTAACTGTAAATTTTAAACTATATAGAACAGTAGTAATTTTAAACTATTTATATAACGGTAAGCGAGTTACCGATCAGGTGAGTAACCGAAAAGAGTATCGAGATTGATGCGCGCGCAAGGAACTTGCGCGAGAAGGATGCGCAAGGGAAGTATCGTGAGAGTTCGCGCGCGATCGGCAACAGAAACGTGTTGTGTACGGGATACACGGTTTTTACGGCATATACGAGCGAAAGACTGGTGCATTTTAGTGTGTGGGTGCGAGGGTTCCTCCCCAGCAACCTCCACGTCGGCGTGCAGAGCAGCACGACTCACGGGCAGTGAGAAAGAAGGAAGCCAAGAGTCGGCCGCCTTCCCGACCGTAGGAGTGAGAGAGAGAGATAAGCACGAGGACGAGCTGTCTCTCCTTTGTTCAGTCGTTTCCCGCCGAGGCGCGATATATAGACAAGCGGTAGGTGGTGCACCACATTTAGACCCGCGTGTCTACTTAATATTTCGCGTCCCGATTTACTTGGTACGGTCCAGGTGAGGAAGCGTTCCTCATTTCCCCCTCTCGTGACAATACCCGCACGGATAGAAAGGTCGGTGGTTCGCGGGAGCCACTTCACGAGAGAAGGCGCGCGGGACGTAGGAAGCTTCTACGTCAAAGCTCTCTACGTCAGAGATATATACGTCACACGGTGTGACGTATGCCATCAGGTTAAGCAGCCGATCATATCCGGATCGGTTGCTCGTAATCGACAGTTTAATAGATTTTAACTGATTCTTTTCGCGCTGACCTCGGGGGTAGTCATCGGTACGACTCCCCGTAAATTGTTAACGTTAATTTTGTAGTTAATTTATTAATAGTTAATTGTTTAGTTAATAAATTGACTCAGCGAGACAATCTTTCTCGCCGATTAACAATAATATCTATTGTTGATAGTGTTTTACCAGTTACCCTCACGGTATATAAGTCAAACGAGGTGTTTGATGTTGTGAACGGCATTGCACGGGAATCAAAGGGATTCCCGGCCGCATCGTGGGACTGCACACTTAAGGTTGGTAAGTTGGGACAGATTGGGCCTAACCGTGGGCCTTACATATCCCCAGTACCTACCCCGTTACAAACTATATGAATTCCTATAAAGCTTAAATTTATATTTTAATAATTATAAATGTTAATGAAAAATTAACTTACCAAAAATAGTAAAGTGCATATACTTACTAAATTGTAGTATTTAGTAACTACTTATGAAACTAACTTATAAAAAATTTGGAATATTTTAAACGGATCTAATTAACACTTCACCTCCTAAAATTAATTTATTTAATGACGAAGGATCATCGCCATAAGTTCTATGGCATTAATATTTTGTACTTTTAGAGTAATAAGACTTTCTTCTTAAATAAATAAATTTTTTTATTAATTTTTATTAATTTTATAGAACTATTTATATAATTTTAGTGGCATATAAATAAAAACCTGTTTCTTCCATTTCTCCCGTAATTCGTAATTTGCACCCTCTTTCAAAATTTGCGTTTTAATCCATAATTATATCCAATTTATTTTTTCCTTTAGTTACAGAGCCCATATATTTATCTTCATTATTATAATCAAATTCATTCCTTAGAAAACCTTCTGTTTCTAATAAATACATACTTGTTTATTTAAAATATTGTTTTCTATAAATATACATAATCTACTCCCTTATATATCCATTCAATTTTGAAATATTAATTTAAAAAATATTTAAATTAAATGCTCCTAAATTAATAGTTTTTGAAAATCTATTCAAATATAATTAGTATTTTATATTGCCACTGTTAAAATTTGAATTTTCTTTTGCCTATACTGTTTATAATAAAATTATCTTAAAAATGCAATAATTAATATATTTAATTTTTAACTTATTGTATATTTCACATATAGATATTTGGAAAAGTGTATGTTATACTTGATTAATATTTATTTAATCATCAAACAATTTTGCATCTGTATTTAAAGCATTACATTGCATTTTAGATCCGTTATTATATTATTGAGTATACGTTTAAACATTTTATGAGTTTCATCAAGAATGAGTAAGCTAATACACATTCTTTCAAGTTATGTTCACAAATTTTTTTTTGCGCAAGGAAAAAATACATATATTATGTATTCTTGAAAAAACAATTTTAAAATATATATATATTATATAAATATTCCGCCGCACGCACACACACCCACATACATACATACATATATATACATATATATAGTCTATTTCACGTCAAGTGGTACGATGAAAATTTTAAATCACTCCAAAATTTGAGAACAGGCTGGAAACATCTTCCAGAACATACAAAAAAAATTTAAGTGTTAAATATAATTTGCTTAAGAGTTATTCGACCATGAAAAGTGGAAATTTTTCAATTTTTTATAAAAATTTCTATTTTTTAAGCCATTTATCTCAAAATCTGTTGATTTTTTTGAAAAAACATTACAAACAACTTTTGTTTAAATTAATCTTTAGAACTTATCTACCATGGTTACATTTCTTAATTTTAAAATCTCGAAGAGATAGAACACCCGGACATATTGAATATCAAAAAAAAAGGCTACCACACCATTATCGATTTTAATCTAACACCTCTCAAAAGTTCACATTTTTCGCGAGCTTTCGAATGGCTTGGATTAGCTTATTGGCCAAGTCCGCTGTTGTAAGTTATGCCTCATAAACCTCATAAAATCACTAATTTTCACGTATTTTAGGACATAACTTACACCAAAGGTGTAATATATATAATATATATATGGGGTATTCCACGTGAAGTGGTCCGATCAAAATTTTAAAATGCACCAAATTTTGTGTACACATTGCAAATGTTTTTCAGAATAAAGAAATAAATTTTTAGGTACTGGAATTTATTAGCTCAAAAGTTATTATAACCTCAAAAAGTGAACTTTTTCCAGTTTTTTTCAACACCAGCTGGGTTTATCGCTATTTATCTCAAAATCTATCAACTTTTAATATACAACATTATTCGTAACATTCGTTGCTAATTATGTGTAGAATTTATCCTTCTGGGTTAGAATTTCTAATCTTAAGGTCAATGTTACATAAACTACATGTCAATATTCAACTTAAAAAAAGTGTAAGTTTGCCACAATTGATTTTTTTATCCAAATATCTAAAATAAAGCTTGGAGCAATACCTTTCAAATGGTCTGTAGCATTTTTATGGCCTTCAATTCTGTAAAAAGTTATGATAATTTAAAGAAAGACAAAAAATTCACAAAAATTAACATGGTAGTTCCCATTTAAATTTTTAAAAAAATTTGGTGTTTCTTTAAATTATAATAACTTTTTACAGAATTGAAGGCCATAAAAATGCTACAGACCATTTGAAATGTATTGCTCCAAGCTTTCTTTTAGACTTTTGGATAAAAAAATCAATTGTGCCGCACTTACACTTTTTTTTAAGTTGAATATTGACATGTAGTTTAAGTAATATTGACCTTGAGATTAGAAATTCTAATCCAGAAGAATAAATTCTACACATAATTAGCAACGAATGTTACATATAATGTTGTATAGTAAAAGTTGATAGATTTTGGGTTAAATAGCGATGAATCCAGCTGTTGTTGAAAAAAACTGGAAAAAGTTCACTTTTTGAGGTTAGAATAACTTTTGAGCTAATAAATACCAGTACCTAAAAATTTTTTTCTGTATTCTGAAAAACATTTGCAATGTTTACCCAAAATTTGGTGCATTTTAAAATTTTGATCGGACCACTTCACGTGGAATACCCCATGTGTATGGTAATGAACAATTAACTTACCAAAAATAGTAAAGTGCATATACTTAATTGTAGTATTTAGTAAAAACCTATTAAAATTTTAGATTATTTTAAACGGATCTAAATAGAACTTTACCTCCTAAAATTAATTTATTGAAGTCATCGCCAAGAGTTCTATATGTCATTAATATTTTGTACTTTTAGAGTAATAAAACTTTCTTCTTAATTAAATTAATTTTTGTATTAGTTTTAAAGAATTATTTATAATATGTTAGCGGTATATAAATAAAAACCTGTTTCTTCCATTTCTCCCGTAATTCGTAATTTGCACCCTCTTTCAAAATTTGCGTTTTAATCCATAATTATATCCAATTTATTTTTCCCTTTATTTTTTTTTATTATTTTAACGTCGCTCTTTTTATACTCCCAAATCGGTGCTGATCAACGACGGAGGTCAAACGATGTCTTGGTGAGGAAAGCACTTGTTGAAAATACATTCCCCAGTGGTGCTTGTATCAATCGGCCGGGGCCGGGAATAGAACCTGGGACCTCCAGGTTACGAGTCCGACGCCGTACCGACCGAGTCATCGCAGGCCTCATGTTTCCCTTTACTTACAGAGCCCATGTATTTATTTTGAATATTATAAACAAATTCATTCCTTAAATAACCTTCTGTTCCTAATAATAAATACATACTTGTCGATTTAAAATATTGTTTTACATAAATATACATTATCTACTCACTTATATATCCATACAATTTTACGTACTGCTTTGCGGCCGCAAGGGGCGACTTTACGAACACGTGTACATACTTTACGGACAGGTATACGTATAAACTTGAAAAATTTTAATTTCATGATTTTAGTTTTCGCAGCTACCGCGAAGTATCGCTAAATGTTATCACTCGACAGCAAATGTAATCATTGTCTCGACGGCGAATGACTGAATAAAATGTCTAATAGTGATTCTGACGAGGATGACATTCCACCTGAACTCATCGATTCTGCAAATAAGGCCATGAAGAATACACTACCAGAAAAATCTAAAATAATTTATCAAAAAACTTATGTAGGTTTTCTGCAACGGATGAAGTAGAAAAAGCCAAAATTTTTCAGTGAAACAGTTTTATTAGCATACTTTCATGAACTATCAAACAGTATGGCGCCAAGTATTCTATGGTCGAAATACTCGATGCTTTCGTCCATGATCTACTACAACAAGGATATTGAAATAAAAACGTACGTTAAATTGAAGGCATTTATTAAAAAGCAAAACGTCGGTACTGTACCCAAAAAATCTAGAGTTTTATCAACTAAGGTGATTATACTTTTATTAATATAAATATTATAAATTGTCAATTGTATAAATTTCTTATATTGTACATACAGACAGTTTATATTATTATAGGCACAATTCCAATCGCAACCGTAAACTATGTTCTGTTTACAGTTTGCCTTAATTCTCAGTACTGTTGGAGCTTGCCGTCGACAAGATTTGCATAATTTGCGTATTGACAACATTAGAGAGGAGAAATCAGTGTACATTTTTCATTTGCTGGATACAAAAAAACGAATATACCGCAATTATAAATAAATACATGGATTTGAGACCACCAAACACTCCTGTACCAAATTTTTTTCTTAAAATATGCAAAAGAAAAGTGCACAAGACAAGTTATGGGAATTCACAAACTTGGCTCTATACCTAGTGAAATAGCGTCGTTCTTGAATTTACCAAACCCTAGAGACTATACAGGGCATTGCTTTCGAAGATCATCGGCGACTATACTTTTAAATGCAGGAGCACAAACCTCGGAACTTAAACGTCTTGATAGTTGGCGATCAACAACAACTACTCAAGGATATGTAGAAGAGTTAGTGAACAATAAAAGAAAAATGTCGAAAAAAATCGTTAATGCAATAAATGCTGACTCTACCGATGATGAAACATCACCAAAACAACCAAAGTTAATACCGAAGAAGAAGGCTTCAATGACGCTAAATTTCAGTTTCACTTAAATCTAATATTGATTGTAATAATAAGTGAGTTCTTTTTATTGTATGTTTGTTTTAGTTTGTGTTATTAAAAGTGAACATTTTTCACAAGAACAATAAATTAGTAAATATGCTGTTTTGTAAATAATAATATAAAATATTTGTTTATTTAGAATAATGTTAAATTAAAAATATATTGTATTTAACAGTGATAATAAACGAACGTTAATTGTTTTACAGGCGGGGGGCTCCGCCCCTGGGCCCTGTTTCCACTCTCCACCCGTTCCTTATCTTTAACTCTTTATTTATTTATGCTTCTTTATCAGTTTCTTTATACAGAAAATAATTACACCTTTATTATTTATTTATTGCGTACTTTACGAATACTAAATGTCCAAAAATAATATTCGCGCCTCGGCCGTAAACTTTTTCAGCCTCGCATGTAAAATAGCGATCCCACATTCGGCCGAAAAAGTTCTACTTTACGACCTTGGTACGAAAACTACTATTTATTTAATTACGTACCGTGTTTGAAAATTTGGAACTTCCCCACAAAAAAGTTTCAGACAATAGTTGCAGCGTTTAGAAATAGCAATCCAATAATTTTGAACAAATGTATGTAATTTTTTTTTTAAAAAATCAATAGATTTTAATAGAAGTGTCTTTAAAAATAGCAATTCTTTTAAAAAATTGAAAAATGAAATTTTTCATGATGGTGCAACTCTCAGTAAAATTATTTTTAACACCTACAAATTTTTTTTTATTTTCTGGAAGATATTTCCAGCTTGTTCTCAAAATTTGGTGCGATTTAAAATTTTCATCATACAACTTGACGTGAAATAGCCCATATATAAGTATCACGTCAATTTCCTGATATTCATAATTTTTTTCCCTTTTGCGAAAAGTATTTTCAATTTATATTAAAATGCATTCATTCTCCGGTGTCCGGTGACCGGTGTCCGGCGTCCGTCGGGCAGTGTCTGGTGTCCGCTATCCCACAAGTTGAAAGAATTAAGCATATTTGTGGAGTGAAATGGTTAACGCTTAATATGACAACCAGTCTTCATTTATCCTCCATGTAATGATAGAGAATTCCAAAAATATTTTATAGTGGTTTGCGATATAGGTGAATAACAATATGACAATCATTCTTTTTAAAGAAAACCACAAACATCATACGATTATAGAAAACAAGAAAATGCTCTACCGATCCTATAAACACAATTATTATCCGTACTGACTGCCAATTGTATTTTTGCAGTCTATGTACGAAAGTCTCTAAAATAAAACAACCCGATTAGTGAGAGGTAAGGGGACTTACTGTAACAAATCACCCCCAAGAAGACATATTTGTACGACGTCCACGCCATCGTTTCTGGGTTATGCTAATAATAAATATATAAAACGTACAAAATATGTACATGACATGTTAATACAAGTCATGCGCATACATTATTTCAAAAGATTAGATTACGTGATCGCGTCAAAGGTAGCGAATCTCTCGTCGGCGAACCAAAGTGCACCGGTGCGCTTATAAAAACACTAATACCTGCGGCACGGGTATGTTCCAGCGCGACGAGAGCGGAGAAACCTACCCGAGCATTATACACGCGAGGTGTGCCAAACCACGGCCGAGAGGTGTCGTGACGATGTAAACATGATGGGAGGTTAAGCGGCGTCCTAACCTCAACAGTCACACGTGCGGAGCAGACGACGACGGCGAAGATGGCGCACAGGTGCGCACACGTTCGAACACGTTGCGCAACTAGCCGAAGGAGCCTGGGTGCTCCCCACCTTACACCCGTGTACTGGGGAACGTGGCACCGGTCGTGGTGCGGGAGAAGGGGGGATCACTCGAGCAACCGAGGGAGAAGGAGCGCGCGAGAAGAGTAGGGACCATGTATACATAATATATGCGTGTTAAGGTATGCGGCGGTATATAGCATAGATATACATGCGGCGCGCGCACACCTATATATGCGAATATACTATTGTATAGCGCGCACACGTATCCATATTCGCCAGTCGTTTTGGGAGTTTAGTTATTATTTTATTTATTCCGCGCTGGTAATTATTTAATTAGAAATATATGTACGCGTCGGTAGGGAATTGGGGCGAATCGTAATTAGTTTTAAGTTGTATATAATTATAAATAGCCGTAGAAAATTAATTTTAATCGTAATATGAGTGTGTCAGGAATAGAAATTAGTAGGGTTTTTTGTAGCTGGTAGGTACGGGGCGGCAGCACCGACTGAATTATCGACATGGTAATTTTTATTTGTAATGCGCGCCTTCCGAGTGCCGAATTATTGAAATGGTGGTGACGAGAACCACTATTACTGGTTAATTGGTTTTGACGCACATAAGATCAAGTCCGACTACGCGTATCGATCACGCAATCAACCACCAAAATCAACGCCGGGAGATAAAAGTAATGATAAGATAGATAAAGATAGCCAACGGGGGGCGGAATCCTTATTTCAGGAGGATTAAGCGCATGAAGTAGCCGGTGTCATCCATTCGCTAGCAGAGTGAGGTTAGAACAGTATTTTATTAAGTTAGGCGAATATTATTTACGGTTAGCCAGACGGGCGGCCGAATGTTATCATACAATTAATATTTTATTAATAATGACCGTCGGACGGATACGATGGTGGAGAGTGTGCGTACGTGTACGACTCGGTCGCGAGCGCGTGAAATATTGTAAGCCGCTGCCGGAAATTGTATAAATATTGCAATTTAATTATTAATATATTGTTATTGTTCAGAAATTGAAATTTATAAGATTTTCTTCATTTAATATATATAACAAAAAGTTGATAATCTTTTAGTTAAAAATTGCTAGAATTGCTAAAATGCTTATTTTTTGAATAATTTCAATTTTTGACTGTGTATAACATTGCACAAAGAAAAAATTATTAAAGTTTTATTTATGCATTTACGTTTTTCACAACCATTTTTTGATTCGGCATTTAGTTTGGTTTTCTATAATATTTATTCAATTTCAGTATTATAGTATAGTGTCAGTAGTAGTATATCAAACGTCTACCTTGAATTTACTCGCGACGCTACTTTTCGTCGGACCAGTAAATTCATATAATTAAAGAACCGATGGAAGTTCCGTCGTAGCGACGTTAAAAATCGCCAATTTGCATTTAAATTGAGCACCTGGCGATATTAACAACAAATAAATAATATGATAACTGATAAAATTTACCCGGCAACAATCCCTTACGACTCCGGAGGAAATCCCAAAAGAAATCTCGATAACTAACCGCCAGTTCCGAGATGATTAGTTGTCGAAATTTCTTTTATGCCGCGGTAAATACCAATTTTAATGAACCAAAATTTTTCTTGTAGCTAACAAAATTATCTTTCTTTTGATCGCCGACAGATTTATAGCCGAGATTATGTCATTTTTAATAAAACGATAATATGTGGTACATGCAAATTCCTATATAACATGTTTATCATTTTATTAAAAATGTCATAACTCGGCTCAAAAAGCTCCACCTTAAACCTGTTGGGGTTTAAAAGAAAGATAATTTTGTTGGCTACAAGACAAATTTTAGTTCAGTAAAAAATATTTGATCGTGCATTGCTTTCTTGGTATTTTAAGACTTATTATGGTTCTAAAGTATAATAAAAGTGATAATTATAATGTATGTACAAAAATATAATAGATTTTTCTTTAAATTTATAAGATATTCTCCATTTAACATATATAACAAATAGCTGACAGTCTTTGAGTTAAAAATTGTTAAAAATGCTAAAAACGCTTATTTTTCGGATAATTTCAATTTTTTACTATTTTTGACTCGCCTGTGACATATTTACATATAACTCTTAAAAATAAAGTTTAACATTTATTATATGTTTCAAACGTCGCGCGTAATTTTATTGTTTGTTTTACGCATGCGTAGTTTATATTACTTTTTCTTACAAGTTGCGAGAAGTTCGACAGTAGTTTGATTAAAATATAACAGTTAATATAAGTTGATCGTAAGAATCGCACTTGCTTTTGTTTTGTTTGCGTTCTTCGGGTTTGTGTTTCACAATGAATTCTGATAGTGATTTAAGTGAGAATTCAATGACGATGTTAATGATACAGTTCCAGATAAACTTTTGGAAGTAGCGCAAAATGTAATTTTAGTAAGTTGTTTTATGTTATTTGTAATTTATGTTTAATATTGTTTGTGTAAAAAAATTGGATATTAAGATTTAATTTCAAATATATAGTTGAAATACACAGATTTTGAAATATTATGTGAATAATTTATGCCTTCTATACAAAAAATGTCATTAAAATAGATTTTTTGTAAATATCTTTTGCGTTATGTTGTAGGGCACTTTCCGAACGCAAATGCGTACGGAAAAACGAACTTTCCGCACGCCGTGAGGAAACATATATCATCAGAAATTATTTTTATAAATTTTTGCTTAATGCTTTTATTTTTTATGGATTTTTTCAGCTCAATATCTCCATAAATGACGGAAATATTGAAAAGTTATACTTTGAAATTATTTCATTAATTGATAAAATTGTAGGATGATATTTAAACATTATGCAATGTATTAGGATCGATTTTTAGATTAAATTCATTAACATTATTCATTAACATTAATAGTAATTAAATAATAATTGAATTTAAAAAGGTATAAAATTATTGTCTTTCAGAATATTAAAAATAATAACTAAATGTTAATAATAATACAAAACAATTATTTATAACGAATAATTTTGTTGAAATTAAATTTGAAAGATGAAAAGTCTAAGTTCAGTTATCGATACACTAATACTACCATAGCCAACATCCTATCGATGTGATTCTAGCAGAGAGGGAACCAATTAGACATACGAGTCGATGATAGACTCTACCAAATGGGGGTACCGTATCCCACCACAACCAACATCGTTTGAAGAAAGAAAACGAGTCTACGAGTCTCGTCGAGAGCCACTCGTTCGACGGCAAATGACTTAAAAGAGCACCGTCCTGGTCGTCGAGTTTTCTTAGATTGTATGTCCGCGCAACTGACACTTATACTATCTAATTATTAATTCACTTTTGTATCGTGTTTCAAACAAAACGATTAACTACTTATTATTTTTCATATATTTGTATTTATGATTAATTTTTTAAGTTTTTAATTTATTAAAATATAATAAATGTTTAAAAACACGGTTTAATACTATCCATTGGACAAGTCAATATATATATATATATATAAGGGTTACAAAGTAAGTATTGTAACGTGGTATCTCGTCTTGATACCGCGTACAAGTTATTTATTTGTTAACAGGGAAAACAGCTCAAAGTAAAACGTTGCTTTCGTCGTTGTAGTCATGGAGTCGATCTAATTAGCATCAATTTGGTAATAAGAGTGTAATAAGAGCGACAATAAAATAAAAAAGCTCTTATTTTGTTAGTTGCTTTTTATAATTAATGTAATAATATAGTAATAATATCTTACAATTAATATCTTACGAACTGGTTTATATATGTGTTATTTACAGCCTTCTTTAATATTAGTTGTATATTTACAGTTCGTTACATTTTATTTAGTATCTGCCGGAATTATATTGTTACGAATCAAGATGGAGATAGCACTCCCAAGTCACTTTTTATTTATCACTTTTCGTCGAAAATGTCTGACTTTCCAATAAGCTAAGTTCCATATTTATTAAATCATTGCATTAAAAGCTATAGCGTCCAACCTTTATTTTGCGTGGTCGAACTCTCCTTACTGAAAAAACTCAGGTGAGAGATCATCTGAGTAATCATGTGAACGTCAGATGATTTTGCACAGCCAAATGTTAGCTTTTTGTGTTATTATAAAAAGTATTATTAAAAAATGTGTTTTTTCCTCTTTGATCGTAGAGAATCGATTTGACATGACATAATATAGCATTTGAGCTGGAAGAAATGGTGACAGGTGCGTGACTTCCACCCACAGAATATGATTACCGTCTCGTTACATATATCTAGCCTGTAAAAGGAAAATATACAGGAGTTATCCTGGAATACCGGGACATTATCTCCAGAGGGAAATATTTTTTTTAGCTAATCGTGTTTGAGTGTGTGCGCATCTCCACGGACGTCGTTTATTCATCCTGGGACTCATTCTGGAGTACTTCTACATTGTCTCCAAGAAATAATATTTTTTTTTTGTTAATTGTGAATGTATGGAGCGCATTTCCGCGGACGACTTTCATTTTTGCTAAGGAGTCTCTACCGTTACCTAAATATTGTCTCCAGGGAGAAATATTTTTTGCTAATCGTGTTGCGCGGGTTGCATACCCGCTGATGACGTTCGTTCTTCCTAGAAGTGTCATCCGGGGTTCCTGGGCGTCGTTTCCAGGAAAAAATATATTTTGTTTAGCTAATCGTGTTTGGGTGGGATGCAACTCCACGATCGACGTTCATTTGTTCAGTGCGGTTATGCTTGGGTACATGGACGACGTCTCCAGGAAGAAATATTTTTTTAAATAATCGTGTTTGGGTGTGGCGCATCTCCACGGACATCGTTCATGGGTTCTGAGGGGTCTTCCTGTGGTATCTAAACGTTATCTCAAGAAAAAAGTATTTTTTTAACTAATTGTATATTGGTAGTTTGCATCTCCATGGACGACGTTCATTCGTGCGGGGGGTCATGCTGAGGTATCGGGACGTCGTCTCCAGGAAGATAAATTATCTTTGTTCGTCGGGCTGGGGTGGGCGCTTCCCCGCGGTCGATGATATAATATATATTGTGACGTTGTAAAATGTACAACGCACAAGTACATGCACATGACTTGTATTTACAAGTCGTGCATGCATAACTTCACTAGATGTTAGCTTGCGATTGCGTCGCAGGTAGCGAATCCCTCGCTGGCGGTCCGAAGTGCACCGATGCACTTTAAGCGAATACTGATACCCACGGTACGGGTATGTTCTATGTTAAGTGAATGTGTCGCAAGCGACGTTATAATGTATTGTTCAATATATTACTTTAATTAAATATCCTTGAGTGTGTGTGTGCATGAGTGTGTGTGTGTGAACATACACTTTTCCAAATATCCATATGTGATATATAGAGTGGGTTAAAAATTAAATACATTAATTATTGCATTTTTAAGATAATTCATAACTTTTTACAGAACTGAAGGCCATAAAAATGCTACAGACTATTTGAAAGGTATTGCTCCAAGCTTTCTTTCAAACTTTTGGATAAAAAATCAATTGTAGCGCATTTACACTTTTTTTAAGTTGAATATTGGCATGTATTTTATATAACATTTACATTGAAATTAGAAATTCTAACCCAGAAGTGTGTGTGTGTGTATGTGTGTTATTTGTTTTTTCAAGAATAGATAATATATGTATTTTTTCCGTGCGCAAAAAAAAGTTGAGAATATAACTTGAAAGAATGTTTATTAGTTTACTTATTCCTGATAAAACACATAAAATAAAAACGGACCTAAAATTTAATGTAATGTTTTTAAAAATATGCACAATTTTACGAAGATAAAATAAATATTAATCAAGTATAACATACACTTTTTCAAATAGCTATATGTGAAATATACAATAAATTAAAAATTAATACATTAATTATTGCATTTTTAAGAGAATTCTATTATAAACAGCAATGGCAAAAGAAAATTCAAATTTTAACAGAGGCAATATAAAATACGAATTACATTTCAAAAATTTTTCGAAAATTATTATTTTAGTAGTATTTAATTTAAATATTATTCAAATCAAATTTAAAAATTGTATGGATATATAAGTAAGTAGATTACGTATATTTATATAAAACAATATTTTATATAAACAAGTATGTATTTATTAGAAACAAAAGGTTATTTAAGGAATGCCTTTGTTTATAATAAAAACAGTATAGGCAAAAGAAAATTCAAATTTTAACAGTGGCAATATAAAATACGAATTACATTTGAATAGATTTTCAAAAACTATTAATTTAGGAGCATTTAATTTAAATATTTTTTAAATTAATATTTCAAAATTGTATGGATATATAAGTGTGTAGATAATTTATATTTATATAACACAATATTTTAAATAAACAAGTATGTATTTATTAGAAATAGAAGGATATTTAAGAAATGAATTTGTTTATAATAATCAAAATAAATATTTGGGCTCTGCATAGTAAAAATAAATTGGATATAATTATGGATTAAAACGCAAATTTTGAAAGAGAGTGCAAATTACGAATCACGGGAGAAATGGAAGAAACAGGTTTTTATTTATATAGCGCTAAAATTTTATAAATAATTCTTTAAAAATAATACAAAAATTAATTTAATTAAGAAGAAAATTTATTACTATTAAAGTACAAAATATTAATGACATAGAACTTTTGGCGATGATCGTTCATCATTAAATAAATTAATTTTAGAAGGTGAATTTCTATTTATAACGGTTTAAAATAATCCAAAATTTTAATAAGTTGTTAACTAAAATACTACAATTTAGTAAGTATATGTACTTTACTATTTTTGGTAAGTTAATTTTTCATTAACATTTATAATTATTAAAATATAAATTTAAGCTTTATAAGAATTCATATAGTTTAAAATTTACAGTTAACATTTAATATGTCTTTATTTGTTTTTATTATTTTTATTCTGATTTCATTACACTAAATTTTGGTAAACTTTTATTTATAAATTATAATAACTATAGCAATACCTCCAAGGTGTTGTGTGAATCTGTTTAATTTTTAAGGTGTCCATGGTAATGAAAAAATAATACAATTTAAAACATTATTTTAAATAAATTAATTACGAAAAACCTTTTTCGAAATTAAAAATAGGGGGTTGGCGCGCGAAGCGCGCAGGGGGGCGAAGCCCCCCTAGTATATATATATATATATATATATATATATATATATATATGGGGTATTCCACGTGAAGTGGTCCGATCAAAATTTTAAAATGCCCCAAATTTTGGGTACACATTGCAAATGTTTTTCAGAATACAGAAAAAAATTTTTAGGTACTGGAATTTATTAGTTCAAAAGTTATTCTAACCTCAAAAAGTGAACTTTTTCCAGTTTTTTTCAACACCAGCTGGGTTCATCGCTATTTAACTCAAAATCTATCAACTTTTACTATAGAACATTATATGTAACATTCGTTGCTAATTATGTCTAGAATTTATCCTTCTGGGTTAGAATTTCCAATCTCAAGGTTAATGACAAATAAACTACATGTCAACATTCAACTTAAAAAAAAACTAACTTCGCCACAATTGATTTTTTTATCCAAAAGTCCAAAAGAAAGCTTGGAGCAATACCTTTCAAATGATCTGTAGCATTTTTATGGCCTTCAATTCTGTAAAAAGTTATGATAATTTAAAGAAAGACAAAAAATTCACAAAAATTAACATGGTATTTCCCATTTAAATTTTTAAAAAAATTTCGTCTTTCTTTAAATTATCATAACTTTTTACAGAATTGAAGGCCATAAAAATGCTACAGATCATTTGAAAGGTATTGCTCCAAGCTTTCTTTTGGACTTTTGGATAAAAAAATCAATTGTGGCGAAGTTAGTTTTTTTTTAAGTTGAATGTTGACATGTAGTTTATTTGTCATTAACCTTGAGATTAGATATTCTAACCCAGAAGAATAAATTCTAGACATAATTAGCAACGAATGTTACATATAATGTTCTATAGTAAAAGTTGATAGATTTTGAGTTACAAAGCGGTGAACCCAGCTGGTGTTGAAAAAAACTTGGAAAAATCCACTTTTTGAGGTTTGAATAACTTTTGAGCATATAGATTCCAGTACCTAAAAATTTTTTTCTGTATTCTGAAAAATATTTGCAATGTGTACCCAAAATTTGGGGCATTTTAAAATTTTGATCGGACCACTTCACGTGGAATACCCCATATATATATATTAAAATAATCCATAGTAAAAATTACTATTTTGTATATCAAAAGTGTGACATATACAAATTATGAATAATTTTGATATATTTATACTAAATGTTACATAGCAATGTATCCAACATCACTTATCAAATATATACACTATACTACACTATAACAATTGTGATGTGTCACTTAGGGCTCTGTAGTACCGACGCGGCCAACACAAGAATCGGCACTTGGCATATGGCGCGCGTATCGGTAGGCAGAAGACGCGGAAAGGTACAGCTACGACCAATTACGGACGTAGCGCAGTGGTAGTGTGAACGCCTTCGGATCCCAATGGACTCGGGTTCAAGACCTGACACCCGTTCCTTTTTTTTTAATTTGTAGCAAATGAGTCTCATTGTTACACAATGTAATATAATAACTACATTGTACTGCAATATTACTTAAGAAAAATTACTATATTGGATAGTAAAAATTCTACGATAGTAGAATATATAAAATAAAGTAAAAATATTTTATATGTAATGTTATAATAAATGTTATGTATAGCAAATTTTACTATCATAATAACAAAAGTTGTTACATCCTATATAGTGAAATATATACAATATTAAAATTTGTATAATATTGTCGAAACATTTTATATATATGTATAAGTTTATTTTATCTTTTTCAGTATTCGACTGTCTTGAAACGACTTTTTTATTTAAGTACTCCAATTATTCCGTTCATGGAATAGGTGGCGTATATAAAATTTTATATTTCTTTATCTCTTCTCACAAATGCTCATAAATGTTTCAATTGAGTATTATATATAAGAAACAAACATATACATAGTTATAATGCGAAAATGTATGTTCCATTTAGTATAAGTTATAATGAGCAATTAAAATAATATTGAAGTAGTTAAATAAGTGTAGCAGGATAATGCGAGCGAGTAAAGATTGCAATTGATTGTGTTATAGGAATTTATGTAGTATGATTAAATTTCTCAAGAAATTCTTTCAATATGCCAATATATAAATCTATTTTGAATTAATTCAAAATAAAATACATAATATTAATTCATAATAAAATTTGATGACTTGTATATTAAAAACCACTGCCAATTAATTGGCACGTAGCTTCCTCAAATTGACATGTAGATCCTATGTGTAATATATTATTCCAATATAGTATTATTTAATTATTTAGAACAAAATGTTATAACATTTCTGAAAATATTATTATTTTCTAATAAAACTTGGTTGCTGAAAAAATGATTGTATTTGTGTAATAAAACTAGAGGGTCCTAAAAATGTAAAAGCTATACGCTTTTACATTCCAGGCACGATCGTTAAGTGCTTTAAAAAATAAACGACTATAATATGTAGAAGTTACTATATAAAAATAAATTTTAGCCAAACGGGTACAAAATGGACTGAATTTTTCGATTGACTTGTTTACAAATATGGTACATACATACAAGCAAATATAAATTTTCAAAAGCAATTTTTTTTTTTTATTTATTCTAAGTCGCGTCCCCCTTTCGGGTATTGGCGAATGTACATTTTTATAAAATTACATATTTAACATATTTACATATATATTCAATTTTATAATAATTATTATAATAATTATAATATAATATATTATATACATTGGTGTACTGTATTATTTTACAGCTATATTAGATTTCTAATTTCAATAGAGTCTATAAATTTGATTAGATTACTGCATTGGATCTTGTCATTCACTATTTCACACAATTTTTTCTTCGAGATATATTTTTTGCGTTCATTCTGATATATAGGGCACTGTAGAATAATATGTTCGATGTTAGTTGGAGTGTTGCATTTATTGCATATGCTTAAGGCGTTTCCTTCTTTAATAAATGTTGGTGTGATAATTTCGTGTGGCCTATACGAATACGAGTAAGAATTACTTGATCTCTTCTATTAAATGTTATGGCTGGGTTTATACATAATACATTATTCTTGATTTGGCAAGTTTGCTTGTGTTGTTTTTCCAACTTTGATTCCATTTTCTTATTGATGAGTTGGTAGATGTCTTCTTTATTAAATTTATTTGGAGTATTTGCGTATTTTAATAGACTAGCTCAATTGACAGCTTCGAAAATGTCTTTTTTTTTTAAATGTGGAGTCTGACATAGCACTTTTTTTTGTTATTTAAAATATTATTTATAAATGCAATGGAGTCAGTGTCAATTATAAATATTATAAATATTATATTATATTATAATATTATATTATTATTATTGTAAATATTTGGTAATTCTAATTTAACTTCCTTAAGGTATTGTAGAGATCGGATATGAAATGCCTGATTGTTTGCGTCTAGGGATTGATATTTACTTTTCGAAAATAAACTATGAGCTTGGTTATTGGGTGTAGAGAGTAGTCTGGTGGTATATCTTAAGGTAATTTTTTTTCTTCTTAGTTCTAGTGGCATCAGTTTACTTTCTGATAGATTACTGTCAATTGAACTAGTACGGTATAGGCTCCCGTCGCAATTCTAGCACCTGAATTAAGTATAGGATCTAATTTACTAAGAATATTGAAGATGTTGGATTAATATTTTTTGATTGGCTCCCCAGTTTTTTGCGGTTAATACTTTTAATATATTTAATCTACTAAGACATTGGTTTTTAAGTTTCTTTATGTGAGGTTTCCAAGTGAGTTTTTTATCGAATATAATTCCTAGGATTTTAATTTGTTCCACTATATTTATTGCACTGTTTCCAACTTTTAGTTTTAATTTTCCATTTAGTTTCCTACTTTTATTAAAAAGAATGGCTTCGGTTTTTGTTTTAGATATTTTAAATCCGGCAGTATTAGAACATTTTTCTAGTGTGTTTAAGGTTTGTTGAATAAGCTTTTGGTTAGTTCGAATGTGTTTCCCTTTAACATATACTGTTATATCGTCGGCAAACATTGTACATTCGACTGGTGCTTTTATACAGCTAATAATGTCATTAATAACTAATAAGAATATAATTACACTTATAACTGATCCTTGTGGAACACCATTTTCTATTATTTGATTTTCAGAAAGAATATTATTGACTCTGACTTGAATACTTCTGTTCTCAATGAAGTTTTTTATAAATTAAAAGATGTTGCCGGTGATGTTAAGTTTGATAAAAATTTCTAGAATTCTTCGACACCAGATTAAATCATATGCCTTTTCCATATCTAGACATACAGCTATCATATGTTGATTATTTGCAAACGCTTCGCGTATATTTGATTCGAGCATCATCAAACAATCGGCTCTAGAGCAGTTTTCTCGGAAGCCGCTTTGAGACTTATTAATTATATTCTTATTTTCAATGTACCATCGAAGACGTTTAGTTTATTATTTTTTTCCAAAATTTTGCACATGATGCAGCAGGTCAATGCTATAGGTCGATAGCAAAAAAAAATGTAAAAGCAATTAAAATGTAAACAAAAGTTTATCTTTTGTGGTAAACATTTCTTACATTTAAAATTTGTATGTATAATCGATATTTATTTAGTTAATGTCTAAAAAGCTTCTTTTATTGTACATTCCCTATAGAAAATATGCATGTGATTATTCATGTGGTTAATCACATACCGTTACACGTGTTTAATCACATATTAATCCTATAATTAATAACACATATTATACAACGTTATTTTTATGCGATTAATTTGCCAGCATTTAGTTGTACACAAAAAGTTACAATACAAAAATTATCACATATTTTATGTTTAAACATTTTCAATATTTATATTTTAGATTATTTAATTTTTTGTATATAATGTCGTAGAAAAACGTTTTAGCACCATTTTAAAAAGTGCTACCGTTCAATACCTATTAGACCAAGTTGGTTCAAAATAGGAAGTTTACTTCTCTATTTATGTAGCAGATATCATAAAGGATGTCGGACCCAGAAAATGATCATTTTGTATTTTTTTTATAAACAAATGGATAAAGTTTTTGAGAAACGCCGAAATTAGGCATGTTTTAAATAATATACCCAAATTTTTCCAGATTTTTAAATCCATAATTTGATCACGATGTTTGGGTCGAAAAATTATGCCCTGTTGAAAAGACCTTATAAAATCCGATAAAATAATGGCACATTGAATCGGGGTGCCGATAAAAATTTTATAGTAATATATCGGGCGATTTCTTTTTTATCGGTACCTATAATGAAATCCTCACAGCTACGAATCACAAGTTCCGAAATTTAGTTTTTATAAGTTTTACCTGGTAAAAGATATATCAGTTTCTATGAGACTAATAAATTTATAGGCTTTTATAGAGATATGCTCATTTAATTATTTATAGAAATCTATTCGCTTTACCAATATGAATTCAGAATCGGCATATATCGTAATAAATTGATTGAAAAATTATGAGCCTATATAGATGTTTTACTACATGAATTACACAAGTGCATCCAAGAAAATATTAATCGGGTTCTATAGTAAAAGAAATGACTATGAAAAGATTATAGTTCATACACATTTCCCGATAAAAAATTTAATAAGCTCTTATCATGGAAATACTGTATATGTTTATATCTTTTTTTGCTTTCTAATAGTAGGTTTATAATTCGATTCTATAAGGAATTCCGGGTGCAAAAACCTCATACCATACTATACAATAAATGCTTATAGTATTTTATAAGATAAACCTCACAAAAGAAAAAAACATTTTATAGTACAATATGATCAACAAAATAAATGGGCGATTCGTTTACCGGATCGTATGAGCCGAGACATCCATAAATACAATCTTAATCAAATCGCTAATCGCATTCTACCAGGCAATTCCATATTTATTATTTATAACAAATAGGCATGTATCGGGTTTTCGAGTATTTGACGTATTCGTGTGCATTGAATTAATAAGGTTCTATAAGGCTTTTCACTATATTGTCCACTAACAACTATCGGTGTCTACCGTTAAATTCCATAATTTTAAACCAACCAATACAGTTGTTTTATAAGGTTCTACGAGGATCGACGCATGTATTAGGCATACGACCTATCGGGTACTAACGGCTGCGCCAGCAATAACAAATCTTAATTAAATCGCTAATCGCATTCTACCAGGCAATTCCATATTTATTATTTATAACAAATAGGCATGTATCGGGTTTTCGAGTATTTGACGTATTCGTGTGCATTGAATTAATAAGGTTCTATAAGGCTTTTCACTATATTGTCCACTAACAGCTATCGGTGTCTACCGTTAAATTCCATAATTTTAAACCAACCAATACAGTTCTTTTATAAGGTTCTACGAGGATCGACGCATGTATTAGGCATACGACCTATCGAGTACTAACGGCTGCGCCAGCAATAACAAATCTTAATCAAATCGCTAATCGCATTCTACCAGGCAATTCCATATTTATTATTTATAACAAATAGGCATGTATCCGGTTTTCGAAAGTTTGACGCCTTTATAAGGTTTTACGAGGTTCGACGCATGTAAGGGACAGACATCGGGTTGTATCGGCTGCGCCAACAATAATACGAATTACATAAGTATACTTAATTTATTAATGCTGCAGCGATACTCGTGTGACACTTTCATGTATTCTTAGTTTTGTAACCTTTAGTTATAAATGTTTTTCATTGTTATTCTTCATGCATATAAAGATAGAAGTTTCTATGATATACTACTAATAAACATGAAAGAAATATTAAATTTACTTTATATAAACTTATCCAATATAATAATTCTTTTATTTTCAGGCATCAAATCGAACTCAATTACATGTTAATTTTCAGTATATTTTCAAATACAAAGAATATTCTTCCTCCAAGGATAAAACAGATCTGGAAAACAAATAATTTTAATTCAATTTGAACGTGCTCTAAATTATAAAACTATAATTAATAGCAATAATTAATAGCTCTGAGTGTGTAATATTTTACATATACTCATATATATATATATATATATATATATATATATATATATATATATCTGATACAGTTGCGTGTAATCTTAATCTTGAATTATTTAGTTATAAATATTTTTTATTGTTAATTTTCATGCAAGTAAAGGTAAAAGTTTTCTATTATAAAGCTACTAATGAAAATCAAAGAATTATTAAATTTATTTTATATAAACTTATCCAATATAATAATTCTTATACGATTCACTGATTCAAGTAAACTCTGTAAAATAATTCAGAATGTGTAACGGCACTTATATTTATTCTTTCATTAGTATAGTCTTGTATAAGAGTTTATTCTTCATTATTTTTTAAAAATAAAAAAAATATTAACTGAACTTTTAGAACAAATATCTCAATATTCAATATTCCTATATATTTAACTACTTTAGTAATGGTTATAGAAATAACTGTCAGACTCGAGTGACACTTGCAGGTATTCTTAATTTTGTGTCCTTTAATTATAAATATTTTTCAATGTTATTCTTCATGAAAGTAAAGATAGTGGTTTTCTACAGTGAGCTAGTAATAAACACGAACCCAGACGGAAATTTATTTTCCCAGAAAGAGCTAAGAAAAGCTAATAAATTTTATAATCAATTTATAATACGCAGATTTTGGACTCTGTTAATAGTTAGTTAGAATTTATAACTTTTATTAGCTCTTCTTAGCTTTTGCTAGATTTTAATAGCTTTTAGGTTTTTTTCAAAAGTAAAAGAAATGTGCGAGTTTAAAAAAGCTAATAACTACTAATAACTTTTTTAAATTATTATATACAGTAAATAAGTATTTAGAATCTTTATGAATATTTACCAATAGCAATCTTTTATTAATAGCTTTAGTTTTTTTGCATACATCACTTAGAAACAGCTAAAAACAGTTAAATATAGGAAAATGCAACAGTTACTATTAGTGTCATTTTATCGTTTTTCACGATATTTTCGAAATACAAAAATCTAATAAAACCTAATAAAGCTTAGAAATATTTACGAAATTTTAAAAACAACCAAAAAAATCTTTTAAACTTCATCAAATTTTTTAAACTATTACTTCAGTCCAAAATCCGCACTTTATAAAGTGTTATGAAAATCTAATAAAAGCTAATAACTTTTATTAAGTATTTATAAACATTATTCGCATATGATTATTTCCGCTAGGGAAAGAAATATTAAATTTAATTTTCAATAAAGTAATCCAATTTTGTTAATCTTTTATATGATTCGATGATTCATGTTAACATTTAAAATAATTCAGAATTTGTTACGGAATTCGTATGTATTCTTTATTTAGCATTCTCTTGTAATAAAGTTTATACTTTATTATTTTTCTAATATGAAAACATATTAACCTATTTTTAGAAAAAATATTTCAATTGTCCAATATTTCTATGTGTTCTTAGTAACACCAAAGCCAATTGAGAAATACAAATTTCGCGCCAAAAATGTAATCGATTATTCCGTGTTTATTGTAATACTAAACCGCTCATTTATGTGACAATACTGATTAAACCCTATAAACGAACCACATAGGTTGTTTGACAATATTAGAATATACCGGTAGATTCGGATAAATAATGCTCGATTTTATAGTGAAATGTCCTATTCAACCCGATAAATTGCAATCATGAAAAATCATTAATTATTTGAAATCCAGATACATGCCTATTCGTTGTAAATAGAAAATACAGCAATACCTCATATAAAATATGATAAACGATTCAATAGCGGTTGCTTCAACGACAGGCGCCCACGTGAAAAAAAATTATAAAGTTTTTATAAAAATTGTATAAAATGAATTGACGATAGAGAAAAAAGCCAACTTCAGTTTGACATCTAACCAACTTCAGTTTGATGTCTTATTCCCGTGAGCTTCGTGCAGCGCGAGACGTTTGCCGTCGTATTTTACTTAAACAAGCAGTTTACCACTAAATTCGTCGCGGAAGTCGTACTTTTAACCTAGATATATGTAGTGCGTCAATTGACAGCATGGAATATTATCGATTTTGAGAATTTAAAATTCAGTCTCGGTGAGGGGAGAGCCGGAATATTGAGACCTGAAGATTCAACTCCGTCTACACTTTTGATCAGATAAGTCCTCCTTTCTCTTGATTTTTAAAAACTTAGCGATTGAGTACATTAGATACTTTGTGTTTTTGTAATATTTTTGTTGCAGGTTAGACGATTTTAAAGGTACGATCAACAGCTTCTCCGTGCGTAGAAGCGTCGGTACGAGTTACCCATCGCCACCGCTGCCAGCTGATGAATTTTGCAGTCCTGTTTTTAAGGTTATATATGTTTATTCCCAAAATTTTAAGATTTAAGTTTTGCAAAATTTTTCCCAATTTTCACAAACTTTTCCCAAGTTGCGCAATACGTTTCCCAAAGTTCACAAACTTTTCCCACCCTATAAAATACCGTAAAAAATTTTTAAAACTTATCTCGAACGTTTTTAATTACTTTATTATTTATCTTTTTCTATTTTAAAATGTTTCAATTTATATTGAGCCTAAAGTGACCGCGTTTTTGTATGTAAATTCCTTTAAAATGTGCTTTAAAGCGTGGTATTTATTTAAAAATTTAATAAAAATATATTTTTTATGAAAGCCAATCTTTTTATAAAAATTTTATAAAGTTTCTATAAAACCATTTTTTTATACAAATTGTATACAATCCATTTTATACAATTTTTATAAAAACTTTATAAATTTTTTTTACGTGGGCGTAACCGATAAGATCCTGTAATCAAACCGCTGATTTATGTGACAATACTGATTAAACCCTATAAACGAACCACATAGGTTGCTTGACAATATTAGAATATACCGGTAGATTCGGATAAATAATGCTCGACTTTATAGTGAAATGTCCTATTCAACCCGATAAATTGCAATCATGAAAAATCTTTAATTATTTGTAATCCAGATACATGCCTATTCGTTGTAAATAGTAAATACAGCAATACCTCATAAAATACGATAAACGATTCAATAGCGGTTGCTTCTACGACAGGCGTAACCGATAAGATCCTGTAATCAAACCGCTGATTTATGTGACAATACTGATTAAACCCTATAAACGAACCACATAGGTTGCTTGACAATATTAGAATATACCGGTAGATTCGGATAAATAATGCTCGACTTTATAGTGAAATGTCCTTTTCAACCCGATAAATTTCAATAATGAAAAATCATTAATTATTTGTAATGCAGATACATGCCTATTCGTTGTAAATAGTAAATACAGCAATACCTCATAAAATGCGATAAGCGATTCAATAGCGGTTACTTTTTGACTGACAAAGCCAGGTACGATGCGTTAGGCAAGCCGCCCATTTCATGCGTCGATCGTCATAAATCCCTATAAAGGTACCAGGTAAGTTGTTATATAATATTGAAATATGCTGGTAAGGTCATATAGCCGTTACTTGGCGTTATTGTGAAACGCCCTATTTAACCTTATATTTTTGAATGCTCTATAAGACAATAACTGTTAAAATCCCGATAGAAATCCACTTGTTAAGAATATATCATTTTGTATTACCTGAAATAGAACTATAGATAATTCATTCATGTTCGGATTTTTCATTATAAAATACTATAAGCTTTAGATTGAAAAAGCATTGATATATAAGTACGTGTAAGATGGCAAATCCTTATAATGCCCGGTAAATATAAATACAAAATATTTAAATATAAATGTGTACCCGATATACTCCGATAAACTATTTTATGCTCTTTTATGTTACACGTTTATTCTTATAAAACCTTATAAACAAATTTATTTTTATCGCATTTTATGAGGTGTTCATTATGAAGCCTATAGTTATAAGCTTATTCTTTCCGATTCGTATTAAATAATGTATAGCATTCTATCGCAAACTCCGGGTGCAAAAGCCACATGAAGTACGATAAAAAATTTTTTTTTATAGTTTTATATGAGGTTTTTTCAACAGGGTGCTTTTTTGACTAATAATTACTGACTAAACATTGTTTACTCAATTATTATTTAAGTAATGTTTTTTCATTAAAAAATCAAAACGTCAAGCCCTTCCTTATGTTTTCAGCTATCTGTATGAATTTTTTCAGATTTTTAATGCAATATTTTAGATATAATTTTTGGGTCGAAAGTGTAGATTCCTGTAATTTAGATCCGACATCCCGTTAACTTGACTATATACGTACATATACACATACGTACTTTTTCAATAATGTTTAAAATAACTTATTTTCTGGACGAAAAATGTTTTTCTGTGTAAATTAACAATTATTTATTGTGTTACATTTTTGACGCTGGTGCAAGGTACTCTCGTGTAACGTTCGTGCTTAATTATAATTCATTAATACCGTTGCCAAGCTAAGTACTAATCATTTCTGGAAGTATTAATCAACCCTTTTTGAAAATAATTTTGATATATAAATGATGGATGATTGGGTGAAGGTAGCAATAAAACTCGTCACACTAATTTACTTCACATAAATATTTAATATATATATATGAAATTATAGTCTGTAAAAATAGTTCGCGGGTGCACCGTATTTGACCTGCACGGATCGGCAGCCGAGCAGAGAGTAAGTCCTCCGACGGACACCGTGCTCTTCTATTGTCTTAAGGTGGTGGGGGGGAAATCGACAGAAGGGCCGATCGCAATTCCAACACTCCCTCCCGATCGGACCTGCAATCACTTACTGTTTCCTAAAAGAAATACAAATCACACATATTAAGCATAATATATACGCATCTCTTTATCCATTCATTATCTTGAAGGTTAGTTTATTATGTAAACCAAAAGCCAACGGCTTCGTAAATATATCAGCAAGCTGTTCTTTTGACTTAACCCACATCACTTTAACAAAACCCATTTTAACACATACTCTCACATAATGTTCTTTAATTTCAATCATATGTAGCAACTTATTACTACTAGTCGCCTAATTGTCGCACCACAGAATCATAGGTTTGAAGTCATCAATTAGAATCAATTTGAGAGCATTTGACAACGAAATTTTATATTGACACGCCTCGCTCATTGCTATATACTCAGCTTGACAGTTAGATAATGCGACATGTAATTACTTGTGTGTCTCTCAAGACACCGCATCTCCAAATAATTTAATTACAAAACCACTAGTTATCAAACTATTTCTACAATCGGCAAAACTTGCATCAGAATAGGTTTGAATATCATCAGTATTGCCAGTATATTTTAGACCCAAGGACGCACTTCCCTTTAAATATCTAAAAATCCTTTTTATCATTTCCCAATCGTCCTCATTCGGATTTATTTGATGCCTACTGACAATATTCACTGCATAAGTGATATCAGGACGCGTCACATTTGCTAGATACAATAATGAACCCATGGCTTCTCTATAGGGAACATTCAGATTGAATTCGTCACTTTTGTATTCCGATTCTGTCTCATTCTCTTCGCGATCGCGTCTCTTACGATTTGCTACCTGGTTTGTAATCATCGGAGTCCTTTACGGATGCATCTCACCAAACCCAAATCTCTGTAACAATTTTAATATATAGCTTTCTTGTGACAATGTCAACGTTTTATTCACTCTATCCCGTAAAATCTTAATTCCTAGAAAGCACTTCGGTTCTCCCAGATCAGTCATTTCAAATTCTGATTATAATTTAGTTTTCACCTCGCTTAGTCGGACTTTATCGTTGCTAGCAATTAACATGTCATCAACATACAAAAACTGAAAACAAAATTTGATTCGCCTCTCGCCAATAAACATGGTTCGCTATCATGAGTATGTAAACCTATTTTATCAGCGGCTTCCGTAAACCTTTCATTCCAACGTTTTGGACTGATTTCTAACCCATACAGCGCTTTCTTCAATTTACAGACCTTTTCTCGCTTCTCTTTGCACGTCACATTCATGCCTTCTGGCAATTCCATGTATATCTCTTCGCTTATAGTTCCGTTCAAGAAAGCAGTTTTCACGTCCATTTGATATACGTCCAAATCATATTTATTAATGATGGCTAGAACCGATCTTATCAAGGTTAATCTCGAAACAGGTGCATATGTTTCAACCAAATCATATTCATTTCTATCCTTGCAACCTCTTATAACAAGTCTCGCTTTATATTTACACATCCCTTCTTTTTCCATCTTTTTCTTCAAGACCCACCTAGAATCTATTATATTCGGTTTAATTTCGCCTCTCATAATTTCAAATCGTTCTACCAGTTCCCATACTTCATTTTTGTTCATTGAGTCCAATTCACTCTGAATTGCAGACAACCAATTTTCTTTGTCATTTGAACTCATCGCCTCTCTATACGATTGTGGGTCACAGTTAATTTTTGCTAGCAGTGCATGATATTTCGAATCACTTAATGTTTGTTCCTTTTCTGTTTCGCTTTCTTTCGCTTGTAATTTCCTCGGGCGACCTCTCTTTCTCTTTTCTACTTCCTCCTTTCTTATTATTTCCTCAGATTCTCTCGACACATCTTTCTCATAAATTAAGAACCACTTCTCGTTGTTTACCTTTTCAAAATTATTATCCCAGTCTTGTATTTGATTTTTTTGTGAATCTGTCACCAAAAACAATTTTTTCATTGAATCTCACATCTCTACTTACATAAAATCTATTCTCATCTGGTTTGAACAAGACATAACCGGTGGCTTTGTATCCAACAAGAAAACTTGGGGTTGCAATCTGTCTAAACTTAGGACCTATTTTTCTCTGAATCTTCACATAAACCATGCAACCGAAGTGCCTAAATTGTTTTAAATTCACGGTATAATTTGGGTTGAATTTTTCCAAAGGAGAAACCATCTCATTTGACTTGTGCGGAGTTCTATTGTAAGCATAAACAGCAGCACCCAAAGCCAAGTCCCTCATATTTTCTGGAAGTTTAGAATCAAACATTAGCGCTCTTACTTTCTTCTGAATAGTCTGATTGAATCTCTCAGCCACTCCATTGTGCTGAGAAGTATCAGAACATGCCAACTACAGTTCAGCTCCGAGTTTTTCGATTACTTTAATTGTATCGCCTCCCGTAAATTCTGTACCCTGATCTGATCTTAAATAACAGACTTTCGCGTCTCGTTCAAGTAAATTTCTTGAAGTTTTAACAAAGTGATCAAGACACGATCCTGTATCATTTTTAAATTTCATGGGATATGCCTAAGCTAATCGGGAATAATCATCTACAAATACACAAATAAAGCGATATCCCTTTAGGTGTCATTTCGGACTTATCGGGCCCATTATGTCCGAATGAATCATTTCTAATTGAGCAGATGCTCTCATCCTCGTCTCATTGAAAGGCAATCTGTTCATTTTAGTCATTCTACACACTTCGCATTCAAGCACGGAATTATCAAATTTCACATCACTCAATTCCTTAAAATCAGGAAATCTCTTCTGCAAGTTTCTCAGATAATTTAAAAAGGCATGACCCATTCTCACATGCCATAACATTGACTTATTTGATTGGGCAGGTAAATCTGTGTCGCAATTAATTTCCTTTTCACATCTCATTTTTTTCATCAGTGTTTACAGTTATTTCGTTAGGGTTATGCAGTTTTCTATCTGTCACTGTTGTTTCAAAGCCTGAACCGACTTTCAACACATCACTTTTATTCTTAATTTCCGACTGGGATTCAATTCCTTGGATTTCATTTAATTTTTACATCAGGAGTCTGTTTAATTTTCCTTCTGGTTAGAAGGTACGCAATTGGTGTACAATTGAATTTTTTCCGAACTTGATTTTAAACTATCGCTTCGCTTTTCTATTTCGACTTCAATCAACCAGTATGGTTTCTCGTATATTCCAGTCAGAAAAGTTTAATTCGAAATGGGATCAAATATCTCTACTCTCTTATTATCCAAATAAATGCCTAGTCCTTTGTCTACAAATTTTCCTGAGGATAGCAAATTTTCCGACAATTATTCCGCGCAAATCACATTATTTAAGGTTAAAATTCTATTATTTCCCGTTTTAATATCTTCGCATCCCGCTCCCTCCGATTTTAAGCTTGCCTCTGGAATTTTGTTTGCGCATCTCTCACATTTCTCTCATCACTTCCAAATTGTCTTTTGTAACCAAGAGTTCGATTCTCTTGATTAAATCTCGCATACCTTATAATACCGCGTCCTCTTCCACGTCTCTCGTTGCTCGCATCTCTTGTGCTGGGATTTGGGCGATTCTCGGCCTTATGGTCCCGTGATAATTGCCTACAATTGTAGCACAATTTTTCTCCCGAGTTTTTCCTGAGACATTCACGACTAATATGCCCATATGCGTGACACTCGTAGCAACGCATCCCTTCTATTTGTGCGGCAGCCAGAGCTACTCTAGGCTCCACACTAGTGCTCACTGTCGCACCTCCGCTTCCCTTCCTCATCGCTTCATGCTGTAAAAGAAATGTTTTTAATTAATTATAATTTAGATCCTTACAAGTCGCGTTTTTGTTCACAAAATTAAGTTCGTGAATCTGTGGCACTTCTCGTACTATTGCATTATAAAAGGCATCACGAATCTCAGATTCAGCAAACGGCTGAGTATGAGGAATATTATTATGTGTTCTTATTATCTCATCAAATTCATCAACGAAAATTGACACTCTCTCTTTACGTTTGAACACCAAAGAATACAACTGTTTCCTTAAGTTAACAGACGATAAACTACATTCACATATCTTAATTTCCTTAATTTTTTTTTTTTTTTTTTTCAGCATCTCTTTCGGGTCTTTAATATCAATTAATTTGGCATGATAATTTTGATCGATATGATTTATTAAAATGTCTCTGACTTTAAACTGATCTCGCGTTAACGTTTCTCTTTCCGTTGCGACTCGTTTTTCAGAGTTTTCATCAATAATGTACATTAAATCCAAGACAATTAATCCCGAAGTAAAGTAATCCATAAACAGTTCGTATTTCATTTGTACCGATAATTTATAATCTCTCTTTATACTCGAATCTCTCATATTCAGTAATTTAATCGCGTCTTTAAACTCACTCATGTCATTCGATTTGTTAAGATTTTTAGTTTCCGAATTATTTTCTTTCTCTAATTCCGATCTAATTAATTTTATTATATCCGCTTTCGATATAACGTCATGCCCCGAATTTTCGGTCGAATTATGTGCAATTTGTTCAAAATCATTTTCATTCTTATCATAAAACTCATCTCTTACCTCTTTCATTTCCGTCAACACCTCTCGTCCTTCACGAATGCATCCTCTCATCTCCGAACACATTCGTCTCATCTCATCGTTGAGGTTGCGCTTCTCATCAATATTTTCTCTCAAGTTGTTTTGTTGTGATATATCGCGTTCCGTCATTGAATCAAAGAAATTGTTTATGTTCGTGACCACCATGTCTACCCGGATCCTCAAATTCGCAACAGGTTGCATTTTCTCCTCAATAACTTGAGTGACTCTTTCCATCACATTTCTCGTCTCATCCATCTCATCTGAAAAATCATCTCTTTTAATATTAGGCAATTTAGTTTTGTTTTTAATTCGCATGCTTATGTTGCATTTTTCATCAGCAATAATCAACGGCGCATTTTTATTTAACACATTCGCTTCTCTGAAATTTCGCTTCTCGTTTATTATCAAATCTCGTTTATTGCTCATCCCAGAGTCCGTTTCGCATTCTATATCTCTGCCCATCTCTTCACCCTTCACGTCCACGTCTCTCAGGTCGACCTCAAACGCATCATCGTTCAACTCATCGCTTGTAAAACCCATCTCTTTCGCATCATTCAAATCCCATTTAATCATTTCAGATTTTACTAAATTGCCAATTCGGTAGAGGGGTTAGTAATTAGCTGGTTTTTGAACGGAATGGTCAGTACTTCCCTTTTATTGCGTCTAGCCTTGGTTGCTTCAGATACCACTCGAATCTGATCTCCTGATAGGTGATCCATATCTGAAAAATATGTATCGCAATCAGCTGATGGTTCAACCTCTTGAACACAAAGCTGTGAAACCATCAACGAATGTAGCCAACTAACACTTAAACACAAAGTGTAGCCAACCACATCCCCACTAATGCACTGCGAGAACGTACGACGCCTGCAGCACATCAGCAGACCAGCTGTGCCGATGAATGCAACTTTTAAAACACTTTAATAATTATTATTTATTATGTACACAGGGTACATGTGAATCCGGATTCTGTTGTGAAAATTATTTACTTTTCAAGAAGGTCTAGACCAACCTTCTGCCCGGGGAAACTCTTCTCATGTCAATTCTCATTTTAATAAGCGCATCACTTTGTTAACGTTAACTTTTACTTAATATCCTTTTAAAGTTGCTTAGACATTTGTTGGACCGATATTGTATCGCATGCGGTACGAGAAAGAGGAAAAAGAAAAGAAAAGAAAAGGAAGATAAGCTGATCCGAAATTAGCGCGCAAGATCCTGCCTTTCTAGCTTTTCGTCTACCATACTTCGCGCTTCTTTGCATCGAGAACGCCCCGCTCCGCGCTCACCTAGTCTCGTTCGTTTCCCTACTACGTAAGTACGCGTCTCCGCTCTCTTCCCCACTTCGCGCGCGCCCGAACTCGCGCTTCTTCCGTACACGCCCTTCTCCCGTACTCGCCCTTCTCTCTCTTTCTCGAGTGTTCCCGAGCTCGTTCGGCCGCTCTCGCCTTGCGCTCTCCTTCTCACTCGCAATCACGCTCTCCTTCTCACTCGCACTCTCGCTCTGCTATTCCTACTTCGTCGCTCACGTGTTCCCGCCGCATGCAATACCCGGTACAAACAAATGCCGCGCTCTGACCTTTCCAAGGTCCTGTTTCACGAATTTTTCGGACAAAAGACAAACGTGTCTATGAACATTTTTTCACATCACACTCACAATTTTTCGCATCTAGGTTTTTCTCATCGCATCAACACAAGATTAATAATAGATTAATAAATTAATTAATAAAATTAATAAACCATGAATACCGGCCGGTGAATTTGCATAACATGTTAGTCTAAGATCGCATCGCACAACGATATCGTTTTAAACACAAATCACCGCGTCGCTATCAAATCGATTTTCACTTCACTTTATTAAGAATTTTCACATACCCTTGGTGATGCTGCTCGTCGTCTTCTCTCCTTTTTCCGACATTCTGGCTATTTACGCCTCTTACCAAAATAAGAACCTTCTCAGAATTCCCCGCGCAATTGGAAGCAGTGGTGGGCCAATAACCTGATGGATGATTGGGTGAAGGCAGCAATAAAACTCGTCACACTAATTCACTTCACATAAATATTTATTCTATATATATGAAATTATAGTCAGGAAAAATTGTGTAAATTTAAATAAATTGAACGAAGATAAGCATAAAGTTAGAGAAATTATAATAAATCATATTGATATGAGTTATTATACTAAAATAACTGGTTTAAAAGAACCGCTTGAGATATTTAATAAACTAAGAGAGTTTAAGAGATTAGATACAAAGACTAATAGCATTACTGCTAAAAGAGATGTGTACATGTTAAAATATAATCCTTTTAAAAAAAGTGCAGCAGAATTTTGCGAAAAGTTTGAAGATAAGATTAATACATATGTCAATTTAACTGAAGTAGCAAAAATTACAAATAAAGAAAAGAGAGATCTATTGATTCAGGCAGTTGCCGATAAAGTACCAAATATATTGATTGCAGACTGCGTGAGTCGTGAGACCTCCGGTCTAGAAATGTCATTCATTAAGTTAAAGAATTACTTTTTACAGGTAGACGGAATTTTAACTAAATCTGAACCGCCGAAGACTGCAATACTAACGCACTTCAATCACCGAAGCAAGACCATAAGAGGTTGATCATTTTACAGAGATAAAGCTTTGAGAGGACAAGTTAAGATCGATCGTAGATGCTTCTCATGCGGCAAAACTGGGCATGTTGTGGAACAGTGTCCAACTCCAGGATTAATTCAATGTTATAATTGCAATCGAACAAGCAATCACATTGCAAAAGACTGCCCAAAGTGAAGAGGAGATCTAAAGAGAGATGAGAATGAACCATCGTTCAAACGAATGAGAGAGGATTTTTCTATTCAAAGAGGTAGACGTTTTACTGTAAGATGTAGCCGTGGAAGGTCAAGTATGTTTCAAGGTACATCTATGATGGCTGAGCCAGACTACAGTAAAGGTAAATATAATTTACATATTAAAGTTTATAATTGCGAACTAAATAGTTGTTTAAATGCGAAACGGAAAAGAAATATCGCGATAGTTGATTTTATAGTAGATTCGGGTGCGACAGAGCACTTGAGCAAATCAGAATTAATTTTTAAGACCTTAGATACTAGCGATGTTGGTAAAATAAGATGTGCGAATAAAAACAGTAGTTTAGATACCTCAGGTATAGGTGTAACAAAGATTTTAACTGATGAAGGTGATGAATTGTTGTTAAATAACGTAATTTATTCAGAAAATCTATCAGAGAATCTATTGTCACTTAGAAAATTTGTAGATCAAGAACTTAAGGTTTATCTAGACAACAAATTAATAAACATCTATAATCCATTGACGAAACGTAACTTATTATTTGGAGTTTACGAAGCGCCTTTCTGGAAGGTAAAACTAAAGGTTATTAATAATGATGAAGTTAGAAAAAACAAATCAGATTATAATACAATTGCACTAATGAGTAAAATAAAGAGAGATCAACGATACAACTTGAGAAAAGGACAAAAACAGATGGAAATAGAAAATAACGAAAATAACATTGAGGATATAGATATCAATGAAGACATGGACATAGAAAATACTACTGATGATAGAAAAGTTTATTCAACGACAAACTGTGAGAAAATAGATAATTTGTTAAAAGAAAACAATATAAGAATAAATAATGGTCTTATGTGGCATTTGAGACTAGGACATGCCTCAATACAATACCTTAAGAATTTAGCAAATAAATATCCAGAATTGATCAAATATGCTGATATTGTTAACAATAACAGTATAATAGAATGCGAAATATGTTTATTAACCAAATGTACAAAGTTGCCGTTTGGTAAATCTAGAGACAGAGCAGTGAGACCACTACAAATATTGCATGCTGATACAATGGGTCCTATCAGCCCAGCATCACATCCTAAAGGTTACAAATTCATTGTAATATTTATAGATGATTTCTCAAGAACTGCTTATGCCTATCCAGTTAAACAAAAGAGTGAAGCACATGAATGTCTCAAGAAATGCATTAACAGTATGAGAAATATCTTAGGAAAAGATGAAAAGGTATGCTACTTGAGATGTGATCAAGGGACAGAATTTACAGGAAAAGAAATGATTAAAGTATTAGAAAACCTAGGAGCAGAATTGCAGACAGCTTGCCCTGATACTCCAGAACATAACGGTGTAGCCGAAAGATTTAATAGAACACTTGGATATAAAGTAAGAGCAATGACGTGTGATGCAGGTTTAACAGCAAGTATGTGGGATTTGACTGTTAAAGCGTCAGTGTACGTGTATAATCGTACTCCACACAAGGCAATAGAAAGGAACATCCCAATTAAGACGTTATCTCCAAATTACAATTTCTGTTTGAGTCAATTGAAAAAATTTGGTTGTCTGGGTTTCTTAAAAGTACCTAGAAATACAGGCAATAAGTTTAGTAATCAAGCATTAAGAGGTTTTGTAGTTGAATATGTCAAAACAGGTTTTATACTCTATGTACCAGAAGAGAGGAAACTTTATGAAAGCAGACATGTTAAATTTCTGGAAAACTGCGTGTACAAAAACTATTTTAGTAAGAATAAAGACACCGATGAACATGAACTAGAAATTTAAGAAAAAGCACAAGAATTAAGAACTAATAAAGTGAACACTGAAGAAAACGAAAAGTTGATAAATGAAGATACGGTAGTTAAAAGGAAAAGAGGGAGACCTAGAAAAGATCTAAACAAAACCGACGTGTTATATTCCATGACTGTAGACAATGAAATTGTAAATGTAAAAAAACAAGATATGTGTTTTCAAGCTGTACTAGCAAAGATTAGCGGTCATCCACAAACTTACAGAGAGGCGATAAATTCGTCAGAGGGAGAAAAGTGGCAAGAAGCCATAAATACAGAATTAAATTCATTAAAGAATAGAGATGTATTTAGAGTATTAAAAAGAAATGAAGTATTCAAAAATAATAAATCAAATTTGTTAGTTTCAAGATGAGTATTCAAACGTAAAACTGATGATCAAGGTAACATAAAATATAAAGCGAGATTAGTTATAAGAGGTTTTAAAGATAGAAATGATTACGATTTCAGAAAAACATATGCGCCAGTATCACGACTTACACTTATAAGATCATTCCTAGCTATTGCTAACAAGTTCAAAATGCATTTGAAACAATTAGATGTAGAAGCAGCGTTTCTACACGGAGATCTTAATAAACAAATATTCATGGAAATACCTGAAGGCAATGAAACTCATGAGATAGACAGAACAGATTATGTATGGCTACTAAAGAAATCATTCTATGGATTGAAAATAAGTCTTAAAAATTGGAGCGATAAATTCACTCAAGTAATGATTAAATTAAAATTTGAACCTGGTGAACAAGATCCTTGTTTATTTGTTAAAGAAACAAATACAGGTTTAATTATACTGCTATTGTATGTTGACGATATTTTGATAGCAGGAAACGATGTTAATTACATAGATGACGTGAAGAATAGTTTAAGTAAAGAATTTACCTTAAAAGATCTGGGTGAACCTAAAGAATATTTAGGAATCAAAATCGTCAGAGATATTGAAAATAAACTATTAAAAATGAGTCAAGGAAAGTACATAAGTAAATTGCTAAAGAAATTTGGTTTCGAGAGAACTCATTCTGTACCAACACCTATGTCAACGAGTCATGTTAATAATAAAGAAAGAAAAGAAACAGAAGAGACTGGAACTTCGAAGGAAAAGACGTTTATTCTTTTCTGGTAAGAGTCGATGAGTTAAGGCAAGCATACGACTTCACTGAAGAACAAATACTGCAGGGATTACCTGAACTCATGAAGGCAACGCACTACAATGGTACCGTAACCAGGCAAGAAATTTAAATTCATGGTAAGAAGTGGAAGAGCAACTACGAAGATTTTACTTATCTCCACAAGAAAGAAGGAATTTGGGTCGACAAATTGCAGCGAGAACCCAGATGACGAACGAAAACATTCGAGACTTCACCACAGTATTATTAACCCTAATGCGTCGAAGAGGGGACTACGATCCAGAAGAATGCAGCTGGATAATTTGTATTATAATATGAAAGCCGAACTCCGAATTCACATCCACCGCTCTGAAATAAGAAACGTAAGTGATTTAATTCAAAGAGTGGAAGAACATGAAGCTAATGTACTAGAGATCAACTGAACATACAAACAACAAAAAGAGACTATGACCATCACCAAAATCAACACAGCTTACAAACGAAATGAATGTTGCTGGCGCTGTAAACAACGTGGGCACAACCGTAGTCAATGCCGAAATCCGTGGAAACTATTTTGCTCGGTTTGTGGAAAGGACGGTGTCTACATGAAAGACTGTCATGGAACAAGTCAGGGAAATGGGTAAAAGACCAAGTCAACCAGGCCAATGACTCGGTCCACGAACGAGATAACCGGTTTTTCGTCATCGTAAATATAAGAGGCCGACGTTTTAAGGCACTTATTGATTCCGGTGCCGTTAGCTCTTTCGCCAACAGAGCCGCGACCAACTGGTGTTTGGCCAAAGGATGGGAAAAAGTGACGAAAGAGAACCGAGCCGTATTGGCCGATGGTAGTGTAATACCACTCGAAGACAACATAGCCGGTCCATGTTGGATAAGGGGCAACAAGATACTTGGCAATTTTCACGTCATGCCCACCCTTCGGCATCATTTCTTGTTAGAAATGGACATTTTGCCAAAATTAGGATTTAAAATGACAATTCAGGGTAAAGAATTATACTCAGGAAATGGCCCGCTGAATTTCGATATATGTCAAGTTGAACAACACCAGGATTAGTGGATATTAATACAAAGGATAGAAAAGTAATGGATGAAATTATCGACAGAGCTCGGAATGACTTTAACGAGATTTAGGGTCCCACGCCGCTACTAACATATAGACTACGATTTAGCGACCCTACACCGATAAAACAGCGATACCGCGCTCGAAACCCCGCTATGCAGAAAGTAATTAACGAAGAAATTGACAAAATGTTAAAAGAAGGAATTATAGAACAATCTACCAGTCCGTGGAGCTCGCCAATCGTATTAGCGAAGAAAAATGATGGCAAATACAGATTTTGTGTAGACTTCAGGAAACTTAACGGGGTAAAAATCAAGGACGCTAACCCACTTCCAAAGATAAACGCCACATTAGATAAATTACTAGAAGCTCGATACCTAAGTACCCTAGATTTAAAAAATGGGTATTGGCAAGTACCACACTGAGAGAAAAAAAAAGTATCGATAACCGAATGGTGAAAAGTAGCATTTACCGAACGACCGTTAAGTATACTCTACCAAAAAGTTCGGTTACTACTACCGAACTATTTGGTTGCAGTAAGTAGTACCGAACAGAATTCGGTAATGGTTACCGAACAAATAAAGTTGCATTTACTTAATAGCCTTTACCAAACGTGTTCGGTAGTAGTAACCGAACTATTCGGTTAACGTTACTTTTTTTTTCTCTCAGTGCACTCGAAGAAGACAGCAAACCATTAACCGCTTTTACCGTACCAGGCCGACACTACCAATTCAAAGTCCTTCCGTTCGGATTACATTCTGCCCCCGCCGCCTTTCAACGCATGATTACCGAAGGAGTGGTAACACCAGAGCTAGAACCGCACGTCTTCTGTTATTTAGATGACATAATCATTATTTCAGAAATATTTGAAAAACACATTGAACTGGTGGAAGAAGTCCTGCGCCGCTTAAAAGCGGCATAACTCCGACCAAACTGGGAAAAGAGCCAGTTTGAGAGACGACGGTTACGTTATTTGGGTCATGTAATTGACTCAGAAGGTATACGTACTGATCCCGATAAAGTGAAAGCTGTCCGCGAGTTGAATCCGCCAACAAATCTAATGGAATTACGACGCTTTAACGGAATGTTATCATGGTACAGACGATTCATACCCAATGTATCCAAAAGAATCGCACCATTTAGTAAATTACTAAGGAAAAATACTGCTTGGACTTGGGGACCTGAACAACAAGAAGCATTCGATGAAATAAAGGAACACTTGACAAAAGCTCCCGTATTAACCTGCCCAGATTTTGAGAAAGTCATGTGACTACAAATCGATGCCAGTAGTGATTTAGGTTTAGGAGCTGTATTAACTCAGGAAATAGACGGACAGGAGAGAGTTATTGCATACGCCAGCAGAACCCTCAATAAAGCAGAGAAAAATTATTCGACCACCGAGAAAGAATGCCTAGCAGTGAAATGGGGCATATGGAAAATGAGGTACTACTTGGAAGGTTACCACTTTATTGTACTAACCGATCATCAGTCGCTAAAATGGCTAGAGAAAATCGACAACCCATCAGGAAGACTCGCACGATGAAGAATGGAGTTAGATCAATGGGGTATGGAGATTCGGTACCGAAAAGGAGCAGACAATAACGTAGCAGACGCACTTTCTCGACAACCTGTCGAAGTATGCACAGTTCATACTACTAAAAATTGCTCATGGTATAACACCAAACTTAAAGAAGTAAGAACACGGCCGAAAGAAAATCCGGAGTATTGTATAAGAAACGGAAAGTTATACCGACACATATTGCATACCCTAACGGAAAAATATGGTTACTTGTCATGCAAGATCGTTTCACTAAATGGGTGGAACTCAGAGCATTAAATAAAGCCACCGGAAGTGCCGTTGCGAAAGCCATTAAGGAGCAAATAATCCTACGCCATGGTTGCCCCAAAACCATCGTCAGCGATAATGGCAAACAATTCATTAGCAAGGAGTAGAAGGTCTGCTGACAAACCATGTAATCACGCTCCGTAGAACACCGCCATATACGCCGCAATGTAACCCCGTGGAAAGGGCAAACCGAGTAGTTAAGACCATGATTGCACAATACCTAGACAAAAATCAATCCAAATGGGATCAACACTTGGCAGAAATCGCATTCGCGTACAACACCGCTCATAGTGATACCACCGGATTTTCACCTGCCTACTTAAATTTTGGTAGAGAAATCACCGCACATCAGCAATCAACACCTTCAGGCGACACCGAGAACCGAATAAAAAGAATGCAAGAGGCAATAGAATTAACAAGAGTAAACCTGGCTCAAAGCTTCCAAAAAAAAAGAAACACTATGATCTTCGACATAGACCGTGGGCTCCAAAAGTAGGAGATCTACTTAGAGCAAGAACCTTTAAATTGTCTGATAAGGCCAAGAAGTTTAATGCAAAGCTAGCAGCGAAATTCGACGGACCGTATACCATAAAAAGGAAGATTTCGCCAGTAATATTTGATTTACAGAAGAATAATCGAATAATCAGACATATTCTTGTAAAGGATCTTAAACCGCATTATAGTGACGCAGTAAACGCAATCTAAACCATGATTCCAATAGAAACTACGAGGTGGCTACCGAATACATTAGAAAAATAAAACCTCAAGGATGCAAGAGACTCCTACGGCTGAATCCACGCACGGGTGACATTCGACATGCCGGCGCAGTAAAACTAGTAAATTTACACACTCTTGCGTTAATTAAGATAGTAGTTTTGTTCTTTAATATTTTTTTTTGTTTTCTCCGATTGTAAGAGTGAAACATCGAAATTTCACTCTCCGAAGAAAGAGAGAAATGCAACGCGCAATAATTGCACGCGCTAGTTAATCATTTAGCATAATAATTATTAAAGTAATAAGTATAACTAATCATTAAGTTTAAGACTCGTAGTATAGTAAGATAGCTTCGCGACTAACACGCGTCGTAAAACGCGCGTTCAACGACCGCGATATAAATAGCCAAGGGTCATTGACCGCTCCCCCACTACTGCGCCTATGGGCCAGTTCATTGACCTCGTTCGGAGTGGGACAACCGCGATCTGCGCATGCGCGCTCTTGCAGATCGGGTATATAAGGTGCGCCGAGAACCGCCGTAACCAGTCTGGATCAGGGAGCCGGAGGAAGCTGGACGTGAGCACACGGCCAGACTGAATCTTAACCCTGGTGCAAGCGCCCGTAGATGCGAACGTGAGCACACGTCCGTAAACCAAACCTACCGTACCATAACCGCTTCCGAACACACGTGGATTATCCCGACCGTATCTTCGTGAGCACACGTAGATTATCCCGACCGTATCCTCGTGAGCACACGTGAATTATCCCGACCGTATCTTCGTGAGCACACGTAGATTATCCCGACCGTATCCTCGTGAGCACACGTGGGTTATCCCGAACCGTATTTCCGTGTGAACACACACGATAACCGTTAGTTGCGTCCGTTTAGGAAACTAGTTATAAGGTAGCATTGTAAAGTTTATAAGTCGCGTAGTACTAAGTATTGCTTATTTATTTGATTCTAGATTAACTAAGTTCGCATCCCAGTCGGCAGGAGAAGCGGTGATTCCATTTATTTTACTGCTGTACACAACTTAGCTATACAAATATATATAGTTAGTCTTTTACAATTAAATTACGGTATAATTATTTCAATTTCCTTCCTGACCGAATCCTGGAATCTGAGCAAGACCCCGGCGAAGATTTACTCCGTTACAATATTATACGCTTGTTTGGAGATACAGTTGCTTGGAGAACGCACAAACAATCCAATGTAGCTTTGTCTACGTGCGAAGCAGAATATGTAGCGATGAGCGATGCTTGTCAAGAACTGATGTCGGTACATAATTCGATTAAATTTATACTTAAGAAATATTTATATTCGATGAAATTATATTGTGACAATTTGTCTGCTCAAGTATGTGCTAAATCTAATGGAAATAATAAATTAAGACATATGGTTGATAGAAAACAACATTATGTTAAAGAACGTGTTAACAAAGAATTTATTGATATAAAATGGATTAAACCTAAGAGCAATTAGCTGATATATTTACTAAGGCTTTAGAATCAAGTCAGCATATTAAGCTGACTAAAACTATTCTTAATATTAATGATAACTAATGTATGTTTTCTTTTGTTTAGATACCACTGAAGATGACAACTGTGATATCAATTCATAGGTGTAATCTGACTACACAGGAAGTTAAAAGGGCTCAATTATAACTAGATATATGTAAAATTAAGATTCTTAAATGTAAAACAATGTTAGATTGAGGGAGAGTGTTAGAGTTGTAACAATTCTAACATTTACGCCTATGCATATGTAATATATAAGATGGGTGGTGGCGCTGTGCTCCGCTCAGCGGCAAGCTGCCCTCACTCCGTGTTCGACCTCCGACCAGTTCGGAACCCTTCGTATAACCTCGCGTGTGTTCCTTATATAATAAACTATTTTATTGCAACCTGCTGTTCTTTATTGCACCTACTCGATCGGCGTTAATCCCAACAATAAATAAGATTATTTAATTTTTTTTATATAATGTCTCTGGTGGAAATGGTATTTGGAAATAAGTGCAAATAACTAAAATATTAAGTTGGGTTTAGGATGCTAATAACTATTATTTGTAGTTATTTGCAGTTATTTGCAGTTATTTGCAGTTATTTACAGTTACAAATAATTATCTGCAGTTATTAGCATTTCTTGAAAATTATAACACAAAATTTGACAGATATTATAAAAGTTATTAGCAATTATTAGCAAATATAAGCAGATATTATTTGTTTTTAACAGTTATTTGCAATTATTTACTATTATTTGCTCTTCTATTTTTGTGCTATAATATAATTATAAAGAAATTGCATGTAACTTCAAATAACTGAATATAACAGCAAATAATTGGTATAATCTATTAGTAACTGCTAAAAACTGCAAATAATTGCTAATAATTATTTCTAAAAATCGTATAAACCTACTTAGAGATTGACAAAACTGCAAATAACTGCTAATAATTGCAAATAACTGTTAATAACTGCAAGAAACTGCAAAGAGCTACAAATATTAGTTATTAGCGTCTCAAACCCAACTAAATATTTTAGTTATTTGCAATTATTTGCAGTTATTTACAGTTATTTGCAGTTATGTACAGTTACTTGCAGTTATTAGCATTTATCATTTCCGCTAGGGATAGAAAAATGTTTTAGCCCCATTTTAAAAAGTGTTACCGTTCAATACCTATTAGACCAAGTTGGTTCAAAATAGGAACGTTTACTTCTCTATTTATGTACCAGATATCATCAAAATTTCAGCGAAATCGGTTCAAAATTGACTGAGTTATTCGATTAACTTGACTACATACGTACATATACACACATACGTACATTTTCAAAAAGGTTTAAAATGACTTATTTTCTGGACGAAAAATGTTTTTATGTATACATTTTTCGCGATGGTGAAAATATAAGGCACTCTCGTACAACGACCGTGCCTAAAATGTACACATCTATATATACAAAATGTAATAAAAAAATTATGATAACAGAAAAATAGTCATTTCGTCAATTTATAATATTATTCATAATAAGTATGCATAGTAGTATTCATAATAGTAAAAAAATTGTGTACAATCAAATTAAATTTTTCATTAACTGGTATAGAAAATTTTAGACGGCATCAATTAAAAATATAAAAAATTTTCTTTTTTCTTTGCTTGAAAAATTTTATAAACATTTTCTTCCAAAACTACTATAAACTTATTATATTAAACACATGATTATCAATGAATTGACAGCGGTTTTTGTTCATAATAAGAAAATTTTGTTGAATTAGATTGCATTTTTTGCAATTAACATAAAGAACTTTTGATGGTGTCAATTAAAAATATAAAAACTTATCTTTATTGCTTTTCTTTGGATTTTCTAAAAAAATTTTCTTCCAAAAATATGGTTAGTTCCACATTAGACTATTTTATAAGTAAAAAAATTTTAATACAAATTACACTTTAGATTACAATTTTTTTTCTCAAAGCTAATCTATGAATGATTCTAAAATTTTTACAGCATTTTGTTTCTTTTATGTTCTATTTCCGCGACTTTTTTCAACATGTTCGTTCAATTATTTTTAGAGACATAAGCAATAAAACATTTTGTACAAAAATTTATAATGCTTAATAACTTAGGTAATTATAGATATTTTGACCTAAAAACAATAGGGATCAAAACTACCAAAAATACTATTCTTTCCCAAAATTTCAAGTGCATTAAATGCTTTTTATTCCTCAAGACGGTCGATATAAAAATCCCAATTTGTTCACATATAATTTTTTTAATCAAATCTAATCGATATAGTTACTTGAAATTTTTAAAGTTTATGACAATGAATTGGTTATTTTACTATAAATTTTTTAGCACATTGGACTGATTAATTTCCAAAATATAAATGATTTTAAAAAAATCATTTTTTTTAAATAACAAAAAACTAATAGAGATAATTTGTCAATATAAAATCGATCAGATAGAATTTTTTATTCTCTATAAAGTACATTTGGTCCAATTAAAATAAAGTAATAATATTATCAAGAATTTTGAAAAATTAATTTTTTAGAAATCAAAAATTGTTTAAAAAAATACATAAGTAATAAATAACCAAAGTCTTTTCCGAAATTCGGATAATAAAAAACAAATTACACACGCAAGCTGAGCTACCCGCGTAAAAATATAAACTATTGCCACTATATTGCAGAGCAATGGGCAATAGTTATTGCAAACATATTGCCAATATGTTGCCGCGACAATTGGCAATGTATTGCCAACATACCGCCAAACAGCACCCTCCCATATCTTTGCCAAATATTGGCAATAGTTACTATTTTATCATTTGTAAACTACTGCCAATATGTTGGCCATACCTCATAAATTACAAAAAAAAATAAAAAATATTAGGCAGCTGCGGGATTCGAACCTTCGATCTTTAGATCCGAATGCTGGCTATTTTGCTATTTTGTTATTAAGAGTTAATTTCAGGCTATAAAGAACAGTTGAAAGTGTGGTTAAAAAATTTCTAAGTCCAAAATTTTATGAATTCAACTGTTCTTTATAGCCTGAAATTAACTCTTAATAACAAAATAGCAAAATAGCCAGCATTCGGATCTAAAGATCGAAGGTTCAAATCCCGCGGCTGACTAATATTTTTTTTTATTTTTTTTTTAAATTTATGATGTATGGCCAAGATATTGGCAATAGTTTACAAATGATAAAATAGTAACTATTGGCAATATTTGGCAAAGATATGGGAGGGTGCTGTTTGGCGGTATGTTGGCAATACATTGCCAATTGTCGCGGCAACATATTGGCAATATGTTTGCAATAACTATTGCCCATTGCTCTGCAATATAGTGGCAATAGTTTATATTTTTACGCGGGACGTTGACCGAGTCCCACACTCCGTGCGTAAAGACCATTTTTACCGCCTCCTCAAAAAAAACACACACACACACACACAACTATACAGACATTTTCTAACACACGTGATTTTTTTTTTAAATTTTAGTATTATAATGATTCCTCTCCCGCGTAAAAAAATGATGTTTATCTAAACTTTCTATAAAGTTAAAGTTTGGAGAAAGTTAATATCAACGTGTCCAACGCGACATTCCCAAACTTGGAAAAATGTTAATTAAGCATTTGTATAAAGTATATACAAACTTAAAATAATGTCTTAGGTAAGATTAAAAATAATATTTTTGAACTTGTGAAATTTGAATTAATAATAAAATAAAAAAAAAATTTTATTCCGAGATTCGAACCTCCGATATTCTACTTCGAAGTCTCTCGCTCTACCACTGAGCCATTTTTATTGTTTACGTTAATAAGTTACATTCAGGTTATAAAGTCGGAAGCATGTTTTAATTGTTCTTTATATTACATAGCAAAAATTATTATTCTGCTGGGATGTCACACTTTACCTATACAATATAGTAATTTTATTAATACAGATTATTTTAATATTTAGTATACTATTTTTCCCAGTGCCCATCTGATGGAAATCGAATAATAAGCCTTTCACAACATGAGACAGTTACCCTATAAATTTCAGAAAAATCGATTGAAGACTGTTTGAGATATTTGAGGAAAACTAGTTTTTTCAATAACAAAAATATAAGGATCTGCCCTATAATGGTAGTGCCTACAAAATTATAATGTTGTAATAAAAAATACAATAAAAACAATACTTCTCAGTTGGTAAATGACACGAATGACGATAAAATAATAATGATTTTGACATCTCCTGAAATCGAGCTAAATAATCTAGATTAATTTTAATATAACACACACATACACAAATAAATAGGCTGTTGTTTGATTACTGATATACGCTTATAATAATTTTTATTTTTGAATTCCAATTTCCGACCCTTAGGTTGAAAAGTGGGACTGTTAAGTGACTCCACTGTGTTAGTTTATTTCATTACTAAAGTTTTAAAAAACCAATTAAATTTAACTTGAATTTAGGTCGTAAATTAAACATGATTTATTCTGAGTAGTCAAACCGAAAATCATTATGATTGATATTATTACATAGGTATGTACTATTACCATCAGTTCTTTTTTTCCAAATTTAAGAATAATGTATATATATATATATATATATATATTATGTCACCTTGTAACTTAATTATGCAATAAGCAAGCACAGTAATTACGAATTTCTTTCTTTTTACATCTGATATTATCCGTAAAATATTTTTACACAATACGCTTCTGTTTCTTTACTTTTATTCATCCTTAAATAAATTTTCTATACGACTAATATATGTAAAATTAACCTGAATATACATTTTTATTTAATATACAGCAATCATTTATGAAATCGATGTACTTGTTATTTAAAATTTAAATCCAGTTATTTAATTACTAAAATAAACACGTATATTTCAATAAGATTGCAACTATTATTTATTCCAAAATTAAAAATATATTTGAATTTAAATAACTTTTAATAGTTCGAAGCATATATATAAATGTATGTACAAACGTGCGCATACTCATACCCTTGCGCACGCACATCTCTTATTTTTAAAAATATTTCAAAACTTGCATATCTGTAAAAAAAAACATATATCAAACAGATTTAAATGAGTTACATTATTATTTTTATTCAATGTATGTACTTTATAATAATAATAATAATAATAATAATAATAATAATAATAATAATAATAATAAATAAAAAAGAAAAAATATTAATAATAATTATATAATAATACTTATTGTTGCTAATGTTATTAACAATGATAATAATATTATTCGTAAGTTAAATTGATAGTAGTTGAAGTATCAGCTCCAATAGTTTAGTAAACGTAATAGTATATATAGTATAGCACGAGTGGCAATAATAAACGTAATATTCACTATTATTACTTTTTTACCATTTATTACATTATAATATAATGAATAAAAGAAAATGGAAAGTATAAAACACTAATAAAAAAATTAATTTAATAAAATATTATATATTTTAAGTATGACATAAGTATAATGTAAAACATATTTATACCGTACCTTCGCTTACAGATGCGCGTACGGTTTTTGATTCAATAATTAGAAATATTTGCAAGACTATTGAGATAATTATCTTTACAATAGTTAACGGCAATATGTCTTTTATTAACATATTTTTCATGGCATAAATGTATTCCCTGCACTTTTAAATTATAGTTGACCGTGAATAAATAATTAAACTTTTCTTTTTTTTGTTATTTTTTCGGAACACCATCATTGTTAATCGAATAAATATACTTTACTTTAGAATAAATAGACATTTTAATTATCAAAAAATCAACATTCTGACAAATAGTGCGTATTGTATTAATAATCCAATAAGATTGAGAACATCATACTTTAACAGTGGAATGATATTAATATAATTAGAATATCAATAAAAATAATGTTTTTCTTTTGCAAAGGAATGTGCGCATTCGATAAAGCTGATCCTGATTCTGCTATCCCGGGTCGCAGACTGCTTTTGCCAGGACAGCTTCAGCGCCTACAGAGGAATACTACTATCCTATCTCTCTCACTCTTCAATCTTTGTTAGGATCCGTCGTTCATACTTCTCTCTTTGTTTGTATCATTCCCTTTCTACAACTGTCTTTCTCTATACACTCTCAGCTTCTCTTTCTTGTACTCTAGATCTCACTTACTATCTCTCTTTCAATATGTCTCCTTTACTCCTGATCGGTCTAGCTGTCTTTGTTGCTCAGCCTCGTGGAGCCCAGCATGAAACGACGTAAGTCGCGCTTGCGCAAACTGCGTGTGCCTTGATTCCCGGGCACCGCTCTCTCTGATGCCTCCTTCTCCTCTCATTCACTCGCACTTTCACACATTTTCTTTTACCCTTCAATTCTGTTGACATATTATTTCTGTATAAATAATATTCAATTAAGGAATATTAATGTAACATGAAAATCATCCTGTATGTAAACACATTCCAAATTAAATTTATCATCTAATGTGCATACAATATCAATTAATATGTAATGAAATTTTGTTACAGTTGTAAATAGAAACATTTTTAAAATACGATGCTTAAGTTTATCAGTCAATATATTTTATAGATAAAATCAATGTTTATAATTTTAATACAAGACAGATTATTAATGTCATGTACTGTTGTTAGGTTACCTACTATTTATTTTAATACTTATATATATATATATATATATAGTAATATTATATTTACATTTAATCATATAGTAATATAATTAAATGTAAATAATTAATATTACAGAGACATAATTTGAAGATTGCAAATAAATTTTAATGATTAGAAAATTTTGTAGTAACGTATAATATGAATTATCGCATTTATCAAAAAATATATAATATTTTAAACAGATAATAAAATCATTAATTTTTATAGTTTTTAATATAAAGTTAAAGTACAATTTGTTTCTTATGACTCAATATTATTGTCGAATTTATTACTAATAAATATAATACTGAACAATAATTGTTAACTGTAATCGAAAATCTATAATGTTGTCCATGTAAAAATTAAACTATTGCCACTATATTGCCGCGACAATTGGGAATGTATTGCCAGCATAGCGCTAAACCTGATCCGCCCGAATGTTTGCCATATATTAGCAATAGTTATTGGCCATAACTCATAAATTTACAATAAGAAAAAAATATTTGTTGGCTGCGTTACTCGAACCTTCAATCTTTAAATCCGAAAGCTAATTCTTTACCACAGATTAATTTTGTTATTTTGTTATTAAGAGTCAATTTCTGGTTATAAAGAACAGTTGAATTTATGAAATTTGGAATTAGAAATTTTTTACCCACATATTAAATTGTTCTTTGTATTCTAAAATCAATTCTTCATAACAATTCGAATCTAAAGATTAAAGGTTCGAGTCCCGCAATCAGCAAATATATTTTTTTATTTTTTTTTTTTAATTTATGAATTATGACTAACATATTGGCAATAGTTTACGAATTGTAAGATAGTAACTATTGCTAATATATGACAAAAATTCGGATGAGGTTTGACGCTATGTTGGCAATGACATTGCCATTTGTCGCGGCAATATATTGACAAAATATATTTGCAATAACTATTATCCAATGCTCTGCAATATAGTAGCAATAGTTTATATTTTTATACGGGATATTTTAAGCAAATTTCGTACAATCATCAATATGTGAAATAATTTTTCAAAAAGGAAGGAAATTGATAAATTAAAAAAAATACTGGAAATGTAAAACTATCAATTTATTGAAACTTGTTGGGAATGGGAACTTTATTCTACTGAAACCCGCGTAAAAATTATAACTATTGCCAATATATTTCAACGATATTTGCAATAGTTATGGCAAACATATTGCGAATATATGGCCTCAACAATCGGCAATATATTGGCAGCATAGCGCCAAACATCACCCTCCCACATATTATTGGCAACATATTCGCTATAGTTAGCAAGTGGCCATTCGGTAACTATTGCAGTTATATTGGCAATAGTTGCCAAAATTGTCTGTGTATGCACAATATTTCATTTTTACGGAGTAATTTTTTTGCCTGCATATAATTGATGTGTGTCAACAATATTTTTCGTTTTTTAGACATTAGACGGGATGCGATCGCTTTCCCAATGTAAGTATCCGCGTAAAAATATAAACTATTGCCACTATATTGCAGAGCAATGGGCAATAGTTATTGCAAACATATTGCCAATATGTTGCCGCGACAACCCTGTCAAAAATATACAGCTGTAAAAATAACTGGAAATACAGGTGTAAATCCATGTAATAATACAGCTGTATTGGAGTGGATTTGCCTGGATTTATTAACTGGATTTACAGGTGTAAATCCATGTAATATTAAATGGATTTACAGGTGTAAATCATGTAATATTAAATGGATTTTTTAATTTTACAAATGTTTTTTTATTTAGATTAACATACAACCCTGGTGGAAATACGAACAATTTTTTACCGATAAAATAGGAATTTTTTATACTGTACTACCAATATTCTAGGTATAAAAAATATCTATTTTATTCCTATATGTGTAACGTTTTTTGGTCCCTAAATATAACATTAAATATGGTCTATTGGGATTCGGCATTTTCTACCTATAAAGTAGTTATAAGTTTGATCTTATATTTTTCAGGCTTATAAATTACTTAAACGTTATTACGTTATAGTCAGAAACAATATTTTATTAATATACAATAGTTTACCTATCTCATAAATTGAGCAATCAGGATTTTTAAAGCATTTTTAAAGAATACAAAAATAATGCAGAAATTAAAAAGTATTTATATATACATAACTCAAAAAAAATTTGAAAAGAATTTCTCTTTCGAAACCTTATTATTATTTTTAATTAACTTATATTTATTTTTATATTGTTTTAGTTTATATATTTACACTAATTACATATATTTGACGCAGAAAAACGCTGAAAAAATTTTTGCCCTAACCGGGAATCGAACCCCGCAACGCACGCACCAAACGCAAACGCTCTATCCACTAAGCTAACGCAACGCTTACATATGCAAATGTTTGGAACTTGTATATACAGATCATCCATGTATTAATATCTTAATAATTGTTATTTATTCTTTGATCTATATATATATATATAAGATGTTAGGCAGTAATTAACTAATTATAATCGTGATGGTCTTAACGATATCTACCAAAGAGATATCTTCTTCATTTTTTCTATATTATTATAATTTCTTAAAAGCATATGAATACTTTTATAATACTTATTTATACCGTAAAACATAATATATTATTTTGCTACTATATGTAAAAGGGCATTCTTCTAATATAAATTTATTTAAAATAAATAAATAAATAATACTAATTTTTAAATTCAAACTATTTATTTAAAAATAATATAGAAAGTTTCTAGGTATTTAATAGTTCTATTTTTAAGCTATTATTTATACCTAGTTTCTACCTATTAAAAATAGTGTTTGTATATATAAGAAAAAATTTTAACAATTTATTTAAGTAAATAATTATACATATTTTTAATTTTTTGAACTTTAAAAATTAAATTTTAGGTTATTTTTACAAATATTTTTTATAGCTTTTTTATAGATATAAAAACGAGTGCTAAATTTAATAGCATATTTTGTGTCTATTTTTTGGCTATTTAATATAGTATAATTATTTTATACCAATAAAATAGGTATTTAATCGACATTTTCTACAAAATATTATGATTTCTATATTTTATACCTATAAACTACTTTGGCGACTATAAAATATTTTTGAATTTCCACCAGGAAACCTTTGATCGATTTTAAACGCAATTTAAAGCTATATTATTATTAAAAAAGTGCCCCATTCGATGAATTATATTTTTATATATATTTTAATTATTTATAGGTGTATTTAAAGCTGTATTTTAACAGGGATTTTTAGTTGAATAACTCATTCGTGCTTCTTAATGTATTTATACGGCTATATACACGTATTTGTTCAGTTATGTCAAAAATATACAGCTGTAAAAATAACTGGAAAAACGATTGTAAATCAATGTAATACATTTTTGAGTAGACATATATAAAAATTTTTTATTTAAAAGTAATTACGTAACTTATAACTTATATGCACTTATAAAGTTTCTTAAGTGTGTTCCTTTTGACGAATAAAAAAAAATTTGGAACAAAAGTTATCTTTAATTCTTATTCCCTTCTTTTTTTACTTACACAATAGCTTAATTTTTTTTTATTAAGAATTAACTAAGTAAATATCCGATAAAAGAAATTTCTGCAATAGAAAGTATTGAAATCAAAATACCTTCCAAGAAGGTGTCAATATTCGCAAGTATTTTATTCCAATCACACTTTTTAAATTGCAATCTATTAAATAAATATCTTTAATTCTTTTTCCCATATTTTTTCTACTTATGCAATAGGTTTACATAAAATTAACTGCTTCAAAACTAATAAAACAGAAATTTATTTATCTCATTTTATTGCTTTTAAATAAAATAATACTTGCACCACACGTTGATTTGGGTTCTTATTTAAGAATGTCACAATGCATAGTGCATATATGATGAGTCTTTAATTTCTAGTTGGTTTTTATTACTGACCCTTTTGTTCCAAATTTTTATTCGTCAAAAGGAACACACTTAAGAAACTTTATAAGTGCATATAAGTTATAAGTTACGTAATTACTTTTAAATAAAAATTTTTAACCTATTGCATAAGTAGAAAAAATATGGGAAAAAGAATTAAAGATATTTATTTAATAGATTGCAATTTAAAAAGTGTGATTGGAATAAAATACTTGCGAATATTGACACCTTCTTGGAAGGTATTTTGATTTCAATACTTTCTATTGCAGAAATTTCTTTTATCGGATATTTACTTAGTTAATTCTTAATAAAAAAAAATTAAGCTATTGTGTAAGTAAAAAAAGAAGGGAATAAGAATTAAAGATAACTTTTGTTCCAAATTTTTTTTTATTCGTCAAAAGGAACACACTTAAGAAACTTTATAAGTGCATATAAGTTATAAGTTACGTAATTACTTTTAAATAAAAAATTTTTATATATGTCTACTCAAAAATGTATTACATTGATTTACAATCGTTTTTCCAGTTATTTTTACAGCTGTATATTTTTGACATAACTGAACAAATACGTGTATATAGCCGTATAAATACATTAAGAAGCACGAATGAGTTATTCAACTAAAAATCCCTGTTAAAATACAGCTTTAAATACACCTATAAATAATTAAAATATATATAAAAATATAATTCATCGAATGGGGCACTTTTTTAATAATAATATAGCTTTAAATTGCGTTTAAAATCGATCAAAGGTTTCCTGGTGGAAATTCAAAAATATTTTATAGTCGCCAAAGTAGTTTATAGGTATAAAATATAGAAATCATAATATTTTGTAGAAAATGTCGATTAAATACCTATTTTATTGGTATAAAATAATTATACTATATTAAATAGCCAAAAAATAGACACAAAATATGCTATTAAATTTAGCACTCGTTTTTATATCTATAAAAAAGCTATAAAAAATATTTGTAAAAATAACCTAAAATTTAATTTTTAAAGTTCAAAAAATTAAAAATATGTATAATTATTTACTTAAATAAATTGTTAAAATTTTTTCTTATATATACAAACACTATTTTTAATAGGTAGAAACTAGGTATAAATAATAGCTTAAAAATAGAACTATTAAATACCTAGAAACTTTCTATATTATTTTTAAATAAATAGTTTGAATTTAAAAATTAGTATTATTTATTTATTTATTTTAAATAAATTTATATTAGAAGAATGCCCTTTTACATATAGTAGCAAAATAATATATTATGTTTTACGGTATAAATAAGTATTATAAAAGTATTCATATGCTTTTAAGAAATTATAATAATATAGAAAAAATGAAGAAGATATCTCTTTGGTAGATATCGTTAAGACCATCACGATTATAATTAGTTAATTACTGCCTAACATCTTATATATATATATAGATCAAAGAATAAATAACAATTATTAAGATATTAATACATGGATGATCTGTATATACAAGTTCCAAACATTTGCATATGTAAGCGTTGCGTTAGCTTAGTGGATAGAGCGTTTGCGTTTGGTGCGTGCGTTGCGGGGTTCGATTCCCGGTTAGGGCAAAAATTTTTTCAGCGTTTTTCTGCGTCAAATATATGTAATTAGTGTAAATATATAAACTAAAACAATACAAAAATAAATATAAGTTAATTAAAAATAATAATAAGGTTTCGAAAGAGAAATTCTTTTCAAATTTTTTTTGAGTTATGTATATATAAATACTTTTTAATTTCTGCATTATTTTTGTATTCTTTAAAAATGCTTTAAAAATCCTGATTGCTCAATTTATGAGATAGGTAAACTATTGTATATTAATAAAATATTGTTTCTGACTATAACGTAATAACGTTTAAGTAATTTATAAGCCTGAAAAATATAAGATCAAACTTATAACTACTTTATAGGTAGAAAATGCCGAATCCCAATAGACCATATTTAATGTTATATTTAGGGACCAAAAAACGTTACACATATAGGAATAAAATAGATATTTTTTATACCTAGAATATTGGTAGTACAGTATAAAAAATTCCTATTTTATCGGTAAAAAATTGTTCGTATTTCCACCAGGGTTGTATGTTAATCTAAATAAAAAAACATTTGTAAAATTAAAAAATCCATTTAATATTACATGATTTACACCTGTAAATCCATTTAATATTACATGGATTTACACCTGTAAATCCAGTTAATAAATCCAGGCAAATCCACTCCAATACAGCTGTATTATTACATGGATTTACACCTGTATTTCCAGTTATTTTTACAGCTGTATATTTTTGACAGGGAATTGGCAATGTATTGCCAAATATTGGCAATAGTTACTATTTTATCATTTGTAAACTATTGCCAATATGTTGGCCATACCTCATAAATTTAAAAAAAAATAAAAAAAAATATTAGCCAGCCGCGGGATTTGAACCTTCGATCTTTAGATCCGAATGCTGGCTCTTTACCACTGAGCCATTTTGCTATTTTGTTCCCGAGTAGAAATGATTTCCAGGCAAAAAGAAGGCCCTGTTCAGGTACCTGACGAATATTAAAAGGCCCTGAACAGGTGCCGGTAAAGGGCCTTTAAAAAATGTAATGGGGTGGAGATCAGGGCCTGTTTTATGTAATACTATTTTGTGGGTATGTTCAAGTGATATTAAGGCACTGAATTAGTAGTAAAAACTAAATCTGAATGTATTTGTTATTTTACATTTGTTTATAATTGTTAACCTTTAGAGGACGAGAATTTTCTGGTTCAAAAAAGCTTCTTTTTTCAATAAAATTAATGTCTAAAAACATCGGATCACTTTTAACCTTTAGAGGACGGGGATTTGGGTTTACTATTTTCTCTCACTTTTCTATAGAAATCGAGTTTATGTGATGCCTCACATCTCTAAACTAACACATGTAAAGGGTCGATCATGGGCATGGCCCGTATAGGGGCCATCCCGTCCTCTAAAGGTTAATAAAACGTTATCTTACATGTGTAACAGCTTTGTAATCTTAAAAACCACAAAATATACTAATATAAAATTATAAATATAAGGTTAATTAGGCGTGCGTACATGCATGTGTGTGTGTGTGTGTGTGTGTGTGTGTGTGTGTGCGTGCGTGTGTGTGCGTATAGGTTTTGTAAATAAAATAAAATGCATTTTAATACATTAATATTTATTAAACATAAATATTATAGATAATATAATTAAAATATATGGTTTAATATAATTTCCAAATAATTACAACAATCTTAATATAATCTAATATTAATAACTTTGCACTTTTTTTATACAATACAAAATTAAATTTTTTCACATATTTAAAGCAATATAATACTGCATAAACTTTTATATTATTAAAGTGTTTTTTTAAACTTTCACTATTTATATATTGTATTTTTCTTTTCAATCGATACCTTCGAACTCTTAGTAAATTAAGCTTCTGAGCATTATCAATTTTTTTATTCATTTTATATTTATAAAAAACTCTTGATAAAATTCTAACCTGAAAATTTATATACAATACTATATAATTTGTAGATACTATTACTAACCTCACATTCGAACTAACAAAATTGACTTTTACTATAACCTCACATCCGAACTAACAAAATTAGGCCCTGACTTAAATTCCATTACATTCGTATCTCGGCCCTTAACAGGCGGCCTTTTCAGGCCCTGTTTTCTAATTCAGGCGGCCTGGCTAGCATTTCTACTCGGGGTTATTAAGAGTTAATTTCAGGCTATAAAGAACAGTTGAATTCATAAAATTTTGGACTTAGAAATTTTTTAACCACACTTTCAACTGTTCTTTATAGCCTGAAATTAACTCTTAATAACAAAATAGCAAAATGGCTCAGTGGTAAAGAGCCAGCATTCGGATCTAAAGATCGAAGGTTCAAATCCCGCGGCTGGATAATATTTTTTTTTAATTTTTTTTTAAATTTATGAGGTATGGCCAACATATTGGCAATAGTTTACAAATGATAAAATAGTAACTATTGCCAATATTTGGCAAAGATATTGGAGGATGCTGTTTGGCGGTATGTTGGCAATACATTGCCACTTGTCGCGGCAACATATTGGCAATATGTTTGCAATAACTATTGCCCATTGTTCTGCAATATAGTGGCAATGGTTTATATTTTTACGCGGGTATAATAAGTACACTTATTTTATTTATACTGTAACACTTTATTAATAAATGGAAACATTTTGAATATAAACATTTATTACAAAGTTTAACTTAATTCTTAATTTTCAATCTATTCAATTTCAAGCAAATTGACGGGATTGATTATGTAACAAATATTTTCATTTTCAGTTGGAATATGGTAACAAACGCATTTTAAATTATTTACATCAATCGCTTTCGTTATCGCATTATCGGTTGTACATTTATTTATTTATAACTTCTAAATTTACGGAAAACGGTTTTGTTGCATTAAATTGATTAATAATTCCGTAAGTTTCACCTATACAACTGCAGAGTTTACTGCATTTACAATTAGTTACGCGTATAAAATAACAAATGCTCCCGCGTAAAAATAATAGCTTTTGGACAAATTGGGCTTAGATGTTGCAAAATCCTTTTGAACACCTGCGAGGAAAATGTTGGAAAAGTGGTGAAAACAGCTATGGTCCAAGTATGATGATTATGTTGTTAAAGCACAATATTCCAAACCCAAAAGTATTCCCAACAGTGCTACAATACTTTCAAAACATACGGGCAATATTTGAACTATATTTTGCTTATTTAAATATATATAAATAATTTTGAGCACAAATAATTGTATTACAAAGAATTCTTAGCTCGTATAACCAGTAAGCAAAAAGCACTATTAATAGTATTTTATAATTCAATGTCTCAGTAAAAAACAGAAAAATTAATACTTAATTATTCTAATTAAAAGATAGTTTTTTTGATAACATTTTAAAACTATGTTTATTAGTGAAGATACAATAATTCAAATTAAAATTACAATTAAAAAATAAAAATACGCACATAAATAGAATGTAACTCATTAAATTTAATTTTTTCTATTCAATTTTTTTATTTCTTTTGGCTTCTTCAGCTCGAAGCGTGCCGCATAAATAATTCATCACGTCCGTGAATTCCGATGGTGATAACCTATGGGTGCATGTTCCGTTCACGTAATCTGAAACGACATAAATTTAAATTTAAATTTAAAAATAAAAAAATTTGAACTTTGCTTCCTCGTAATTTTTAACTTAGTAACCCTAGTAGAATTTTAAATATGAAAAATGGGCTTAAAACTAAGAAATGGCCAGTGAAACTGGTCAGGTTCTATCTCAAAATGAAACGCTTTTTCACACCTTTCTTGACCATTTCTTAGATGGACATAACCTTCATCAAATATGAAACAACTTTTCGGGTAATCCTGTAAACAAAACTTAAAGCGTGTTGTGAAATTTGATCGGTTTTACCATTTGTAATAGATACAGACGATTGTTTACGCTATATAAATAGTACATTTAAAGATATTTCGACGTTTATCATTTTTGTCTCAAATTGAGCCAAATCATTTTTCGGAGCTTGTTCATAGCTATTAATCCTAGCTAAAATGGCCAATTTTTCTTAGTCTACTTAAAATTCCAAAAGCATTTTTGATGGTCAGAAAAGGTTTATAAATTGGAATGAAAACTATGAAATGGGCAGGAAAGGTTCGAAAAAGCGTTTCATTCTTGTACACGACCTGACCAAGCGTCCTAGTTAGTTTATAGATTGACATGAGAACGCTACTCAGTAAATGGCTACAAAATTTTTGTTGATTCCACCAGGGAAGAAATTAATTAAATTAATTTGTCTGAATTTTTATTAGCTTATAATGAATTAATAAACTAATTTAGAATAAAAATATACTTACATTCGATACAAGTGACAATGTCCTTTGGTACACATGGCCTATTTTTTTACTTGCCTCTTGCGCACATTCGTTTCAAATTGTTTATCCCTACCAACAATTTTAATAAACGACGCGTCATCTCTTTCGGATTTGTTAACCAGCGTTGAACAAATATGAGGTCTACCTTGTCGATCCATATATTATATGCTTCGCATTAAAAAAGTTAATTATAAGTAAATTAAACATTATTTCTATTGTAAAATTATTTTATGACTCTCTACAAAGTCACACTCTTAGTGGAAGTATTTTTATTGCACTATAATCGAAAAGAATTATTACAAACCAATTAAATTTTACCTCTTTATTTCTTTTATTCCTCATTGTATACTCATCAGCTTTTCTTTTTGCTGCAATTTTCTTTTTCATACCTTCTAACAATTTTTCTAATTTAACAATTTTATCAGCGTCTGTATTTCTTGGTATTTCAGCACCGTCATTATCATCGATGTCATCGTTAATATTATTTGAGTAATAACCACTGCCTTGATTAATTTTAAAATCAAAATTATCGCTCGAAGTTGAGCTGCCGGATTCCAAGTTTTGAAATATCGTTTGTTGGAGCAATAATTGAGAGTTCGTTGCATCTTGAATTTCAAGTCTGTTTTTTGAAGATGTCTTTTCCTTCTGAATCAATAATTTTTTCTCAGATACAGCTATTTTACTAGTTATATTTTTTCCTTTAGTTAAAATTTCTCCATCAGTAGTTACTCGAATTATCGAGTGATTTATCGGGTGATTTATTGAGTGATATATCACTTGATGATTTGGCGCTATTTATCACTTGATAAATTACTTGATATATCACTAAGCCAATAAAATATTTAAGAAATGTGCAAATGATGACTATTTCTAGATTCAAAATTCGATAATAAATAGTTCAAAAATTATGTCAAAAAAAAAAACATAAAATAAATAAAAAAAAGTATTACACATTTTTCTGTTTATGTTATAGTTATACACCCATCCACTTATTAACCGCGGTCAATGCTGCTTAACTTTCATGATCAATCAATTCGCAGTCTATTCTCAATGCTACCCGAGTAGAAATGATTTCCAGGCAAAAAGAAGGCCCTGTTCAGGTACCTGACGAATATTAAAAGGCCCTGAACAGGTGCCTGATGTATAGGGCCTTTAAAAAATGTAATGGGGTGGAGATTAGGGCCTGTTTTATGTAATACTATTTTGTGGGTATGTTCAGGTGATATTAAGGCACTTAATTAGTAGTAAAAACTAAATCTGAATGTATTTGATATTTTACATTTGTTTTTAATTGTTAACCTTTAGAGGACGGGGATTTGGGTTTACTGTTTTCTCTCACTTTTCTATATAGAAATCGAGTTTATGTGATGTCTCACATCCTAAAACTAACACATGTAAAGGGTCGATCATGGGCATGGCCCGTATAGGGGCCATCCTGTCCTCTAAAGGTTAATAAAACGTTATCTTGCATGTGTAACAGCTTTGTAATCTTAAAAACCACAAAATATACTAATATATAAAGTTATAAATATAAGGTTAATTATGCGTGCGTACATGCGTGCGTGTGTGTGTGTGTGTGTGTGTGTGTGTGTGTGTGTGTGTGTGTGTGTGTGTGTGTGTGTGTGTGTGTGTGTGTGTGTGGGTGTGTGTGTGTGTGTGTGTGTGTGTGTGTGTGCGCGTGTGTGCGTGTGTGCGTGCGCGTGCATGTGTGTGCGTATAGGTTTTGTAATTAAAATAAAATGCATTTTAATACATTAATATTTATTAAACATAAATATCATAGATAATATAATTAAAATATATGGTTTAATATAATTTCCAAATAATTACAACAATCTTAATATAATATAATATTAATAACTTTGCACTTTTTTTATACAATACAAAATTAAATCTTTTCTCATATTTAAAGCAATATAATACTGCATAAACTTTTATATTATTAAAGTGTTTTTTTAAACTTTCACTATTTATATATTGTATTTTCCTTTTCAATCGATACCTTCGAACTCTTAGTAAATTAAGCTTCTGAGCATAATCAATTTTTTTACTCATTTCTATTTATAAAAAACCCTTAATAAAATTCTAACCTGAAAATTTATATACAATACTATCTAATTTGTCGATACTATTACTAACCTCACAATCGAACTAACAAAATTAGGCCCTGACTTAAATTCCATTACATTCGTATCCCGGCCCTTAACAGGCGGCCTTTTCAGACCCTGTTTTCTAATTCAGGAGGCCTGGCTAGAATTTCTACTCGGGTACATCCACAAACAGTTACAAAGATAATAAAAACATATTTGTAGACATTTCAAAAAGCCCAATTAGAATTTATTTTAATGGTATCAATTTTAATGGAATAAACATATTTTTAAAAATATGGACAATTTCATACAAATTAAAATTTTAATGTACATATCGGTACCATATTAGAAGAACAATATATATTTAGTAATATATTGCAGCAATTTCATATTAATTTAACTAGACTTTTTGAAACGTCTACAAATATGTTTTCATTATCTTATTGTAACTGTTTGTGAATGTAGCAGATAGAAGATAGTGAATAATGCAATAGAAAATACTAAAATCAGTATGGAAGAAATAACTACCCAAGTGAAAATAATTTATAAATTTTTTATAAAATTTTTATAAAATACATTTCATATAATTTTTATAAAGAATTGGCCATATAAAAATTGTATAAAAAAACATTTTATAAAATTTTTATAAAAAAATATATAGAAGGACTATTTAAAAACTAAATTTAACGTTTCAAATGAACTGCACCATCCTGCAGGAACAGATAAAAATATTAAGATGGCACAACCGAGAGGTTATGGACACGAAAAAAATTAGTATTTCAGCGCGATGAAGAATTACTGCTGCTACGGACGATATTGATAAAAAAAGTCCACAGTTCCTCCTTCGATTTGGCTGAAAGTTTTGAACGCCTTTTTGCTTTTTTCAAAATTGTTGCATCCGGCGGACTCTTTAACATCGACTTGCGGAAATCGTGAATGTTAGACGGGGTCGGACCAAATGTTTTGTTCTTTGGTTGTCAAGTCAATATTCAAGTTTTTCTTTGGTTGCTAATGAAAAAGTTGAAAACTGTCTTGACAACCAAAGAACAAAACATTTGGTCCGACCCCGTCTAACCTTCACGATGTCCAAGTCGACGTGTTAAGAGTCCGCCGGATGCAACAACTTTGAAAATAGCAAAAAGGCGTTTAAAACTTTCAGCCAAATCGAAGGAGGAACTGTGGACTTTTTTATCAATATCGTCGGTGGCAGCAGTAATTCTTCGTCGCGCTGAAATACTAATTTTTTTCGTGTCCATAACCTCTCGGTTGTGCCATCTTAATATTTTTATCTGTTCCTGCAGGATGGTGCAGTTCATTTGAAACGTTAAATTTAGTTTTTAAATAGTCCTTCTATATATTTTTTTATAAAAATTTTATAAAATGTTTTTTTATACAATTTTTATATGGCCAATTCTTATAAAAATTATATAAAATGTATTTATAAAATTTATAATTTATAAAATTATAATGTTATAAAAATTTATAAAAATTTATAATTTTTCACTTGAGTAACAATTAAGTAATAATTATCATTTCAAGTACATATATTTCATTAATCCAAGTCTTAAATATCAAAAAGACCTTCTACAAAGGTGTAAAAATTCGCAAGTATGATGTAATTTCAATTACACTCTAACTTACTTTATAAAAACTTACTGCAACAGAAAATACTGAAATCAAAATGGAATCATCAAGTTTTCTGCTGAAAAATTCAGTACATTTACTCAAAAAGTATACTACACAAAATTTATTTCTTAATTATTAGCCCTGGCTTATCTTACATCAATAAATAAACAATATAATATTAATAATAATATTCATTTGTGCATATTAATTTCTTCATATGTATTAAAACGTAAATATCTCTTTTTTATTGGTGTAAAATTATATTTTGTATTTTTTTTAAACCAATAAAATAGAGATATTTACGTTTTAATAAATTATGGAGAAATTAATATAGTACAAATGAATGAATATTACTTCCATACTGATTTTAGTATTTTCTATTGCATTATTTACTATCTTCTATCTGCTACATTCACAAACAGTTACAATAAGATAATGAAAACATATTTGTAGACTTTTCAAGAAGCCTAGTTACAATATGAAATTGCTGCAATATATTACTAAATATATATTGTTCTTCTAATATGGTACCGATATGTACATTAAAATTTTAACTTGTATGAAATTGTCCATATTTTAAAAAATATGTTTATTCCATTAAAATAAATTCTAACTGGACTTTTTGAAATGTCTACAAATATGTTTTTATTATCTTTGTAACTGTTTGTGAGTGTATCATTGGGAATAAACTGAGAAATGATTGATCATGAAAATTAAGCAGCATTGATCGCGGTTAATAAGTGGATGGGTGAATAACATAAACAGAAAAATGTGTAATACTTTTTTTTATTTATTTTATGTTTTTTTGACATAATTTTTGAACTATTTATTATCGAATTTTGAATCTAGAAATAGTGTCATTTGCACATTTCTTAAATATTTTGGTTTAGTGATATATCAAGTGATTTATCAAGTGAGCGCCAAATCGTTAAGTGATATATCACTCAATAAATCACCCAATAAATCACTTGATAAATCACTCGATAATTCGCGTGATTAATCATACGATTATTTTCGCCAGGGACAGTATTTATATTTTACTTAAAAATGAAATTTCTGAGAAAGAAATAAATGATTGTGAATGTAAACTTATGCAATTTGTTGGGGCATGTCAAATTTTGTACGGATTGCAATTTCAGACATTTAATGTACATTCTTTATTGCATTACTGTGAAAGTGTGTGCAAAACTGGACCTTTATGGGCAAATTCAGATTTCCCATTTAAAAGTTTTATTTCTTCATATCTTAGAGAAATTAATGCTCCAAATGGTTGTTGCAAACAAATTGCTGAAAAATGGATCATGAGATATACTTTCAGACATAACATAGAAAATAACATTCAGAATTCTGAGATTTCAATAGAGTATTGCAAATTATTAATAAACTCACAATTATTATTAGAAAATTGTACTCGAGTAGATAATGCTATTTTAGTAGGTAGTGGCCTTCACAATAAGAAAATTGAAAAACTTATACATAATTTTAGTAAAGACAATACAGTTGAGGTAACAGTTTTTAATAAATGTATATATAATAACATTAAATTTCATGCGCGTAAATATACTCGTCTAATGAAAACCGATGATTCAGTAATCCAATTATCATGTACAAAAATAATACAAATAAACCGTTTCATGAGAGCAAACAACGAGTGCTATATTTATGGTTATGAATGGATAATCACTAATAATAACTTCAACAAGTTTAATGAATCACCAGTTCTAGCTCATTTATTTAGAGTAATAGAACAAAAATCAAACTTATCTATTCATAATTTGAAAATGCTTCAAAGGAAAGTTATAGTAATTGATGTTGGAAATGAAATTTACATAACGTTTTCTCCTAACGACTATAGAAGTTAGTAAAAGGTTAATCTATTTTTTTTTTAATTTAATTACAAGGTAAAAAAGCTCGTAATTCGATAATTCAATACTTAAATTTTCACAAGTTTATCGGAATCTTTAGTGTGTACCCGCGTAAAAATATAAACTATTGCCATTATATTGCAGAGAAATGGGCAATAGTTATTGCAAACATATTGCCAATATATTGCCGCGACAATTGGCAATGCATTGCGAATATATCGCCGAAAAGCATCCGCCCTAATGTTCGCTATATATTGGCAATAGTTACTATCTTATCATTTGTAAACTATTGCCAATAGGTTGGCCATACATCATAAATTTAAAAAAAAAATAAAAAAAAATATTAGCCAGCCGCGGGATTTGAACCTTCGATCTTTAGACCCGAATGCTGACTCTTTACCACTGAGCTATTTTGTTATTTTGGTACTAAGAGTTAATTTCAGGCTATAAAGAACAGTTGAATTCATAAAATTTTGGACTTAGAAATTTTTTAACCACATTTTTCAACTGTTCTTTATAACCTGAAATTAACTTTTGATAACAAAATAACAAAATGGCTCAGTGGTAAAGAGTCAGCATTCGGATCTAAAGATCGAAGGTTCAAATCCCGCGGCTGGCTAATATTTTTTTTTATTTTTTTTTTAAATTTATGAGGTATGGCCAACCTATTGGCAATAGTTTACAAATGATAAGATAGTAACTATTGCCAATATATGGCGAACATTAGGGCGGATGCTGTTTGGCGGTATGTTGGCAATACATTGCCACTTGTCGCGGCAATATATTGGCAATATGTTTGCGCAATAACTATTACCCATTTCTCTGCAATATAGTGGCAATAGTTTATATTTTTACGCGGGTAGAAAAGAGCAAGATTTAAGGAAAGACTAAACCCATTCCCCCCCTCCCCTCCTCCTATTTTCACTACCCGGCCCTGTTTTATTATAATTCAAACTTTGTAAAAATTGTATAATTCGTATTAATTTATTCTTTTACAAAAGGCTTTAATTATGAGGAGATAGCAATTTTGAGGTAAAGCTTAAGTGCTCAAGTAGGTTTTCGTAATTAATTAATCAAGTCACCATAATCTTTCATGGAAAAGACTTTCAGTATTAAACATTAAGAAACTATATTTTTTCTCCTGATTTTTTTGATTATTTAATTTTTTAAAAGTAAACTGTGACACAAAATGTAGGATTCTTGTTTTAGTCTCGTTAAACCAAAGATGCAGTGCAATATGTATGAAAATTAGAGTAAACTAAAATATGCATCTGTGCCAACTAAACTTTTACATTTGATAGAAACTTTGTGAATCGAACGTAGTGAGCTAGAAAATATCTACAATTTATAATTATTTCCATATTAATTTTCTTTTTTAAGAAAAATTAAACATTTTAGTTATACATAAATATGCTTAAGTTTTGTTTAATAATATTAATAATTCAATAATAAATATTTAAATTTGCCTAGTAATTAATTAATCATCAGAAAATTTTTGGGTATAGATATATAATGTGTATTAATATTAGGAAATGTAGATGCAGTATAGGGTAAAGAGACCAATAGATAAATACCTACAAGTAGATGGAAAAATTTTATCTGCTACAATTGAGGAAAGACATTTTTAAAAAACTATCCTTTATCGTTAAGAACTATGTAAAACCAAGTGAAAACATTTTTTTATTATGCATATCTGCTATCAATAAGTTGTATTATTAATTAAATGCTTGTCTATCCATTGGTATTTCGTCTGTTTCAATCGTCTATCTATTGGGCAGTTTACCCTATCTCTATGTATGAAATTTCTGAAGCAGAATTAATTTATATTTTTCCTCATACTTTTTTTATCGTAAATTATAGGTATCTCATGTCTCCAGTATAAAATCTAAACAAGATGATGAATTTCATAAATTTGATTTAAATAAAATTAAAAAGGAAACCGAAAAAATGAAGAGAAAGTCTACCAACGAAAGATAATGAAACTACAATAATAAGAAGAAAAAATCAAATGAAAAGAAGAAAAAAATTAACAAAGACGATCTTTCTCAACTTCAAATTGCCGTTGATTTGGAAGAAAATATAAATTCGGAAAAACCACGAAATATCAGTAATGTGCTATTGGCATCAAATGAATCCATGATAACAGTAAGTTATACGAATTTTATTCACTATTAAAATTTTTTTATTATAAAATATTTATATACAAAGTTTTTAAAATTACATAATGTAATCAACTACTGTAAATTTAAACGTTTCATGTCGTTAATCTTTTGTTTAATTTAATATGAAATCGTGAAATGATATTGTTATTATATTGAAAATATCGTAATGTAAGGTCATTCAATTTATTCAAAAACTTAATTACGAAAATTTGAAATTAATTTCTAAAATAAAAACTCGATATTCTCTTCGAAAACTTCTAAGCTCTTATAATATAAACTATATACTATATACTATATTAAACTGAAATAAAGTATGTTTACAGAAGTTTGCATTATAGTAACAAAAATTTATACTTACCGGAATTTTTTTTTGAATATTTGTTTTATCATATTTTCTATAAGAGATATTCGCTTAATAAGTTATATATTTTACATAATTTTGATAACATGAGTTATGAACTTCAACATTTAATTGTAATGGCATATTGTTTTTTTAGAATCATGAAATAGAAAATAATTTAGTTAATCAAAATGTTGCATTTGATCAATTAGAACAAGGCATCTATGAAAATTTAAATATAATAGAAAATAAAGAATCATTACAAGTACAAATGAGTGAAATAAATAATATATAGACAGAGTCTACTAAAAACATTGAAGTAGGAGCAACGAAGAAATGTATTGTGCAAAAAGCTACGAGAAGAACTGTAGAGGAAAATGAATCTTGTAATACGTCAGATGAAAGAAAAAAAGGAAATCCACGACTCAGTGGCTCGGCGTGTTACTATAATGTGACGCCAGTTCAGGTGCGCGTGCGTTTCGTGCACTTGTCAGTGCATGAGAGGCACGGGCATCTGAACTATAGGGAACGTTAGGGACGCGAATATGTAAAGAGGATCGCGGTGGTTCCATCGGGAGGACAGGAAACTGTAATTATTAGACTAATTACAGTGACCGATGATATCTTCCCATGGACACAAGCACCACTGTTTTAACTACATGTGCTTTGTTTACAGACACACCGTTCACCTCCGTCGCTGATTAGCCCTGGCAGCATAAATAGAGCGACGTTAAATAACATAAAAAAAAAGGAAATCATCAAAACAAAAAAAAGTAAAGTATCAAAAACAAAAAACGAATATAAAAAAAAATTGAAAGAAGTATTAAAAGAGTTACAAAGTTATAAAATTGAACTAAAAGATACACCCGATAAATTTGAAGAAATGCGAAATCTAAATATTTAGCTGCAAAATAAGATATTTGCTAAATTATGAATACGGTGAGAATATTTTTTTATAATATAATTTTTGTAATTATATATATATTGTGACGTGTCCACTGGGGATCAAAACATAAATAAAAGAAACTTAGCTAAAAGATTGCAGATTTATTGCACTTAATGTGCTTACGATTACTACACGGCAAAGTAGCGGCTTTGCCGATCAAACTGCCAGTCACGTTGTCCGCGGTCGCTCGCGTTCGCGCGATTGCGGGCCGTCCCGAACTGGTTTGAGTCAAACAAAGTCGGTGGTCGGTCGCAGTCTGACGATCATCGGCACGCACGAAGCGAGAGAGTTTTTTCTATACGTATTGCGCATGCTCGCCTACTCTCGCGTCTCGAGTCGTGCGCGCTCGGCTGGTTTCGTACTGGCCGCTCAGGCCGTGATTTCGCTGCCTCGACGAAGTTGTCGTCGACGACGTTGACTTCTTGGTGCTGGATGGCGTTCGAGTAATTGCGGCTCTGCTGAGAATACTATCTGCGAGGTAAGTTTAGATCGGTCCTCGTTACCTCGATTTTAGGCTAAATCGAGCCCCTCGAGTTTCCTCATTGCAGGTGCCGTATATCGTCGATGCGGGATCCTCGGCTCGGAGTTTTCGGACAGCTGGGGTACATCGGCGCCCCATAACAGCCTTCAGTGAGCGGAGCCAGGCGGCGGGGAATCGTCGTCGTCCTTTGGAGTGCCGCCGAGGTAATTTATCTGCTTTCCTCGGGCTTTAGTTTAGATGTTTACTTGTGCCTTCCATAACCTCAAACTAGACCTGTCATCTCCTTTCCTTTTGATCCTGCTGACATACCTGGGAGAAGCTATGCTTGGTTATAGCTTCTCCATCCTCGTTCCTTAGTAGTCGATCAACTTGGTAATTAACTACCGTTTCAGGTACTTTGGTTGGCACTGCACCGTTGCTTGAGCGCAAGGGCGCTATACTCATTGCACGGGCTGGTTTCTTCACCTGGGCTGCTCAACATCGGAGGCTTCTCTTGGGTGCTGGATAGGGCATTCAAGGCTGGACGGGACCTGGGGATACTGTACGGGTCATTCCTGGTGCTGGAGAAGGCATTAGGATGCTGGATCAACGGAGCAGTGTGTATGTGTGTGCGATTGTGCGCACTCAGGAGTCGCATCTCCTTTGCTTCGGGTTCTCTTGCTTACTACGCAATGTAAACCTCTTCCGGTTTCACACATTCGCATATGTGTGTCATTGTAGGACTTGATTGCTATGTATAGCACGCTCACTTCGCATAGTAAGCTTGACAGGTGCTATACTATAGCTTGTCTCGCTGTTGTATTTCCAAAGTGACATGTAGTATAACTACAATGTCACAATATGTTATATATATGTTATATATATGTTATATATATATATATATATATATAAGTGTGTGTGTGTGTGTGTGTTTATGCGCGGCGGAATATTTATTTAATACTTCAAAATTATTTTTCCAAGAATGCATAATATATGTATTTTTTCCGTGCGCAAAAAAAAGTTATGAGTATAACTTGAAAGAATGTGTATTAGTTTACGCATTCCTGATGATAAAACTCATAAAATTTTGAAATGTGCACTTAATGATAATAACGGATCTAAAATTTAATGCTCTAAATGTAGATGCAAAATTATTTGAAGATAAAATAATTATTAATCAAGAAAATCATACAATTTTCTAAACAGCAATATGATATATACAATAATTTAAAAATTAAATACGTCAATTATTGCATTTTTAAGATAATTCTATTATAAACAGTAATGGCAAAAGAAAATTCAAATTTTAACAGTGGTATATAAAATACGAATTACATTTGAAAAGATTTTTAAAAACTATTAATTTAGGAGCATTTAATTTAAATATTTTTTAAATTAATATTTCAAAATTGTATGGATATACAAGTGAGTAGATTATGTATATTTATAGAAAACAATATTTCAAATAAACAAGTATAAAATAAATTGGATATAATTATGGATTAAAACAAAAATTTTGAAAGAGGGTGCAAATTATGAATTACGGGAGAAATGGAAGAAACAGGTCTTGATTTATATGCCGCTAAAATGTTAAAACAATAGTTCTTTAAAATAAATACAAAAATTTATTTATTTACGAAGAAAGTTTTATTACTATTAAAGTAGAAAATATTAATGACATAGAACTTTTGGCGATGATCCTTCGTCATTAAATAAATTAATTTTAGGAGGTGAAGTTCTATTTAGATCCGTTTAAAATAATCCAAAATTTTATTAAGTAGTTACTAAATACTACAATTTAGTAAGTATGTTCACTTTACTATTTTTCGTAAGTTAATGCTTCATTAACATTTATAATTATTAAAATATAAATTTAAGCTTTATAGGAATTCATATAGTTTAAAATTTACAGTTAACATTCAATATGTCTCTATTTTTTTTATTATTTTTATTCTGATTTCAGTACACTAAATTTTGGTAAACTTTTATTTATAAATTATAATAACTATAGCAATACCTCCAAGGTGTTGTGTGAATCTGTTTAATTTTTAAGGTGTCCATGGTATTGAAAAAATAAGGCAATTTAAAACATTATTTTAAATAAATTAATTACGAAACACCTTTTTCGAAATTAAAAATAGGGGGTGGCGCGCGAAGCGCGCAGGGGGGTGAAGCCCCCTAGTATATATATATATGTAATTATGTATATGCAAAGACAGAGTAGAAAAATGTAATTTTTATTTTATTTACTATAAAATAGCAAAACATGAATTTTTCTTTGAATTCACCTTTTGTGCCAAATGCGTTGTAGCTGCTGTGCTACTTCACAGCACTGACCGAATAAGTTTCATATAGTTTCTTAATATAAAAATAACTACATTGATTTAAGAGAAATTAAGAGGGTATACATCTCTTCAATTTTTAATTTTTTTGCTACCTTGTAAAGGTTATTAAAATTAAATTTAAATACAATTCTTATGCGATTTTAAAAATATTAACTTAAAATTTTGCATGTTGGTGGAGCATATTACTTTCTATGTATAGAAACTTACTCTGTCGATAAAAAAGTAACATCTCCGCTTTTTAAATATTATATTTATACGTAATTTTATTGTTTTATTTTATATAAGTTAGTCTATTTTATTCTTTTTATATTTGTAAATCAAATTACTATTTAATACAATTTACAAATTATAAATTGTATTATTTTGGATACTTATACTACAATCTTAGTATTTAAATATTCATATAAAATTACATTTTTTTATAAAATTATTAACATTTACAGCTAGACTAACAGATAAATCCTTTTGAGACAATAACAAGAGGAGATGCTGCGCTATAGGGTTTAAACGGAAAGAGGATGGCATGGTAAGTAATTATATATTTTCATTAGAGAAAAACTTGTAAGATACTGTAAAATAACCGTAAATAACCCTAAAAAATTTGAATTAAAAGTGAGAATTTAATAAATATATGTTTAAAAAATATTTTAAACAATAAATTAAATGTTTTTTAAAATTTGAATTTTCCAATATTAGAAAAATTCGTGAATTTATTGCTTGTTTACTCTATAAGTCATATGATAAATGAATTTATTGATCTCCACAAGCCAAAGAAACATTCCTCACAACTCAACTCAACTTCACGAATATTTACTTCTATATATTTACTTCTATATATTATACACGTATAATGTATATATCTGATCGATCCCCACTACACGTGTTCCAAAACTCCCTACGTATCGATATATAAACCCCTACATCGATAAAAACGCGGACCTCCTAGTTACTATGCGCGCGCTATTGAATTCGAGAATTGAATCTCGATTGATTCAAGATGGACGCAACTGAATTCGAACCGGCACGTAAACAACGTGCTTCGTGACCGGTTCACCGCGTGCGCGCGATCCCCACCGGCGGGGACGACGATAAATCGTTCCGCGGGTGTTGTGCGTGTGTGTAGTGTGTGTGCACGTACGTATACTCGCGGGTATACGCGGTGCGCGAGGACGAACGACGGTTTCCCCCCACCAACGCTCTACAAGGGTCTTGCCGCATGATCACGACGGTAATGTTTACATCATTTAGAATGCCAAATGGGCCGTTTAAAATCTACGTCTACTAAGAGGCTTTTCTATCATCCTTTGCAAAAGTATTATTTTTTGTATGGATGTGAATATAATAATCCTCTATTTCTATTTTTAAGTATATTTAGTTACTATCTGGCAACAGAAATGAAATACGACCCAGTTAAAATTGAAGTCGAATTAAAACGTGTTGGAGAATATACTGCTCAAAAATCATCGATTTAAATCGAAAAAGCAGGTAAATAACAAAAAAGAAAACATAAATTGACGATGAAAAAAGTGAAAGCGAAAAAGACGAAGATAGTGATGAGAACAAGATTGACAGTAGCAATATATCGTTGAAAATACTGAAAATGGAAATGCTAAAATATTTCCAAACAATGATGAGGAAAATATCGATACGGATGTCGATGATGAAAATTCTGACGAAGATAATGATGGAAGTGAAATATCCGAAAGTGAAGATGATGAAGAATAATAATATATAGTTTTTCATAATTTTAGATTATCATTATAAAAAGTATTATAATTATTAATTTACTATTAACTTTGTTCCTAATTCGAACTAGTCTAAAGTGCAATAATTTTGTAGGCTAAAATGTTTCTATTAAAATATAACATTTGTATAAAAGGACTGCAGTTAATTATTTAATAGTTACTTAGTTCCTAAATTAATAAAGTAAAAATTGTAATAATTTTGCCGGCTTTACAGATTACTGTTTGAATAAAATCTGCCTTCATTAATATTCTATTAGTAAATATCAATAAAACCACATAATTTCGTATAAACATTGTTATATAGTTTTACAAAATTCTAAAAAAAATTACTTAACGAAGTAACGGGAATACTCATTACTTCTGATAAAAAAAATAATCGCATTTTCCAATTAAAATCGATACGATAAATTACGAACCAAATCAGTTTTTGCTAATAAAATCAAATAAAAAGTAGTCAGATTTTATGTTTACATTCCCATAAAATCCGATTAAATTAACATTCTATTGGTAAATACTAATAAAACCTACTATAATAATCAGTGTAAAACCATATAACTTCGTATAAACATTGTTAGTTTTACAAAATTCTAAAAAAAAAATTACTCTATTATTAGATTTAATATTCTAAAAAATACTCATTACTTCTGATAAAAAATATGTGTATTTCCAATATAAACTGGTAAGGTACTGTATGAAAAAAGCAAATTTATGCTGACAAAATTGAATAAACAAGAAATAGATTTTCTGCTGTAAAGTCCAATAAAATCTAAATGATTTAATACTCTTTTAGGTTTTATTGGAAAAATAACTGACTATAGTTATAGTGTATAATTCAATAGAAACTTACAGAATATTTAATTTCTTTTTTATTCCCGTACCCACGTATAAATTACAATAAAAAAATTATTTCTATTGTAATTTTAAAACCTCTTCTCCACCAATTTTATAAAAACTTATAAATATTGATGAAATTTTTATTGATATTTGCTGATATAAAAGTATAAAATTACTTTTTTCTATGTTGTTTATACGGAATTACGGGTGCAAATACACACCGAAAACCGATAAAAAAATTTTTTTATTTGTTTTTATTGGTTCTTTTCAACTGGGTGGTAGTCTTTCGTGAAAGACAGCTAGATAGACTACTATAATCTTTCTGGACAGGAATATTCCCAATGAATTATGCAAAAATGCTTCACTAAAAAATACTGCAATAAACAGCTTACCTGATTTGTGGAAAGATTCCGCAAAAGTTTCCTTCAAGTTTTTGGAAATTAGTACAAAATACACTCATCACCACAAGTTTTTAAAATTTCAAAGTTTCAGTGCTTAGCAACAAAACGTCGTAGCTTAAAAAAACCAACGAGGTTTGGAAGATAATTATTTTAGCTTTAAAATGAGAGGTCGAGCGTTTTTTAACCCACTTTTTATCAATGTTGGAGTATTTTTAGTAAAAAAAAACACGCTTTTTTTAAAAATCGAAATATTTAAAAAAGGAAGAGACATAGAGAAAAACTTCAGAGCGAACAAAGATGCTATTTTACTCACAGAACATAGATCTGCAGCTTAAACGAGATTTGAACAAAATAATTTTTTTCACATCTCGTATTATTAAGATGCAAATCTACATTCTATGAGTAAAATAGCATCTTTTTCTCCTTGGAGTTTTTCTCTATCTCTCTTCCTTTTTTTAAAAAAGCGTGTTTTTTTTACTAAAAATACTCTAGTTTTTCATTTTTTCAGTATTTCCATACAATAAAAAACTTGAAATACATTATGTTTAGTTTATTTCTCTATAAATGTGTATTTTACAATACCCCGTAATTTATTTTCAAATAAATTATTTCTTTATTTTTTTATTTATTTTAGATACACTATAATGATATTTAAGCTTACTAAAGTACCAATATGATACAAAGTTGGTACTAATCTCATTCTTATGTAGTACTAATTTCATTATAATGTAGTACTAATTTTGTAAGAACTGGGTTCAAACTGAGGACGAATTTAGTATAAATTTCATGAATAGTATTTGAGGAGTTGTGCGGAGTAAGGTCTCGAGTTAGATCCCTTTTTAAATTATTGTTTATTATATTGTAAATTATTTTATTCACTTTTGTGAATAAAAATGAGGATTTAAGAACTGGAAAAGAGACTGATGAAAAATAGTTCAATTCACAAAGTTATTGATATATATATATATATATATATATATATTTATGAACACTTTGTAAACTGAATTTATTATCTTAAAAATAGAAAAATATATTTTCGTTTTCATGCAAAATGTAACAGTACTTTTCGATAGACAAGAGCGAAAGTGTTGATTTTCTAACAAGTGCGAATTTAACGCTCGAGCGAAGTCAAAAATCATCTTTGGCACGTGTATATATATCTGTATGGGGTATTCCACGTGGAGTGAACCAGTCAGAAAATAAAAACTTTTTTTTCTGGTGGAATCTTTCAGAAATGGGTTAAAAAAGATAAAGCTAAATGTTTAGAGCGCTATTTTAATTACGTTTATTGCTGCTAGCAATCAAAAAATTGTAATTTTCTTAAATTTTATAAATAACCATATTTATCGCTTTATAACTCAAATCCTATTGATTTTTTGTAGTACATGTTGAATAAAAAAAGTTTGAAAATGTTCTGTAGAATTTGCTAAAAAACTTTAATTGCCCTAATTATATATGTATAGGTACTTCCTAGACATAAAATAAACCTTAAAATGCAAAAAAATGGGTTTCGCCACAATTTTTTTTCTCAAACAAAAAATCTATATTTAGACGTTAAAACATTACATTTCATTTGGTCTGAAGCTGGAGAATGGCAGAACATTCTGGTCCAAGATATGAACATTTTTGGACAAAAACAATACTACAAATTTACTAAAGTGTCCATATCTAATTGTCTGCCAGTTTCCGCTACAGACCAAATGAAACGTAATTTTTCAACGTTTAAATAGATTTTTGGTTTGGGAAAAAAACTTGTGGCGAAACTCATTTTTTTGCACTTTAAGGTTTATTTTATGTCTAGCAAGTACCAATAATATATATAATTGGGGTAATTAAAGTTTTTTAACAGATTCTACAGAAAATCTCCAAACTTTCTTGTATTTAATATGTATAACAACAAATCAATAGGATTTGGGTTATAAAGCGATAAATATAGTTAAAAAATAAAAAATTTCCTTAAATTTCAATTTTTGATTGCTATCAGCATTAAACGTAATTAAAATAGCGCTCTAGAAATTTAGCTACATCTTTTTTAAATCATTTCTGAAAGATTCCACCAGAAAAAAAAATTTTATTTTTGGACTGGATCACTTCACGTGGAATACTTCATATATATATTTTTATACCGTGAGCGTAAATGAGATTTGTTAAAGAAAAGCAATGCGTAAAATGTGTTTTTATGCACACTGTATCAAAAGATAAATAAAGATATTGTTTTAAAATTAAAAAGTTGTACATTCTCATGTAAAATCATAAAATAATATTTTTATATGTTACGTTTGGTAAGCAAAATTTAATAAGAAATTTAATATGTTAAGTAATCAAATGTTTTTATAGCTACATTTCAGCAAGCTTTCATGCAAGCTTAATTTTATGTTCTACTGCGTCTTTCGTGTGGTTTTCCGAAAACTTGCAAGAAGCTTGCCGGAAATATTGTACTTTTATTTTTCACAAGAACTGCATTGGAATCTTTCTTGAAGCTTTTACGTAAGCGTTCTACAAAGCAGGTACTGTTTATTGCCGTAATCTTTCGTGAAACATTTTTGGAATATTTCTTGACACGTTGCTGCAACCTATTAACCCTGTAACGACCAAAATGCTCAATTTTTCTGTCGATTTTCAACGCGTTTTTTTCGGTAGTCATAGGCCTTAGAGATATTTGTAAACACGTATTCTGATGAAAAATTTAACGCTCTTTCAGTATCTTTTTTTGAAATTGCGACAAAAAAAGTCTTAGAATTAATTGAGAAACACGCCTGAATTTTTTCAGAATTTTCCGAGGCGATTTTTGAATTTTCGGGAAAAATTCTGAAAAAATCCAGGCTTGTTCCTTGATGAATTCTAAAACTTTTTTGTTTTATAAACTTGTTCTCTAAACTCAATTGTTTTCGAGATAAAAAATGTTCTACTCTTAGCATGACCCAGAGACAACGACGAGGACGTAGTAGAATTTTGTCTCCTTTGGGGTGCTTGATTTGAGTGAGTCCCCTTGCCTCTCACTGCAATACGAATTTTTCAGTGTTTTTTTTTAAACATTCAACACAAATCGATAAATCACATTTTTCGCAGATAATTCTCGTTCTTACGGGACAATAAGAACCAAGATTGAGTTTTGTTTGTTTTGACATATTGTGTTTCTCTCTTTTGTATTGTCTCTGCATCATGTAATTTTTAGCTATTGAAAGTGCAAAATCTTTTGTTCCAACCCTTTTTTCTCATCATTGACAGCACTGAATAGTACAGTAGCATGTACAATCGAAGCTTGAATTAGTCTTAAAAAAACTACCCACGTCCACTTTTTTGAACGAATACTCGGAAGCAAATTGTTGCAATGTCCGTCGTGGACATCATTGCCACCCATAAAACTGTTATAGACGCTAATAGCCCTCGGAAAAGGTATTTCAACTTTTTGTCCTTCTTGCTTACTATATCTCTTTGAAAAGGATAATGGAGTTACCCCTGCAGCAATAGAAATAATCGAAACTGGTATTGAATCCATCACAGTGATGTAATTTATACCACTGTTCTTATCGTGCTTCACGGCATACTCACCTCTTTGAGCTTTTTTATTTAGAACATTTTTATCTTTGACTCTATCTTCTCTAATAGTACCTGTACATTTTAGCCCAAGCTTCTTCAAATGCACAGCGAGGTCTAAGCTTGTGAAATAATTATCAAAATATAGATGGAACATACATATTTTTCCCGGCGGTATTACACGAAAAAACTGTTTTAGTAAATTCATGACAACGCGAGAACCTAATGCACACTTACTAAATTTACTTCCCATTGCAGAATTTTTTCGACAGTATAAGTGAAGACCTAATACAAAACCATCGGAAGTACAAAGATCTCAGAATTTGAGACCAAATCGTATGGGTTTTCATCGAATGAATTGTTTTAGTGACGTCTTCGCATAAGACTTAGCCATCATTTCATCGATGGAAAGAGCAGTTCTCCATACACCGAACTTCATAATATTAATTTGAAATCGGTTTAATAGTGAACTGACACGCCAAGCATTGTCAGTTGGATTTTTATCTTTCGTTTTTGAATATTTTAATTTTGATTTGATCTCTTCAAACTTTTTACGTGGCATAGCAGAAGAAACAACGTTACAAGATAAAAAGGGATCACTTGACCAGTAGTCCCTCTGAGATTTCCTTTTGCTGAAAGAAGTCAAAATGATTATTCCCACGAATGTATTTAAGTCTTTTAAAATTAAATCAAAATTATTTTCTTTGCAAGCATCTATAATATATTGCTTCATTTCCGTTGAGAAAAATATTTCAAACAGTTCTACTGGCTCCATTTCTTGTATTTTATTTTTTACCGAGTCTTTCAATAAAATTTTGTCTTCCAAATTATCATTATACTTTTTTTCTCCTTCCATCCACTGAAGTACATGCGTTCTTTCTAATTTAGTTTGAGTTTCAGTATATGTTTTACACGCTTCTGTGTACGTTATATTAGAAATTTCATCATCCGAATCAGTATTGAAATCTGATCCATCAGAACCAGAATTGTCAGGATTTGGAACGGTAACTATATCATCGTAAGTGTTCTTTGAAGTATCAATTTCGTACATTTCATGGGAGTGAATGGAATGTCTTTTACGTTTTTGCGACATGGTTATATAAAATAATAAAAATACCTAATGAAAATAGTTACTACAGTTTTCAATGCTTCTTGTCAAACCTCGACTTTAGAAATGGAAAATAATCTTTTCAATTCGATTTACTGTATGGTCTCAAAATAACAAGACACTAGAAAGTAATAAAAATGAGCTTACATACAATTTTCTGAATTGCTTTTTTGATATGTGTATATTAGTATACGCTATACAAACTGCACTTGTATACACATAAAAAGGCAAAACATTAGTATATTATTGTTAAATGGCTGTTCTTTATTCTGTGTCACAAAATATTACCGCTGCTGGGATTATTACCTTACTCATTTTTTATCTCGAAAACAATTGAGTTTAGAGAACAAGTTTATGAAACAAAAAAGTCTTAGAATTCATCAAAGAACAAGCCTGAATTTTTTCAGAATTTTTGGAGATGATTTTGAAAAAATAGATTTTTCGTATTTCCCGAAAATTCAAAAATCGCCTCCGAAAATCCTGAAGCTTCATAGAAATATCCCAGCTATATTTCTTGAATGATTTTTGTAATGTTTCGCGGAAGCTTGTAGCCGTCAAGTGCTTTAGATTTTTTAGACTGCAGCAATATTTCATGAAAGCTTTCTGTCAGTTTCCTTAAACCTTTATGCACCTTAACAAGAAATCTTGCAGAGGGTTTTTTGCACATGCTTGCATAAAGTTTTCATGAACTATCCTTGAAAGATTTAGGAAACTTTCCGATAATTTCCTGGAAACTTGTTATAAGCTTCCTAGAAATATTCCCGCAATATTTCTTGTTAGATTCCTACAATATTCCGTGGAAGCTTGTAGCCGACAATGTGCCCCGGACATCTTTAGTTTGCAACAATATTTCATGACAGCTTTCTGATAGATTGCGAATCTTTCATGGAAGCTTGCTGCAATCTTTCATGCTGTGTGGGGTATGGAAGTAATATTCATTCATTTGTACGATATTAATTTCTCTATAATTTATTAAAACGTAAATATCTCTATTTTATTGGCTTAAAAAAAATACAAAAAATAATTTTACACCAATAAAAAAGAGATATTTACGTTTTAATACATATGAAGAAATTAATATGCACAAATGAATCGCACTTATTTCAGACAAAATTAAGTTTAGAAAATTATTATCCATATCAAACATGCGTTCAATTACGTAAAGTTTTACCGTCACATACCCAATTGTTGATCAATTAAGGTAAATCAGTACGTTCATAGAATAATTTTATGTTAAAAAAGCTAATAATTGTATATATTTAGACGGATACAGAAAGTATAAGTATTAAACTTCCTTTTAGCCATCTCAGAAAAATAAAATAGGTGCTATTTTTAAAGTAAGCAACAATCTAAGAAAAAAAAGTGGGAAGCACCAATTTCTGATCAGTAAATTTTCGGTACATATACCACTTTTTATTTAAGTCTACTAAACAATTATTGATTGTTTAACCTTCAAATTGTGCGTAGCAACGTTTAGATTTATGTAAATCTTATTATTTTATTGAAATGATACACTGATCAGAAATTGGTTCATGATCAACAATTGGGTATGTGACGGTACATCATTTTCATAAAGTGTATAATATTTATCAAATCTTCCACTTTTACATAATATTTTTAAATCAGTCTCACTGTCCTTTTCAATAACCCTTTTGAAATATTCAATTATGTATTTCATCACTTTATTATTATTATCACAGTATTTTGTAAGTTGATCGAGTCTCTGTTGTATGCAAGGATTCACCAATTTTAATCCGTCAAATGTTACTTTCTGCATGCAAGTACCGTCACATTCCCAATTGTTGATCAATTAAGGTAAATCTGTACGTTCATAGAATAATTTTATGTTAAAAAAGCTAATAATTGTATATATTTAGACGGATACAGAAAGTATAAGTATTAAACTTTCTTTTAGCCATCTCAGAAAAATAAAATAGGTGCTATTTTTAAAGTAAGCAACAATCTAAGAAAAAAAAGCGGGAAGTACCAATTTCTGATCAGTAAATTTTCGGTACATATACCACTTTCTATTTAAGTCTACTAAACAATTATTGATTGTTTAACCTTCAAATTGTTCGTAGCAACGTTTAGATTTATGTAAATCTTATTATTTTATTGAAATAATACACTGATCAGAAATTGGTTCATGATCAACAATTGGGTATGTGACGGTACTTGGTACATGAACTGATTTTCTTCGTTTGTTCTGACTTTCTTCCCATTGTTGAGATTCCAATTCCTCATCGTTACTTTCTTCCTCATGCAGTTTCTCTACCACAATTTTAGATTTTAATTTAAACGAGGATTGATACAGTATTTTATAAGAACTTGTTTCAATAAAGTTTGATTCACTATACTCTTTAAATCTGTAACATTCCTGAAGGTACGAATCTATCTCATCAAACTTGTTTGTGAATTCAGTCCACGAATTCAAATCAAATTTAACGTGGTAAGTGGGGTATGCAGTGGAGAGTTTTATAATTGGAGAATAACGGCCGTTTGAGTTTTCCAATCGATCCAATTGATATACGTTTTGAATGAGATTTATTTAAATTGTATGACGTTGCCAAGAGTAAGTTCCCGTATAAACCACAAACTGTTTTTTCCGTCAGTAGACGACGTTCTTCCGTTTGAGTAGTCATATTCTTATTAAAACAGTAATGCACGATTTTAACGTCAAAGTTTCTGAAACAGAACTAAGAAGGCTCGAAGCGACATACCGTTTTATAAGTGTACTCCCACCACTAATTGTATTCTTACGTCATAGGGAGAAATAGTCAACCGACCAATGAGAGGTACAGCTATCCCTCCACTGTAACTAACAATTTAACTTATCTCTTAGTAGAGGGGAAATGAAATGAAATACCTTTAATATTTTATCTTTAACGTTCTAAGAAATTATTACGGTTGGTGTTTGTTGCATCCGGTTTATTTCTACGAAATGAATATGCTAAGAAGAGAATAGGTAATTTTATACTTATCACATATAAATAGGAAACAGTGGTATTGGGATGTAACAGACTAAACACATACGAGTATACTATTACACTACGTTTATTTCATGTAACATTTTTATGCAATACATGACTGGTTACGTATTCCAGATCCTATAGATCGCTCATTATTAAATACGTGTACTTGATTGGATAATTTAACATTATTATTTTTAAATATATTTGAATACAATTTTACAATTATTTCATCGTTTTTTCTTAAATTTGCAGAAAACTTGTTACAAAGTGAGAGTAAATTATTATAACGGTACATATGATAAATAAACACAACACAATACTGTCCACACACTTTCGACTCAAAACTTTGCAATTTTTTCGCATTCCCCATCGGTATTGTACGCAGTTTCTTCTGATTCCTTCGATATGATGAGAAGAGAGTGGGGGGACTCCGTAACTGTCAAAGTATGTTCCGTACCCATTTTTATCTATATAGATAGCAATCCAATGCGATCTGGGAATGCGGTCAGCTGGATACACTCCTATCGTTTTAGCTTTCAGTTTTGCAATCACTTTTTGTATTTGCTGCATATTAATTTTTTAAGTATTTTTCAATGTCGTACACATCATCCTTATCTGCTGCATCAACTTCGTCATATTCTGATCGTGCAAATCTACTATGATTATATACTGTTCGATTGACTCTAAAAATGCGACTGTTGAATCTTCGATTTCACATTGCTTCATAAAGTCTTTCACTATCATTTTCTTTACTTTCCGAGGAAGTATCTCGAAGAATCGACAGTAACCACTTTCTTAATAGGTACACTTGATTCAGAGCACATACGAAGCATTTATCTCTAACAACTATATGACGATGAGACATGCATGAAATGCTTCGATGATTATTTTTCAGATTTTCAAATGTCGGTGATAACATTTGCTCAACGTTCATAACTTCACAAGCTACCACCTTTTCAAGATATTCCTATTTCTCGTGTCCACGAGTATAAAACCTATTTGTGTACATACTGGTTACACCGTTTGATTTCTAACGGTAACTCAGAGTATTCATGTGGAGACTTGATCACCCAATGGCAAAACATCCGTTCACTTAAAGAAATTATTGCCACTTCTTTAGGAATGAAGGTGTTGTTCCAGTTTCTTAAACCTTGCATATCTACAATGTAATCCATTTTGATAAGTTAGCGTTCACTCGTTGGCTGTGAATTGTGATGTAGAAACGCCCGTTTTTATTCACTCATCCCCACCTTAAAGTCAAGCGCCAAAGTCCGTAATAATTTGACGACTTGAATCGATTTCAAGAACGTTATCAAATTCGCTGTACACTATGCAATTAATTGTAGAAGTCAAGGCTTCTTCAAATTTCAATTCTATACGAACACTTTCATATTTCACCAAATTCCAGTGCATGTTTGAATTTGCTGCAAGGTCGGGCGTTAAATCAAAAGCAAAGAGACAATAGCCTCTCTTGTATTCAGTACGCGGTATGTTGATTGGTTTGTTTAGAAAATGTATTTCACTTCCAGAAAACAATATTTGATAAGCTTCTACGTACAGAGGATTATCTCCGCTAAATTTTGCTTGTAATGGTTTTCCAAGCACTTGTACACCATCAATGTACAGTGAAAGATGATTGATATTGTAGTGATGGAAATTAAATGGATTATATTTTCGATTTCCATTAAAAGCTTTGTTATCTACAAACCCAATTATACTTCTTTTAGGTAATTGTCCAAGAATAACATTGTCCAATGTATCTCCGAAAATACCACTGTGTAAAGTAAAAGATTTCACCTCTACACGACTAATAGTATACTTTGATGTCGATTTGGTTAGAGCATTTGCATGAGCTAGTATTATACCAGGACTTACACGAACTCAATGAACGATGAGTGAAGCTTCCTTTATATGAACAGTAAATTTATAGTTTTCTGCGGCATCCATTAGACAAAATGAAACTTTACTACGTACCAAGCGTATCCTCAGTTCTACACCATTGAGTGAAAATTTATTCTGATTAAATATATCATAGTGCAAATGACCCATCATGTCTACCGTTTTTTTCCCATTAGTAAAATATTGTCGATTCACTAATCCTATATTAGCACCAGGTTCGGAACGTGATATGATAGGTAACGCATCCATTTTTCCAGGAGTATTAATATACCATAACCCCTTAGTAAGATTTGAATTCATAGTTTCAGCAGAGTAATTAAGCAATGTTTCGATGTATGCCCTGTACGGGTACATATTGTTGGGATGTGAAACGAGCTTTTGATTAAAAAAGACATCAATTTGATTAAAAATTGAATGCAGACAATTATTTATTGGACCTACTTTTCCACTTTCAACTGCATCAACTTCTGTGTTTGGTAAAATCTGTACACGTAAACTTAACATGGTACGTGCAAGATCCAAATAGTCTTCTCCACCTGGTACAACAAATTCCAATGGTCCATCGTCGCTAAGAGATGATACAGGTTTATAATGAATGAATTGAGAATTTTCTACAGAGGTTTGAGTAGGTGGAAGTGTAAATAAATCTAGCTCCGATTTCATACATTCACAAGAATTAGCATGTAGAAAAGCCATAATTATGTACAGCCAAAAATGTCCGGTACACTATGTAAAGTTTGCTTTTTCTTCTTCTTCTTCCTTTTTACGACTGTGCGTCGTTTTTGAGTTCTTTTAGTTATTCGTCCTGATACACCTCCCCGTTTAGTTCTATTGTCTGCTCTCAAACGGTTTTTGGGTAACTGACGTCTTTTTTTCCTTGTTCGACGTTTACATCCTGATCCTTTCATTAGTTCAGAAATTTTATTGGTTGCTCTTCTTTTGAGATTTTTTCCAGATTCACGCATACGAATATTTACTGACTCCTTCATTTTCATTTCACTATGTTAACATCATCCAAAACGTTTAGTCCTGTTCTAAATGCTTCTTTACCTACTGCTTTAACTCCACTGGAAATGTAGGGTAAAACTTTTCTAAAAGGACCGCTTAGAAAACTGCCAATACCGTGTCCCCGTTGGTACGGCGAACCGGTAAAATCGTGACGAACATTACCACCTCCAATCTGATGGTTGTAATACGAATTGTACTGGATCATATCATTAGTTACTAGTTTAATTAACGCGTTTAAAGTGAAGTGTAACTGTCAACGTTCCGTATTAAAATGGCACGTGATTACCATATTGATCTCTTATATCTATTACAATATTTTGAAAACTATTATTTAACAATGGAATGTAATTAGGTGGAGAATATTGTTAGATCATGGTTCCACCGCTTTCGTACTTTGCATTATTGTAGCACACTAAACGGAATAGAGCAGCTCTGACATTACTTACTGTGTAAGGCTCAAAAATATCCATGTAAACAAAAAGTTGATCAGGAATTGCTCTTGCGAGAGAAGCAGGTCTGTCAGCCTCAACTGTAATTCCATTGAAATTTATCGGAATTCCTTCAAATCCAAATATGCGTTTGAGTTTTTCTTTAAAGAAAATATAATGAGTTTGCTCACAATCACAAACTTTATGAAGAGTATAAAACCCCTCTTTTTAACTGATCGTTTGAGTTGGATGTGTTTTGCAAATTCGATTGATTGATTTACTGCACGTTGAAGATCGGTAATGTCTTCGTATATGCCTGACGGAATTGACATATGATATTTGTCGCGATTCTGTCAGTTGAATTGTCATTCCGATACGAGAAACTCGATTCCTTCTCTTCAATGTGTAATATTGTATATGGAATTTGTATTTCTGTTAACCCTACGCTCCAATGACCATGTAAAGAAATTGGGTGTGACAAATGTGTGGTGTAACATGACGTGGTATTTTCCGGAAAGTATCGCATGCTACTGTTACTAGGAAGAACTACGTAAAAATTATCACTATCCATTGTTTTTTTAAATCTAATTAATTTCACTGGCTTTCACCCAAGAGTTAAATTTGTGGGGATAACCTAACCACTTTACTAATACTTGTTTGTTTTAACCATGCCCTTTACTTTTGATGATGCGTTCAATCTTAAATTCAGATCCTTTGCGTACACGTTTGTCACCTACCAGAACTAATTCTTCAGGGTAGAAAAAATCATCAATCAATTCATTATTTAAGTCTGTTAGTTCATAAGTGTATAAATTTTGTTGCACAGAAACGCGAGAGATTTTGAAAATTTCTTCACTGTAGTTTTTCTCATAACCTTTTTCAAAGGTACCTTTTGCACGACTGATACGGACATAATCATCTACTTTGTATATATAGGAACGAGATGACTTTCGTTGATTTAAAGCACGTTTCTGTAAATTTTTTTCGCTTCGGAAGCATTGTAAACGGTAACATTAGCCGGTATCATCTGAGTACCGGTGTGTCTTGTGTGATTGAATGCGTTAACAATTTTATGAATTATATCGATATATCTGTGAGTATTTTTATGTGTGAAATATCTGTACATACGTTCCTTTAACGTTCGATTTAAACGCTCTACAACAGCGGCTTTAATATCTGGATTACGTGTTACACGAAACAAAATCCCCTTTTTCTTGAGAAATTCTTGAAAATTAGATCCAACAAATTCTTTCCCTGCATCACACTGTACATATACAGGTACTCTTCCATTTGTAACAGTATCCATCGTTATCAGATTTGAGCGATTGCATGTCACATAAATCCATCTCCCAACAATCGTCGACGTTAGAAACGTTGTAATATAATCTAGGAAACTTACGACGAATTGGTCTGTGTAAAGTGTATGCATCTTGATTACTCAACCATTCGTATATCCGATTCTTTTCTTTACGATTTTTTTTCGATCAACTGACGAGCACCAGTGTAACCATTAGTATGGGAAACATCATAACATTTTTTAACGTAAGGCATTTTTATGCAACAATTCTCAACCACTTTTCACCTCTTACCGACGCTTGAGGTGTTTCACTAATTTTTCTCTTCAATTTTTTGGGATAAACTCTTTCAATCAATTTTAGCAGGTTTGCGTTTCCAACAAGATTTACAAAAGTTTGAGACAACGATATAAACCTAGCTATTTCAATAGCTCCTGCAGGTTCGTCCTCTGTCTTCTTATTTCTGAGTGTGTAGTTTACAATTTCTACAACGTTAGAATTGGATATAGGTTTATTATCTATTAATACAGTTCCACATTCATTCCAAGTTAAACGGTGAAGATTATTAGTTTTCCAGTATTTAAGAAGTATTTGACCTTTCTTTTTGTACGTTTTTGGAAGAGTATCAATAATTTCCTGTTCGGATAAAGTTGTTGCGTTTACCTCTTCGTTTTCATCTTCTTCTTCATTTTCTATGGTACGCTCAATATTTTTAAAGGGTAAATATCGACGTAATACTTGTAAATGTTTTAGACTCTTCTCTCGTTCGTTTCTTATACTCTTGGAGAATAAGATGTCGTGCATTTCGGCAATCAAGACGCAATAACACATTACCTTTTGTTTGAATTTCACATTCTTCCGACGTATCCTTTACGTAATCTTGTTGTTGTTGTTGTTGTTGTTGTTGTAGAACTGTATTTTGAAACACGTTTTCGGGAACCATCACCATTTTTTTAGCATGATTCATTTTCTCTCACTGCTGACTACCTCCAAATATTTTAGAAATCAATGTTCCTATAATTGGTGCCAGCAAGAGAGGAAGGAAACCGCTGCCTTGTTGCACAATTACTCGTTTCTTTTTTACTCAGTCATATTTACCATTTCTGTTGCTCTTTCTTTTTTTTGTTTCAACCAATTTTCGCAAAACTTTACGATATCTTTTCAATTTAGATTTTTGTGACTGTTTCAATGAGACAACACCTTTTAAGATATTTAATGAACACTCGCATATACAGTTAATTAAGTCTTTATTTGCTGAGCGTATAAGAGCTAACCGTTGTTTATTATCTGCGTGACACAGAGCATTCAACACGGATACTCACTTTTTAAAGATATGTCTCGTTGTCCGGATCATTTATGAAACAGATTTTGTGTAATAAAAATTACGCTAATATTTTTGTGATGGCTTCCTTTTGTAAACAGATCTAACACTACGTTATTTGACGATTCTCTCATCAGGTCATCAATGATTATTAATTTATTCTTATTTTTGTCGTGAGAATAGTCGGAAAGTTGCGGTAGACCCTCGTGAAATTCTATTGTTTTACCGACGTATCCCCCAACTTGAAGTCTGTTCTGTAGCTCTCTTGCCATTCACCATAGTATAATAAAACTCTATCAAACTTTGAATCGCAAATATCGGTAAGATTATGAAGAAACTTTCTAACGAATATAGTTTTATCAGAACCCGTTGGTCCACTGATTATACACGTAAATGGATGTTTCCACAGTGTCTCCATTATTTAAACTATTCTACAAAATTCTAAGAATTCTGGGTATTTATATCAAATTCTATATAAAAGAAAACGCTGACCGGCAGCGGCTTTGCTAGATATTTTTCGCAGAGTAATAAGCTAATTTCAATGTATAAGCTGGTCTAGCCGCGTTTTATCAGCTAATTATGTGTAAATTCGCTTATTGTTATTATGTTTTTAGTAAATTAATAGGTTATAAACGTCTATTATAGAATTAACAGATAAAAAATGTATTTATTAATTACATTTTATATCCAAAAGGCAGTGATAATATTGTGTTAATGTTTCGGCGTTTTTTTAACACTACGTTACAAGATTTAACTTCATCTTTCGTTATAACTTCATGCATTCTAGTTCTTCGAATACATTTAAACCTTAATTTTATTATTTCATACTCATTATTTGTACGCTCATTTTCATTTTCTGTACTTCTGTCAAACGCATCCGAAATCAGTTTGTCAATACTTTTGAAATTGATGTTTATACTGTTACAAAAATTTAAATTTATACCTTTAACTTTACAACACTCAATTTTTTCACCACTTGGTGTTACAATACTTATTCCATAAAACTTTGGTTCCCCGGATACAAACTTCTCAATATACGCTCCCTCTCCATAACACTTTAATTCATTCGTCATATCACCCAATTTACTACCTAAACTAGGTTCGTATTCATTAACATCATTACGTGAAATAAATATACAAGAATCAGTGTCGTAGTACAGTACAATTACTATTACATGGCTTTGCAATTGTTCTAGATATTCGCACAGTTTTAACCTTGCTTGAGCAGTAGTATAAGCTGCAATTACAATATTTGTATGAGACGATGGAGTTACAGCTTCATCTATGTACTCCCAATTAACATACAAGATTTCCTCATTGACAGGTAACAATTCGTTGACTTGTTTTTCGCGACTCGTTATTATTTTCAACAACTCCTCTCGAAATCTGACAATTTGACAATTTGAATTTACCCCAAAAAGAGTTTACACTCATCTTGCCACACGCTCTCAACCCAGGGTTGTTTTCAATTTTGTCCATTTCTAATCGTACCCCTTCATCGTTAAAATATTGATCAATATATAATTGTTTTGTCTCTTCGTTGATGCACCATGAAGGCCAACCACTAGCACTTTGTTTAATTGCTAAAAAAGTATTAATATAATCCGCGAAAAGCCCACCGGTATTTGTCTTTTGAACATACTGAGTTATCTCATATTGCCATACTATATATATTTCTGTAATTTTGTAGCCAAAATCTATGGCTTTACGCAGCTCGTCAGCAACCCAAGTGCCTGAAAATTCCCGATCACGTTCATTAGTATAAGTACAATCATTTTGATTCATTTCTTCGACTCAAAAAATTTTTTTATAAGACTAAATTAAAATTTACCATTTCAATAAAAAAATATTTTTTTCCCGTTAAAACAAATAATAATTGGTAATAAAAATTTAAAAAATTAAATTTAAGTAGTTAAGTATTTTATTAAATTTTAAATATAGTAGATTAACTAAACAATTTTTATAATAATGAAGAATCTTTTAATTATGAACCTAACTGCGAAGAAATTAAAAAAAAAAACCAAAAATATATATTTGAATTTACCGCGTCGCGCATCGGGCAAGACACAATACGCGCATCGATCAACACGCAAGTCAATCACTCACCTTATCCAAACATCTGATCGATATACATTGATTTGAGATTATGTCATAGGGGAGAGATACACATTATAATTTAGATTTTAATTTAATACTATTGATAATGTCATTGTAATGTTGGCTAAGATGTCTAGTATCGTCTTTGCAATTGATCGCATTATGTTGCAGATTTATGTGGATCATTTCTGATAATACTCGTTTTTTCCAATTCTTTTCAGTATCAAGTATTTTGACGTTGTCAAAATCTAACGAATGATCATATGCGAGCTTATGTTCATTGATTACATAGTGCGACTCAGTTTTGTTTATATTAGCTTTATGTTCTTTAATACGACATTTTACTTGTCTCTTTGTTTCACCCACATAACTAGCATTACAATCTTTACAATCTATTTTATACACTACATTAGTTTTAGTTAATTTGTCTATTTTATCTTTGCCCCTCACAATAACACCATCAATTTTATTATAAATTTTAGGTATAACTTTGATAGCTTTGCCCTTCATAGAACCAGATATTTTTTCATAAAATTTAGGAATAAAAGGAATATTTAAAGTTGCTTTATAATTAGTTACTACTCTATTATTAACGTGATCATTGTTATGACTAGAACTATATTTTATTTTCTCTAATCTTTTTCTTACATTATGATTTATAAACTTTTTTGGGTAACATTAATTTTTAAAAATTCTTTGACTAGTTTAATATTGGTTTAAATATGGAAATCATTTTTTAATAAAAAGGTATAGCCTGATGATGATGGAGGATATCCATCGAAACGTCGCCAAATAAATAAATATGGTTTGTTCATCAATATCGAGGAAAACCTAAACTACTCCTAAATACACTGCATGGACGACAAAAAATCACTTAATAATTATTTGGATTTTGATTGAAAATTGTATCCTAAATGAAAATGTCCCATAACAACGAAGATCAACGAACATCTTTTTACACACACATAACCAACACACATGGACGACGCACTACATTGTTGCTGAAAAGATTGGCTGATTTAAGTGAAAAATTAAGTAAAGCTAAGTCACAGAGAATTTTTCTATTAAAATGCAGACGATTCGATTTGCTACCAACACATTTAAAAAACATACGAAATAATTTGAAACACATCACATTCATCAGTAATACTGCAAAAGATATAATACAAAATGATATAATTCATCTTCAAAATAAAATGTTAAAAGCAGAAATAGTTGATGTAAACATACACATTTCTTATATTAACAAAAATATTAATTACATTAAAAATATACTAGAGAACAAAATAGAAAAAACAATTATAGAAGAATTTGTTTTAAGACAAGAAGTTAGAACCAATGTTATAAAAAGAAAGTTAGATTTAGTACATAAGAAAAAATTCGATAAGTTATATAATTGTAAAATTGAAAACAATGGTAATAAGCGGATTAATTTCTCAAATAATTGTGATTTGCAACAGAATAGAATCACTACAAATAATAAGTGGTTCGTTAATTCGACTAATACAAATATTCCAGATGAGGTTAAAGATATAGTAAGTTTAGGACAAAAATATAGTACAAGTAGTAGTTTTGACAAACATACAATAATTGAAACCATAAAAAATGTAGAACAATTATTTGAGAATAATGAGTTTTCCCAGGAAACTGTCAATTTTATTAAAAAAAATGTTACAAATTGCATGACGAATAGCTTCAAAAAAACTGAACACATTAAGTATGAAGATAGGTTGTTTGCACAGAGATTGAATCAAACAAAAAGATTTTTAAGAAATAACAAAGATATATTTTTTACATTTGCTGACAAAGGCAATGTCACAGTTGCTATAGAAACTCAGACTTATAAAGAAAAAATGGAGAAATTAATATCTGATAAAAACACATATCGTCAAATTATGAAAAATCCATTAAACAAACTCCAAAAAGATACACACGCAATAATGAAAAAATGGAATGATTTAGAGTTATTAGATAAAAAATACCATAGGAATGAAATAACACAAACTGATACAACGTTACCAAGAATTTATGGGCTGCCAAAGATACACAAGAAGGATGTACCACTAAGACCTATTGTATCTTGTATTGGTAGCCCCACATATAAACTATCCAAAATTGTGGAAAAAATGATCACAAATAGTATTAAGAAACCTAAATCTTATGTAAAAAGGTATTGAAAAAAGATACCATTTAATAAGAAAAATACATAATGTTTCTCAACATGAATTAATTGAAGTAGTAAAATTTTTGATGCGCAACACTTACTTTCAATGGAATAATATATATTATCAACAACTATATGGAAGTCCTATGGGCAGCCCGGTAAGCCCGATTTTTGCTGATATTGTTATGACAGATTTGGAGCAATACTGTCTCAAAAAATAAGATTTTATTCCACCGTTCTATTACAGATATGTGGATGATACAATTATGTGTATTCCCGAAAATAAATTAACAAATGTAATTGAAGTTTTCAATAACTACCATGAGAAATTGCAGTTCACTCATGAAAAAGAGAATAATGGTTATATAAGTTTTTTAGAGGTATCACTAATAAGAAATGAAAATAGAAAAGTTATTACTAATTGGTATAGGAAAGATACCTTTTCAGGACGATTTTTACATTTTGAATCTAGTCATACAATACAGCAGAAGCGGGCTATGGTATATACATTGGTGGACAAGGCAATTTTGTTAGCACATGAAAAATTTCATGGAACCAATATTAAACTAGTCAAAGAATTTTTAAAAAATAATTGTTACCCAAAAAAGTTTATAAATCATAATGTAAGAAAAAGATTAGAGAAAATAAAATATAGTTCTAGTCATAACAATGATCACGTTAATAATAGAGTAGTAACTAATTATAAAGCAACTTTAAATATTCCTTTTATTCCTAAATTTTATGAAAAAATATCTGGTTCTATGAAGGGCAAAGCTATCAAAGTTATACCTAAAATTTATAATAAAATTGATGGTGTTATTGTGAGGGGCAAAGATAAAATAGACAAATTAACTAAAACTAATGTAGTGTATAAAATAGATTGTAAAGATTGTAATGCTAGTTATGTGGGTGAAACAAAGAGACAAGTAAAATGTCGTATTAAAGAACATAAAGCTAATATAAACAAAACTGAGTCGCGCTATGTAATCAATGAACATATGCTCGCATATGATCATTCGTTAGATTTTGACAACGTCAAAATACTTGATACTGAAAAGAATTGGAAAAAACGAGTATTATCAGAAATGATCCACATAAATCTGCAACATAATGCGATCAATTGCAAAGACGATACTAGACATCTTAGCCAACATTACAGTGACATTATCAATAGTATTAAATTAAAATCTAAATTATAATGTGTATCTCTCCCCTATGACATAACCTCAAATCAATGTATATCGATCAGATGTTTGGATAAGGTGAGTGATTGACTTGCGTGTTGATCGATGCGCGTATTGTGTCTTGCACGATGCGCGACGCGGTAAATTCAAATATATATTTTTGGTTTTTTTTTTTAATTTCTTCGCATTTAGGTTCATAATTAAAAGATTCTTCATTATTATAAAAATTGTTTAGTTAATCTACTATATTTAAAATTTAATAAAAATACTTAACTACTTAAATTTAATTTTTTTAATTTTTATTACCAATTATTATTTGTTTTAACGGGAAAAAAATATTTTTTTATTGAAATGGTAAATTTTAATTTAGTCTTATAAAAAAATTTTTTGAGTTCTCTTGTAAATAATCATAAATAATTTATTAATTTTTATTACTTATCAGTACACATAATGTACTTAATTTGAAGTTTCGCGCCTGTGGTGGGGATGACTGTGTTGTGGATCTGATTAAGATTGATCGCATAGGTGTCTCTGAAAACGGGGGACGTGATATTTCAAATTTTTCAGTATTAACCGTCTGTGATATACATTGTTAGCTTTATTTTAATATTTGACTGCCTTTTGTTTAATATGTGTGATTATGTGTTAATTTATTTTGTAATGTTCTTCAAGTATTTATTTAATTTTCAATTTTTTGTGTTGATTATGGACACAACAATAGGGGAAAGGTATGTTATATATAACCTCAATCTCTGTGCAAAAATTGTTAAACGTTTGTTATTTTAAACATTGTTTTCAATTATAGAGCGACGCATCAGAGATGCTGTTAATAATATGTGTATACCTATATATTGACGAAATAGTAAGTAACTTAGATTTATATATGTAAAAATTGTGTTTAAAAGATGTTGTAAAATGAAATCATTTTTTAATAAAAAGGTATAGCCTGATGAGGATGGAGGATATCCATCGAAACGTCGCCATATAAATAAATATGGTTTGTTCATCAATATCGAGGAAAACCTAAACTAAATGATTCTCCTACTACGAGCGCTCGAGGTAAACATTTATTATCTCTATTTCTTATAGTTACAATCAAACGCATTCCTAAATTATTTAGTACAATTTTTTTCTTGTTATACCCTCACCGGTAGGTACGCAACGAGAGATATTGTTAATATAAAGGTTTTATCTAATTGTAAACTTTCATTACTTTGAGTCAATCCACTGATTAATGACCAGAGATCATTTATAAGAAAATTATTGACAGGTCGATACGATAGACCTGCTGGATCCTTGGCAAAATTCGTACTTTATATTCCAATACTTATAAAATCATTTGGGGCAGTTCGTGAAATTATAAAAGAATGTTTTTCACGGATGGCCATTTCTAACCATGTAATTGGGTTAACATTACCAACACGAGAAGGAGCCACTATTTTAATTAACAATCGTTTATCGTTAATTTTGTATTTACTTATGTATTTGTGATTTTCCTCATATATAATAAAACGCTCACCGGGAGCGCGAATTTCATTGTCGATCTCATCGGAATCAGAAGACTCGTTATTTTCGGTGGAAGAATCGCGGTTTCTCTGAATATCATTATATCCTCCACATCCATATTGTGTTATATCAATCAGAGACGTATCCGCATTGTACCCGGAAGTTTTGCCATTGGTTTCATACGATTTTGAAATAAATGAATCAGCAGTGTCAGAAGCTGACGAAGATAAGTCTGCATTATAATCATATTTTATTGTTGAGTCTGAATTGGAACTCTCCGACGTATTATATTCTGCTAGAAATTAAAACTTAGTAATACTTTATTTGATAACAGATTAAAATAAGAAAACATAAAGCTATTACATTATGCCTCAGGTGGTCCGGAAAAGCTTTCAGAAACTCGAGATAAAAGGTCCTCCAGATCATTTTCAGTAAATAACATGGAATGTAAATCTAATAGCATGTCTCGTATCCATCTTAGTTCCTGTGCTTTACGAACATCTATAATTCTTTGTACTTTGTTAAATAAAAATGGCGGTAGTAAATGAACGTTCTCAAAGCTTTTCCGAATTACTTTAAAAATTATTATTATACAGATTGTGTAAATATGCGAAACCGAATTTTTTATTTAAAAAATACTTACTTTCGTTGATCTCCATATCGTGTGCGCTACGTTGATCGAAACTGTGGGTGGTTACCCTATTATGTTCTCTCGTCTGAAACACCATTTCTCTGTACGGTGGTACCCTACGAATAAAATTGTGTACCATTTCCCTTCTTTCAGTCGAACGAATAATTACGGCAGGTGCTGCTGAAGTAGATGGTGTTGGTTCGGGTGTACGCACACGTTGATCCACAAGTGTATGCAACTGTTCCCTGGATTTTCGTATAACATCAAAAATTGTTCGTGAATTCTTCTAAATGGGGTTTCTTCTGCATCCAAATCAGATGTTTCTTCCGATGAAGATGAATCATCCATCGCAACCCTGAATTGATAACTTTTAAATTAAATATTATTTAATTTAAAAGTTATAAATAATTATGAAAACATCAGTAAATAATGCTTGCTACAAAATTATGATTTATTGATTGTTAGAAAGAATAAAAATTTCTTTTAACTATAATACCGTGTTAATTTTGAAAGTCACCTGTAATATTGACATGATATTATAAAATACGAGGTTTATTTTAAACCTGCAGTAATATGTTTAAGCTTTGACACTTTTTACAATTCCATAAAATCAGTTTTTGTACAAAAATCCCAAAATCTGTTGTACCAATTAAAAAAACGTAAATACACAAAATGTTTGTCACGCAATCACAAACCTTTTTCCTATTGTACAAATGACAAGTTTTTCGACGGATTGTGATGATAAATGTACAAAAACGTGTAAAATAGCGAAAACAGGCCAAAAATTGTTATAAAAAAATAAAAATAAAAATGTCTTTAAACTATATTCCTATTAGTTTTAAAAGTTACTTATAGTATGTATGTTATCTGTGATAACACTCAAAATACAAGATATTTTAGACCTTGCAGTAATCCGATAAGTCTTGCGCAAGAATGCAAAAAAAAAAACGTTAATAAACGTGTACCAAGGTCAAATATCCATTGCAGTAACTACGGGATCATTTTCTACCTACAAAAACCGAGTTTCACCCAAATTTTGGTAAAAAAAATTTAGGTAGACCGACGTTGTGAGCATTAGAAAATATCAAAAAACTTGTTTTTTTGCATTTTAGGTCACATTTAAATAAGCATAACTTTAAGCCAAATTAACTTTTTGTAGTAAACCTGAAACAGAAAGAAAGCTTATACCAATACAAATCTAACCGCGTTGGGTTATTATAAAAACATCAAAAACTGTTAATTTGGTAGCATTTAGAAAATGTGCAAAATTTGAAAAAATAAGTGTTTATATTTAGCAGCGTCAAAATTTTTGTTCACAAAATAATTGTATTCTATATAGCTAGATTAAAAGAACATAGTAATACGAAGACTTTGCCGTGGACTGGATAAAAAAATACTAATTTCTCGAAGTTTGGTGCTACTTTGAAAAATGTTAAAAAATGATGAAAAATAGCCCATTTTTGAATGTTTAAAATCGCATACCTACGTCCTTAATTGATTTAGAAGGCTACAATTTTGGCTCACTTACTTTTTTTTATAGTATAGTAACATACTAAATTTTTAGCCCGATTGGTTGACCCACCCCCCCCCCCCCTTGGACCGATTTACAAAAAAGTATTGGAATGACCCATATAAATATATGAATTTGATCATTTAGAATATTTATTTTTACATAATAATCGTTATACGTACTAACAAGGGGAGTACATGACCTCCGGGAAACGGATCTCATCCTAACTTTGGTATGTCTTTTATAATATAAAAATATGAACAAAGCCCAGTTATCTCTTGCCAATGGTCACTTTTACGGAAGTTATTCGACATCCAATAATAATAGCAGTAAAAAATACTTCCACTTCGGTCGCATATAACTCAAAAACAAATAAAGATAAACAATCGAACCAATGACCGGAAGAAAGTTGAGTTCAAGTAGGTATGGTTTAAAAAAAAAGAAACTCAAATTGCTTAATTTGAAGCAAAGTTATAAAGAAAATAAGAAATTGAAGATTATTAAGCCAAAAGAAACAATAAATTTTTCATATTAAATTTTGGCTTAATAATCTTCAATTTCTTATTTTCTTCATAACTTTGCTTCAAATTAAGCAATTTAAGCTTCTTTTTTTTTAAACCATACCTACTTGAACTCAACTTTCTTCCGGTTTTTGGTTCGATTGTTTTCGAGTTATAAGCGACCGAATTGGAAGTAATTTTTACTGCTATTATTATTGGAAGTCGAATAACTTCCGTAAAAGTGGCCATTGGCAAGAGATAACTTGGCTTTCTTCATATTTTTATATTATAAAAGACATACCAAAGTTAGGATGAGATCCGTTTCCCGGAGGTCATGTACTTCCCTTGTAAGTAAAATGATATAGATTTAAAAATCACATCGATACGATAATTAGAACTCTTTTTATTATTAACAATTTAAAACTAACAAAGATAGAATAGTGATTTTTGAATTCCATATTATTGAGACAAAATAAAATCGATTCGTAAAACTAAAAATCAACTTTTCTTCAAAATTAACGAAAAGAAAAAATTACACTTCTCATATAAACTCGTAAACTTATCTTCTTTTTTAGATGCAATTTGTCATCTACAATTTTTAAAATTTCTAAGTTACACTAATTCTTCAATTTTCACACTATCATTGTAATATGCATTAAGTTAATAATATACAGTCCAAAAATCTAAACGTGGTGCACCACTTACCGCGGATCTAAATATCTCGCCTCGGCGGGAAAAGACTGGGCAACGGAGAGATAGCTCGGCCTTGTGGTTATCTCTCTCTCTCACTCCAACGGTCGGGAAGGCGGTCGACTCCGGGCTTCCTTCTTTTCCCCTTTCTCTGGGCCGTGCTGCTCCGCACGCCGACGTGGAGGTGGATGCGGAGAAAAACTTCACACCCACACACTAAATGCACCAGTCTTTCAACCTTTTTATTCGCGTCAAAGTATCATGGCGGTATTGAACACCTTGTTGTTGCCGTGCGCACGCGAACTCGATCTCGGTACTCCCAGCTGGGCGCGCACGATTCTCGCGCGTTCATGCGCGGCCCGCGCTGTATATTCTCTTTCGCGTTGCTTACCTGATCGGTAACTCGCTTACCGTTATAGCACTAAGTAAATAATATACAGTTAAAAAATCACCTCGATATGATAATTAGAACTCTTTTTATTAATAACAATTTATAGCTTTTAAACTAACAAAGATAGAGAAGTGCTTTTTGAACTACAAATAAACTTATTTTTTGAGAAGCAAAGCACTTCGTCGCGATTTATATAATTATGTACATTTCTTCTGTTTTTTTATAAAACGTAAATAAGTTTGAATTCACTTACCTTCTTCTTCTTCGTGTTACTCCACCGCACATTTTGTTGCAATTTTTGATGCTCTAAATAATTTACTATAAAAATCGGCTATTTTACGCGGCCCGCAAACACTTAATAAAATTTTTAATTCTTTTTCAAGCCCTCTAAGTTCTCTCGATACTGTAATTCGTTGGAACCATGCAATATTGCATTTTCTTTTAATCACATTATTCTGATTTTTTAAAATACGTGCGAATTTAATTAGTATTTTACGAAAAATTAACTGTACAGTCTCCGTCATTCTTGATGCGTAAAAAGGATTTATGAATGATCTAAGCTGAAGTCTCATTGTAACTAAAACGTACAACGAGGACGCTGCCCCTTTTATTGAAAAAACTTATCTAAAAAAAGGACCCTCGAACTTAACTGTTGTGTCTCCATCTCAGGATGTTTTAATTAATTTTTTTTTCAAGCTGATTGTTTCGATTCTTGAAAGGAAATATAACCATGCTTTTTAAGGTATGGTGTGATCATATTTATTCAAACATCGTTTGTAAAGTTTAGTACGTAACCAAAATAAATATTGATTACACACCATTATCATATTTGTTTCTCTTTTTTATTAGAAAGTTCTCCGAATTGATAGTTCATTTGAAAAAATAAATTTTTACTACATCCTGTTGTTCTGATCTTTATTCGAGTAGGTGTAGATCACTTTCATTTTTTACAAGTATCGTACCAATGATAATTAAAACCATAATTAATGTAGTATATTTTTAAGAGGGTTACTTTTCAGTCACATATTTACTTGTACTCTGCAGCTATAGTCTAGGCGCCAGGTATGGTTTCGTCGCCTTTTCATATGCCACGGCTCTACCCAAGTATTTTTAAAACATTTTTGCCTGCTGAATCCGAATTTTTTGGGTAGAAGTCTGAAAAAGTTGTAGATAAATTGTTATTAACAAATTAATTATTTAAACCGCGTTACAAGCCACTCTAACAATAATTTAAACCTTTTAACTACAAAAACAATAATATTTTTATTACAAATTTTCTCGATTTTGGTTTGATTAAATATCTTGATTAGGTCAAAAGTTATTGCAAATTTAATGCAAAAATGTCCCGTTTTCGTTATGCGCGCTCACTTTTTTGGTTGTAACTTTGGTTTCAATACAGATTTTTGAATTTTATAACTTACTTTTGATAAAATAGTTAATATTCTAACATGCATAAATGCATTAAATGCATTTATTAAATGTTATTATAACTTGTAAAAAGCAATAAATTAAGCTAAAATATGGAAACTAATTTGTTTATAACGGTATAAAATTGATTCTAATAATAATTACAACATTTAGTCTAGATGAAAAGAAAGCTTATGTCAAGGAAAATATGTTCAATTTTGGTTCGTTGAAATGTCTGTATCAGTTACAAAGTTATTGCAAATTTAACGTGGCGCATATTTGACGCTTACTGAAATGACAACTCCAAGCTCGATGTACGCACTCACGCTCACACATGATTACGTTTTCACATTTTTTGTGTATACCAAACTTACTAATATGATATTTCATGATTTTTACAATAAACTATAGATACTTACACTTACATGTATTAGTTATTAATAATATTAAGTAGGTATATGCTATTATATAAATTCAAAATTTATATATCGCGGAGTATTAAAATTATATTGAATAATATTTTTCCATGTACAAGTAATCTACACTGCTTATCTAATTTAATATATATATATATATATATATATATATATATATATAGTAATAAATTGTTTTTACAATTATAAAAAAAATATGCAATAACTAAGTTGATAAATTTCTGTCGCATATTACTTTATAATCAGAATGCTGTGATTAATTGAAATAACACAAATCTTAGTTTTCTTTTTTTATATTATTAACTACTTCATTGTAATATACATTTTTACACGTGTTTTCTCGTTGACACGAATAAAACGAAATACATTTAATTCCATTTCAACATTAACTACATTTCAAAATTAACAAAAAAGAAAAATTGAAATTCGATTATGAAAATCAGGTTACAGCAGCTCGAGTCGACTCATATAAACTCATAAACTTATCTTCTTTTTACGAGCAATTCGTCATCTACAATTTTGCAATTTTGTTACAACAGTTGCTACAACGTTGTGTGCTAGTAGGGTTGCATCATCATCAAAAATGTAACACCATAAATTTACACATAAACACATTTTTCGTCCCGAAAATAAGTTATTTTAAACATTTTTGAAAAAGCACGTATGTGTGTATGTACGTATATAGTCAAGTTAACGGGATGTCGGATCTAAATTACAGGAATCTACACCTTTCACGCCAAAAATTATATCCAAAATATTGCATTAAAAATCTGAAAAAATTCATACGGATAGCTGAAAACATAAGGAAGGGCTTAACGTTTTGATTTTTTAATGCAAAAACATAATTTAAATAATAATTGAGTAAACAATGTTTGGTCGGTAACTATTAGTCAAAATAAAGCATAATTTTTCAACCCAAACATCGTGATCAAATTATGGATTTAAAAATCTGGAAAAATTTGGGTATATTATTTAAAACATGCCTAAGGGCTTGACGTTCGGCGTTTCTCAAAAACTTTATCCATTTGTTTATAAAAAAAGTACAAAATGATCATTTTTTGGGTCCGACATCCTTTATGATATCTGCTACATAAATAGAGAAGTAAACTTCCTATTTTGGACCAACTTGGTCTAATACACGGAGAGAAATGTATGATTAAATATTCCTATAATCTTCAGTAAATATTGCTATACTGTATTTTAATGGAGACACAAACTCAATTTATACTAAATTATAGTATATGGTATTGTAAATTTTCGAATCATCAAATTTTACTATACCGTATATTAAATATCATGTATATTGTACATTAAATTTTATAAAATTAATAATGTTATTGATATTGAAATATAACTCGATATAAAGAGTACAACTCACACTACTTCATTTAATATTTATTTATTTTTTTTATTTACAAGTTTTTGTGCCATTTTTCTAGCACTTCCTGCCGTTTGTCTCCGCCTGGAGAATTTCAACGGCGTTTACCCACCGCCTCTGTGTGGGTGCTTTTTCCCCACCTTTTTTAATCCTCAACCACCCGAGATGGCCCGGTGTCTTCGAAATATTCTGTTTGGGTGTCAAAGTCACATTGCGTAGGCCATGACACCGAAACAGAACGTTTCACACCTCCTGCTCGCGTTGTGGAATGTGAAAAAATACCTAACCGATCACGAAAGCCGCACAAGAATGGTCTCCCATTCAAGTACTAACCGCGCTTAGCGCTGCTTAACTTTCGCGATCGGCCGAGGTGCGTTTCCACCACTCCGCCACAGCGTCGGTCACTATACTTCGTTTAATATTTTAGGCTTAAGGAAAGAGAGGAAGAGAGGCATATATACACAACAACTTCAACGCATTCATTCTCTTGCCGCATCTCTTACCTCTGATTCCATCTCTTTGATGTTTCTAAAAAAGAATGTATTTGTTGTACCTTTCTAAATGTATTGTATGTGGCAACGGTTTCTTTTCAATTAACAAACTTAACCTATCAATTGAGCTTTTTGTTGTTGACGCATTTTGCTTACTTTATATATTAAGTTTATAGTAATAAACATTATTACAATAATAATTAATACTTACTATTGTTATCGTTGAAACAGGGTAATTAGCGGTCTTAACCAGTCGCATTGTCTTTACGCTTTCTTCATAATTTTTGCTCACTTATCTGGATGTATTGACAGTAATTTTTTTAAATTTAACTATACTATGTATGAAAATGTATGCAAACGTATATTATTTAGAATTTTTACTATACCGCATAGTAAAATTTTATTCTGATATATAGCACAATTTTATAGAAGTATATTAAATTTCCTTCATAAATCGAGTTTGTGTTCCGATTACTGAAAAGTATAGCAATTTTTAATTATACATTTCTCTCCGTGTAGGTATTGAACGATAGCACTTTTTAAAATTGTGCTAAAACGTTTTTCTACGATATTATATAAAAAAAATTAAATAATCTAAAATATAAATATAGAAAATATTTAAATATAAAATATGTGATAATTTTTGTATTGGAACGTTTTATGTACAACTAAATACTGGCAAGTTAATCGCATAAAAAAGTCAAAAAAGTGCAAAAAAACCGTTTTTTCTCCTTCATAAAGACAAATCTTAATAAAATAAAACTTTTTTGTACACAACACTTTTTGCTTAGATGAATATTTTTAAAGTTAAGTTCAAAAAGACAGTTGAAACAGCTTAAAATGTACAATAAAAGAAGCTTTTTAGACATTAACTAAATAAATATGGATTATCCGTATAAATTTTAAATGTAAGAAATGTTTACCACAAAAGATAACTTTAGTTTACATTTTAATTGCTTTTGAAAATGTATATATGCTTGTATGTATGTACTACGTTTGTAAACAAGTCAATCGAAGAATTCAGTCAATTTTGTACTCGTTTGGCTAAAATTTATTTTTATAGTAACTTCTAAATATTATAGTCGTTTACTTTTTAAAGCACTTAACGATCGTGCCTGGAATGTAAAAGCTTTTACATATTTTGGGCAATCTAGTTTTTCCTTGATTTTGTCGATTTTCGAAGTTTGTTATTTAAAATCATTATGAATACAATTTATTTAAATCACTTTTTATTAAATTGAAAATTCACTCAGTGTACGAGTGAAGTATCTGATAGATAAATGAATATGATCTAAATGTTGATGTACTCGTGCATTGATTAAATTTACAATTGAAAGAGTTAATTCAGTAAGTCATACGAGCGTAAATTATAACTGTATGGGTATATTTTTTAATTTTAACATCGAGTAATCTCTCACTCAAAATTCTCATTGACATACAACTGGAACACTAATTTTTGTAAATATTTCAAAACTCACTCTAAATGAAGTTCAGGCTTAGTGTGACTAAATAACTCGAAATGATCCGAGGGAAAAATTCAACGCTAATATTTAACTCACAATTTTTCGCATTCGCAGTAACTTGCAGTAAGCGTTTCGCTCTAAGCTTTTAACCTTTAAATGGCCGGGTTGTGAGGTTTCGAAACCTCCTTTGAATGTGCCCAAATTCATGTCTTGTATATAAGAGCATCCCGAGGTGCTACATCTGAATCGGACACCTGTTTGATTGTGAATAGACATAATTATACTCATTCTTCTGGGTATATGGCCATCTCAGGGTTTATGTGTTTTGATTCGTGCTTTTTTTAGAAATGTTGAGTTGTTAGGCCTTCTACTCTCCTTCTGCTTTACCCAGAGCTAACGACGTGGACGTAGAGAGTAATGTAGCTTCTTTTTTCATTTTTTCTTTATTTTTTATATTTTTCTTTTTTTATACATTTTTCAATTTTGTCAGAAGTCTATTTTGTATTTTTCTCACATTGCTCTTCTAAGATCTCTATGAATCTATCGATAACATATAATTTTATGACTTTCTTTTATTTTTTATAATTTTTTCCAACTTAATCAAGGTGAGACTTCTTTGATGTGGTAAGTTTCAAAACACGGATCTGTACATAGAACAACTTGACAAGTTTTACATTCATAAGTGCTTCAAAATCTGGTTTTATTCATGAGACATAAACAGCAATTACCTTCTTTCTTTTTCCATTGATCAATTTTCTTAGGAAAGTGTTATCCAGTAAGTCGAGAGTCATTCGACTGACATGAATGACGCAAGTCATCAGAATTTATCCCCAGTAAGCTTCTCACCACTTCTAAACGAAAATCAGGATAAGAAATCGTTTTGTTAGTGGTACTTTTCATTTTATGTAATGCATGAGAATTTATCAGAACAAAATCAAGTATGTGAAAAAAAAGTTTTTGATACCATTTAGTAGATTTTCTAACCGTTTCTGCCAATGGAAGTTGTCTGTCTATGTTGTCAATCGCTCCCATATTTTTATTGTAGTCTGCACACTATACATATTGGTTTTATAATATCTTTATTAGTATTCCAATGTTTCTTCTCTGTACTTGCGTAACCAACTTCATGGACTGTTGTAATCATGTAAACTTCTTTCTTGTCCATCTATTTTATTGATAACCAAGAATCGGTATAGGCTACTTCAATTTCATCTAGGTTAAATTTACTGACAAGCTTGGGTATTTCTTTTCTGGTTTTCTTCAGGGTCCCACACATACCAGTATCTTTGTCATGGAGAAAATTAGCAAGTTGAAGAGACGAGTATCAATTATCTATGAAGATAACGTGACCTTTGTTGAAATATGGTGTTAGGAAATCAACTACTATATCTCCAGAGATTCCCAAATCAAAATTTTCATAATCTGTATCAGCTCCTGTACAGATAATGAATCGTAATAGGAATCCAGTCTCACAATCAACCAATTCGAAAAATTTTATACCAAACCTGTGTCTTTTCAAGGGTAAATATTGCTTGAACTTCAATCTTCCTTTCCACAACATCAAACTTTCATCAATGCAAAGGTTTTACCCAGGATGCAAAGTAGAGGAAAATTTCTGATTTAGAAAATCTATTGCAGGTTTAATTTTCCTCAGAGGGTGGTTCTTGTAGGGTAATGCATTGTCCTTTTATTTTCAAAATGCAGAAAACGTAAAATTTGGAGATACCTATTACGGGTCATGTATTTTCTGAAAATTGGAGTGGATAATAGAGGATCCATACTTCAATAATCTTTGACGTGACACTTGCGAATTTGGCCCATGTTGATAGTTAGAGCAAGAAAGATTCGCAATTCTTCTACTGTTACATCTTTCCGTGGAGTCATATTAGAATGGAATGGATCGGGATTTTGCTTCTGGAAGAAATTTGTTTATTCCAAAATTACTTTGAAAATATTCGAAACCATAAAGTATTCAAAGTAAGCTAATGGAGTATGCTCTGGTGTAGGAATATTTTCATAAAAATTAGCATGACCTATAAAGTCTTTTATGGTAGAGAAATAGACAGAATCGAAAAATATACCGTCATCTCTCTCAGAATCATCAAACATTTCTGAAGAAACATTTGATTGTGATTCACCAGTCCTATCGTCAGCATACTCCTCTACTTGTTATGATTCACCACTACTCCAAGAACTCACTATTTTGGCTCAAAGAAGGAAATTTCTGTTATAGACTGATGATAGACTTTATGAGTTGTTACGCTGATTACCACAATTTTGTACGTATGGAAAGACCAATTCAAAATCAAAAGATATTCCCTAGGCAAGATAGTCATGCATAGTTATAAATAAGTATCAAAGTGAATAACGAGAGAAGATATTCAACTCAAACGATGGAATGAAAAGTACGAATGTATTGTAACGGTAGAGTGATGGTAGAGTAACGGTTAGCAAAAGTTTGTCGCAAGCGAATCGTCAAGTATCATCTTTTCTCCGGACATATACCATTGAGACGACTGTTCTCCTCTACACTCAACGACGGTGTTTCGCCACATAGCGGTCGAGAGTGGAATCAACCTCTCTTCCGCGTCGGTGGTTACCTGTATGCAGGCGTTTTATAAGTAACTTATGGCACAGCATGAATACACTTTTGTCAAGTGTATCCTCTATGATTTTGTACCTGGTGTCTTTCTATTATACGATCATGTTGACATACTGTTTTAACTACGTCACTACGTTGTTTAATATTATAATACTGTTTGAAAACGAATAGATACAAACATATAATCTGCTTATGTCATACGTATGCTCAGAAATCAAACATTATTCCATATTAACTATCTTTTCTTCTAGAATAAATTTCTAGTTATAATTGTACGATCTAAATTATGATGATATATACATTTCTAGCAAAAAGTATTTCTGTAATTTGACTGGTAAACTACTTTTACGAGAATAGATTCAGAAATTTATTTGAATTATGATATTAACAGAAATGAGATTGGTTGAATGAAATCAAGCGTTCTCTAAAACATAAAAACCAATTTAAATATTTCCCTGGCTATATTCTCAACCCGACCTTGGAGAAATTTTCATCTCTTTTTTTATTTGAGGTCAAAATAACGTAAAACCCGAATTTAGTGACTCCAAAAACATAAAGATATATCTTTTGCAATGATTCAAACTTTTGAGCCGATATATCGGATTTACGGCCCTTTAAAGGGTAAGAGTGTTCACGTCTAACCTTTCACGCGAATCGTTTGCGTAAGTGAGAAAGTTAATAAGGATAAGTTTAACTGCTAAATAATTGGATATCATAATTTTATCGTAGATAAGTGCAATGTGCATAAAGGGCAATATTGAACATCGTTGCATATGAAATTTTCAGACGCTATAAGGCGATTGGAACATTAAAAACTAGAGATGGTAAATCAACCCGGACTGCTCCATTTATCAGATATGTTATTTTCTCTTTATATGTTATTAACCTCAAGCTCTATACGTATAATTTTAGTATTTGTTTATAAATTTTCAAATTACATAAATAGATACTTCGTGGTTTTATATTTTTTCTTTTTACAGGTTAGACATCTACTGTAAAGAGACATGACACATCTTTTACGTGTAAAAGCATCGCAGCAATTACAGAACGACTCTCCAGACGAATCGATTTACTATGATTAGAAAGTAATAAAAACCCTGCTGTATATAAATTTTTTTTTTATGGGACTTAAACAATCTAATATAAGTAATATTTTTAACGTAATTTTATCACATGTTTAAACGGCACGATAAGAGAGAGAAAAAACATATTTTTTAATAATACTTCTTTCTAATAAAACTTAGAAATTTTTTTTCTTAATTTCAGCACCCGAGATTTTGGCGTGAGTAATCGCCTGATTTCTCAAGTGATTTCTCACCTGAGTTTTTTTAGTAGGATATTTCACTCTTTGAACTAGTCAAAAGTACATCAGGTAGCTACGAGTGAAAAATCACTTTTCGTAAGAGTGATTTATTCACTCCTGAAAGAGTGAAAAAATCCGGATAAGGAAAAATGTATTTTATAGATGCTCGCTGGGTCACACTTTTCTATTTGTTTTTTCTTTTTTATTTAGCATTTTAGATATTTTAATTTATTAATTATATATTTTCTGGAATTAAGAGGATATCGAAGCTATAGCCTCCGTTAGTAGCCGCTCGATCTCGAGGCTCCGAATGGCGCTGTAGTCAGATGTCGATTTCGACAATAAACGTACTTCAAAGATTAATTATAAATTTTACAGCTACATAAAGCTATTAAAAGATACTTTCCCCCTTAGCTATAGCTAAAATTGAGGCGAATGTAATATTACTATTAACAGAAAATGTTTATTTTTTTTAAACAAATGTGTAATAGGTTGCGTGTAGCATTACGGTAGATATAGACTCACTGAAATAGAGACGTATTTTTTTCCCAAATGCATAAAAATACATTTTTCTCCCAAATACATAAAAATTAATTTTGTCCGAACTGCATAAAAATGCATATTTTCCCCAAATGCATAAAAATACATATTTTCCCTAAAAGCATAAGAAATGCATTTTTCCTAAATGCATAAAAATGCAATTTTCTCCCAAATGCGTAAAGATGCATTTTGTATTATTTTTCTTAGAATGATTTTCTATCAACTTTATTTCGATCGCCTTCGACGCCGTAATTTCATTGTATACTACGCAGTAATTTTTACAAAAATAATAATACAATTTTCGTCGGGAAGCGACACTTTTGTCACTAACGAAAAGAGTAATGAATCTGGGATGAATTATATTTTTAAGGGTAGAGTATGGTCTAAAATTTAAAAAAGATCAATTTTTTTTTCATTTTAGAAACAAGTTTTTAATGTTACGTAGAAATGCGTAAATAACGTTTAATATTATAAAGCTTATGTGCTTACATAATTTCAGTATTAAATAATCTTCAGTTAATGCAATAAGTCATGTATTTTTATCTTTAAAGCTAAATAATTCAAAACTATTTTTTATATCTTTAAAACATTCCTTGCAGGACAATGTTTGTTGCAGACACCTGAAATTTTGCACACATCTTGAGGTATCTATGAAGTATAAAGTTACACAGCCTTTTTTGTTTAAAATTTAATGTGACATTTCTATTACTACTTTTTTAATGAAAAATCTGATATTTTTTAGGCAATTATATAAACAAATTCGGTTTATCGAGCCAGAAATTGCATTTTTATAGATAAACCTTATTCGCTGTGTAAAGTTGTAGCTCTTATATGTATAATTTTGAAATTTTATTTTACCTGAGTCCATTGATAACTTTTACCCTGCAAGGAGTTTTTTGAATTTGCAACTGTTTTAGGCCTATTTTGTTAAATATTTTAATATTTTGCGTCATTTGGGTGTTAGTAATCATCAATAAAGAATGTGTATTATAATATATTTGATAAAAATGACATATCACATAATATTTTATAAAAATTACAAAAATATTTTTCTAACCATACTCTACTCTTAAGGGGAGTCTGGAGTGAAAATTTACAAAAATTTTCACCTCAACTATTGGCGCTGATGTCAGTCGAGATATATCTAAAATAACTATCAATTTAAAAGAAATAAAAACCATACCATGCAAATAGAGAGCATAGCGGGATTGCCACTCATACCAGAAATATATACAGGTCGGCTGTCACCTCAAAAGATTAATATTCGAATCGTAAAGTGATAAGGACGATTTGACTGATGATAAAATACTTCTTTTACACTAGCCATCTCTTTACGAATACGTCACGCGATCGTGCAGAGATGTTTTCTTCCATAAATGGCGCTCGCTGTATCATTCTGTTACAAATTTTTAAGGCGCCATGATAACGTAAACTAATCTTTTGGCCAGTCGATAACTTAGTTTCGTTAGTACTACTAATCTGTACTACTAATGAGTTTATCCGATAGATAGATTTGCCAGTACATGGCGCTAGATGCATGATGTTTTTGTAATATGTAAAAAGCAACAAACGTTGCAATGTCAATAAAATTACTTAGGGATATGGCATGCTGACTCTGGACACCCTGGGTCGTGGATAGCTTTTCTCGCCCTAGCTATGAACTGCTAACATCTTCCAGCTCAGCTTTTCCGTGCTTGTCAGGATATTGGGAACCCTTGTGTTTGCTACTGCTTCATCGACCTCCCTTAACAGGTGCTTTACTTATATTTTCAGAGCCAATGTGTGTTAGTAAGACTTGGAAAGGGTTATTAGAATTGTGAGGGTAGGTAGGACTTAGATCCAGTGCGGATAAGTAGATGTCGGGAATGATTGAAGTTATATAGTTAAGTAGGTTTAAATAGGTATAGTCACTTAGCTATTCGGCTAGGTAGGTATTCGCTTTAGCTTCAATCTTCTAATCATGTTAACATGTGCAAAGCACATTGTCACAATATATGTATATAGATAATTTCAGAAAAGCTCGACTGGCCAAAATTTTAAAACGCACTAAATTTTTTGTAAAGAATGTTAGGTAAAAATTGTTAAGTGATATAGATAGAAAAATTTCAATTTTTTTGAAAAATATCTATTTTTGAAGCTGTATATCTCAAAATCTATCAACTTTTTTTGTATAGCATGCAATATTTTTTTATATAATTTTTATATATAATTTTTATATATAATTATATAATTTTTATATAATTTTTCTGCCAAAATTCTGTAGAATGTAAAAGTTCGGATCAGATTCCTTAATATAAAAAACAAATATACGCAAACTATATGACAATATTGGAGGCTGAATAATACGATCACGTCAAAATTACTTTTTTTCATGTATAAGCTTAAAAATACCTTGCATTAATAACTTGTTAATGGTTTAAAGGATTTTATTGATCGCAAATTTGGTAAAAAGTTATTTAAAATTAAAAAATTATCAAAAAATGAAGAATTGACATTTGTTGTATAATTGAAATTTTAATATATTAAACTGCAACTTCTTCACTTGTAGATTTTGGTATTTGCTATTTATTAATAATTTTATTGCAGAAGTTGTCAAAAAGTTTAATTGAAAAACAAGTAATAGAAACCTGAAAGTTATAACTTTTAACAAAGGCTAATAACTGCAGATAATTATTTTTAACTGTAAATATAACTGCAAATAACTACAAATAATAGTTATTAGCGTCTCAAACCCAACTAAATATTTTAGTTATTTGCAGTTATTTTCGAATACCATTTCCGCCAGCGTAGGCACTTAAATAAAAAACAAGTTGAAATTGCTTAATTTGAAGCAAAATTATGTAGAAAATAAGAATTTGAAGAATTTTAAGCTAAACCAAACAATAAATTTTTTATATTAAATTTTAGTTATAATTTCTCCAATTTTTTATTTTCTTGATAACTTTGCTCCAAATTAAGTAATTTCAGATTTATTTTTTTAAATCATATTTACTTAAACTTAGCTTTCTTTTGGTTTCTGATCCTAGTGTCTATTGCTATTAGTTTTGATCATATGCTATTATTTTTGAGTTATAAGCGATCAAAGTTAAAATATTTTTTATTGAAATTATTACTAGATGTCTGTAATACCTTCGTGAAAGTGGCCATTGGTAATAGTAATAACTTGGCTTTCTTCATATTTCTACATTACAAAAGACATACCGAAGTTACAATAAGATCCGTTTCCCAGAAGTCAAGTACTCCTCTTGTGAGTTGACGGTTGGTCAGCTGTCAAATTGAAATGCACACTTGTTTACTTTATATATTGTTTTTTTTTTTTATTATTATTATTATTTTAACGTCGCTCTTTTTATGCTCCCAAACCGGTGCTAATCAGCGACAGAGGTCACACGATGTCTTGGAGAAGAAAGCACTTGTTGAAAATACATTCGCCAGTGGTGCTTGTATCAATCGGCCGGAGCCGGGAATCGAACCTGGGACCTCCAGATTACGAGCCCGACGCCCTACCGACCGAGCCATCGCAGGCCTCACTTTATATATTGTATTATCATAGTCCGTTAACTTTTCTATTTATCAATATGTATAATTTTGGTGATATAATGGATTTAAATTGAGATATCTTATTATAAATTCTAGGAAATATCAATGGGTGATACGAGTTTTTTCTTTTACTTTCTTGTGTGACTAGTTAATATCTTTGCATCATTTTGTTTAATGCTTCACTTTATTACTCGATATGTTACTAGAAATGCATGATTTTCATTTGCTTTACCTGCTTGTGAGCTATTTTACATTGGTTGGATGCATGAGAGCATAAAAAGAGATGTCGAACTCATATTACAGGGATCTGCACCCAAAAATGTATCTAAAATATTAATTAAATCGATACAGACAAAATGACTGTTGATTTGATTTAAAAAAAATTTAATGAAAAAAATTTAATGAAAAAAATTTTGAAAAAAAATTGAAAAAAATTTTTTTAAATAATTATTGAGCAAACCAGTTTAATTTGTAATTATTAATCAGTGTGGGTACATTGTTGAAAACAGCCTGAGGGAATGGAGGACAGTATTATTATTTGAAAAATTTATTGTTTTGTTTAAAATATGATGTATAAATGGATGTAAAAATGGCGTCAGGAGGTGAAGAGCCTCCTGACAACGACGAAGAAGTTTTTTATAAATGTCATCCAAAAAGTAAAGTTAAAGTAGTTATTTGTTTAATATGTGAAAGTATTTATTATCACAAAAGTGATTATGTGAGAATAAAAAGTGGTATTACATTAAGCAGTTCGCTAATAATATGTCCGGAACATAAAGGACTAAACTTAACCTCAAAAAAATCAAATGAAGCAGCCTTTTGAATGACACAGCAAAGTATATTATAGCACAAATTAAATTATTACAAAGAACGCAGATACGAGAAGAATATCTAAATGATATAATAAACGAAACGAACAATATTGATTGCAATATTAATGATGAGCAGACTGAAACTGAAACTTTAAGAATTGAAAACACAATTAGTGGCAGAAATGAATGATAAGAATCAATTATTAAAAAGTGCTTTAGAACAGGAAAATTCAAACAAGATAGAATTTAAAAAACAAACATATTCTCAAGTTGTAAATAATGTACCACCTAAGCCAAAGAAACAAACTAATAGTTAAAAAGAAAAGGAAAGAAGATACTTTTGATCTAAAAAAACATGTAAATCACTATATGATAAAAAAGAAATCAATTCAAACAAAAAATATATTTATGAAAAGTGATGATGAAATTATAATTGATTACATGAATGAAACAGGCATTACAGAAGCTGAAAAAATATTAAAAGAAAAATTATCTAGTTTATGTGAAATTAAAAAAGAAGAGTTATTAAAACCCAAAGTGAAAATTATTGGTATACAGAATATAGAAAAAATGGATAAATTGTCTATTGAAAATGATATAAATGAAAGGAATTTTAAAGATTTCTCAACTGGCTGTAAAGTATTGCATATCTATGTAAATGAAAAATTAAAACAAGAAAGTTTAATAGTTGAAGTTACAATGAAATTTATAAAAAAATAAGAGAAAATAACTATAAAGTGTTCGTTGGATTTCAATACTGTAAAGTATACGATATAATAAATACAAGACCATGTTTGAAGTGCGGAGATTTGTCATAATAGTTACAAGTGCTTAAATGAAAAAATTTGTTTAAAGTGTTCAGGTCATCATTATACAATTGAATGTACACAAACCAGATAATCCTAATGAAATTGATAAAAAGATAAGAGAAAATAACTATAAAGTGTTCGTTGGATTTCAATACTGTAAAGTATACGATATAATAAATACAAGACCATGTTTGAAGTGCGGAAGATTTGGTCATAATAGTTACAAGTGCTTAAATGAAAAAATTTGTTTAAAGTGTTCAGGTCATCATTATACAATTGAATGTACACAAACAGATAATCTAAATTGTGTAAATTGTACGTTTCATAACCAAAAATATAAAATGAATTACGACTGCAAACACGTGGTTAATGATAGCATGTGCTGCCAAGTATTGAAAAATAGAATCAAGAAGGAATTAGGAAACACGGATTATCCTATGAGTCCGATAATACCAAGATATATCGGTAATATAGAGATCTTTCAAAATGTAACTAAGAAGAAAAGTATTTTGAAAACAAGAACATTAACATCGATTTCATCATTGACTTCTAATAAATAATATTTTAAGTAAATTTAAGAAATTCTAAATAAGTAAAAGATGGATAACTTTAATATTATTGATAACATGATTAATTGTAACGTATTAAAAGAAATTATCGTCAGCGATATCGACACTCTTAACAAATTTGCCAATTCAAATAAGAATTTTATACTATATGTTAATATACGAAGTTTGAATGCTAATTTCAATAAATTGGAAATTTTGATTAATCGTCTTGAAATTAAACCATTTATGGTCATTTGCGTAGAAACTTGATCACTTCAATATTATAAATATTTTAGTTTAAAAGGTTACAAAATTTATTATAACAATAGTCAAATTAATAGAGCAGATGGAGTTGTTATTTATATGGCTGAAGATATAACTGAGAATACAGACATTATTCAAATAGATAATTTAAGAATGTTGAATACAAACATAACCTCTAATCATGAAAAAACCATCGAAATCACTTCTTTATATAGATCGCATGATATTCATAAAGTAGAATTCTTAATGAGTATAAAAAAACTATTAAAATTAAAGAAAAATGTTGCTAATCATATTATTGTTGGAGATTTCAATATAGACATCTCTAGTCATGATAACATTAGTCAGGAATTTTTAAATAATTTTCTTGAATATGAGTACATACCATGTTTTCAAACTGGAACAAGATTAGCAAATACTAACACAATGGGTTCATGTATAGATAACTTCTTTATTAAAAATAGTAATGTAAATGTTAAGGCGGCTAAATTAACTGATTCATTTAGGGATCACTTTCCATTATTTTTATCAATAAAAAATATAAAACATAGTGGGAACTATAAATTGCGATCAAAAATTCGTTATGATAAACTTAATAAAATTGCTAAAAAACTTAATTGGAATCAGATATTATTCATGAAAGATCCATCATTGGCAATTAATTGTTTGATTGATAATATAAAGAAATGTATTAATAGTGCAACATTTAGAATTAATAATAAAAAATCAGATAAATTGAAACCAAGAAAATCTTGGATTACTAATAAGGGAATTATTGTTTCATGTAATAGAAAAGAAATGCTTTATAGAATTTGGATGATGGATATAAATAATTTTGATAAGGATGGAATATAAAAATTATGATAAAGTGCTAAACAGAGTAATTAAAGATGCAAAAATTAAATATGAATATGATGTGATTAAAAAAGCTATTAATAAACCAAAAATTTTATGGAATATAGTAAATCAAAAACTAGGTAAAAATACTAAAAAACAAGAGAAAATTACTGCTATCCTTGATAAATATAAAAATAGAATAACGAATACAGAGGATATTGCTAATGTTATGAATAATTACTTTACTGACATTGGTATTGAATTGAGAAATAAAATTCTTGAAATTGATAGTGTCGATATCCGGTTGCCTGATTTCAATGAAAAAACTATATTTATGATTCCGACAGATCCGATAGAAGTTTATAATATAATAAATGATTTTGAAATAAAAAATGGTGGTTCGGATAAAATCGACACTAGAACATTGAAGTCACTAATTAAATATATTTTGGATCCATTAGTTCACATTTTTAATTTATGCATAGAAAAATCTGTTTGGCCTGAATCACTTAAAAACGCAATGATTATACCAATTCATAAAAATGGTAGTAAGAAGAAAATTGAAAATTATAGACCAATTTCACTCATTTCTAATTTAGCAAAAATTTTAGGAAAAATAATATATATATAAGGATCTGTAAATTTTTCAAAGAGTGTAACATATTCTCAGAGAATCAATTTGGATTTATACAAAATAGAGGCACTAATGATGCCCTACAGAAAATCACCAATAAAATCTATAATAACTTGGACAACAGTAAACCTTTGGCTATAGCATTTCTAGACTTGGCGAAGGCTTTTGATACGGTAGATCATAACATATTACTGAATAAACTTTACAATTATGGAATTAGAGGTAATGCGGCACTTAAATTAATGTTTTCATATCTTACTAATAGACAGCAGATAGTAAGAATTGATGATACTGTAAATCATAATAATATTGTTAAAACAGGCGTTCCTCAAGGAACTATACTTGGACCTTTGCTTTTTATAATATATGTAAACGACATGTTAAAAGAAAATATAATTTCATATGCAGATAATACAGCATTAATTGTTACCGAAGATACTTGGGAAAAAGTCAAAAATAAGATGAATATTGAATTGAACTGGATTGCAAATTGGTTAGCCTTAATCAAGTTATCTTTAAATATAGAAAAGTCAACATATATTACATTTGGAAATTATATAGATAGCGTTCCAGATTATGAAAATGATAATTATGATATCCAAATTAATAACAATAAGCTAAAAAGAGTGAAAAATATCAAATATCTAGGCTTAATATTTGATTATAGAATGGATTGGTCTTTACATATAGAATATTTAGTTAATAAAACTAAATTTTCATTTTTCATAAACTTGCAAATTATATGAATATAACAACACTTAAAATGTTATATTATGCACTGTTCAATAGTGTTATTAGTTATGGTATTATTGCATGGGGTGGTGCGTATATGAATAGTATAAGTTTGCTGCATAATTTACAAAAGAAAATATTAAAAATAATAAATAAAAATAAATTTATAACTAAAGATTACCCGTTAAATATATAACAATTATATGCGTTAAATTGTTTATCATATCATTATAATAGTTTAAGTAATTTGTTTATGTCTTCGAACAGCATAACTACAAATAAGAATCTACCTATTCCAAGATTCAAAAAAACTGTTAGCAAAAAAAATAGTTATATCAAAGCTATAGGTTTGTTTAATAAGCTACCAATTAGTCTAAAAGAATTAAATAAGAAAAACAAAAAGATAAAATTGAAAGACTGGATAGTTAATAATATTTAAAAAATATCTATACAAATTTTATTTATAAATTGAATCTTAATTATGATTGTTTTGTTTAATGTTGCCTTAGTGATTTTATGAGTTTAGTAGCCTCTTTATGGATGTTATATATTATATATTGAAAGAATTTAACTATGACATTTTAGTATGTAAGTATTATGTAATTTTAGTATATAAGTCTTAGATACTTTAGTATCTTGCCAGTTCCACCAACAGATATGTGCATTATATCTCTGTGGGGAATTCTATGTAATTCTAAGGAATTCTATGTATTTCTGATACTGGTTAATAAATAAATAAATAAATAAATAAATAAATAACAACGTAAAATTTTTGTATGATTTGCTAAAATATATTTGCATGATTTTTTTTTGCTTTATTTTCTTTTCAAATTACAGGGATCTGCACCAAAAAATGTGATACAAATAGTACAAATGACTTAAAACATGAGGGAGAGTCTGATAGTTTGACTTCTTAAAAAAAATTATTTAAGTTATTAATAAATTATTAAATTTTTTATTCTTAAATAATTTATTATAATATATGAGTATGCGCGTGGAAAAAGGACATAACTCTAAAAACGTCGTTTGAGAAAATCAAGAAAAACAATTTTACTTAATATTAATCAATAATAATTATAAAATTTTTGTATAGTTTTATAGCAATTACATATATATACGGATAATTTTTCTGTGACTTATATTTTCTGTACATATAAAGAATAATTCCAACATTCATTTTTACTCATAATCTGAAAAAAGGCGTAACTCGAGTTCAGAGAAGTTCAGTTTTGACTTCATGCATCATTTTGTAAGCATAAGCTTAAGAATTCATTTTTCTTAAAAGTATCCAATTTTTTTAACACTTGAATAGTACATTCACTATTACTTTCTATTCTTGTTTGGTTAGCTTCTTCATTATCTATAATATATAATTGACCATATTTTCTTTATTGATCATTGGCATGCAATGCATTGTGATAAATTTGACCACAAATTCGTATTACTGATGGACCTTTACCAAGGAGTTTCTGTAGTGAAGCACCAAATCTAACAAAAACAAGTGCATTATATGAGATCAAATATTTTTCATAGTCTTTACTGTCAGTAGAATTTTCCATTGTCATTTGTTTCATTTCATTAGGATAGTCAACATCAGTAGGTAATTTTAATTTTTCTTTATGAAAACAAATTTTTAATTTTTTATCTGCCGTTAATTGTAATGGAAAATGTTTTGCATTGCAATATTCACAAATTAATTTTAATTCACCAATATAATTCTCTTCTATTGAATTTTAATTAACCCTTTATGTCATGCTGTTTTCTACTGCATATTTTGATCTGAAATTTTGTACTCGGGGGTTTTTAAGGTCGCTGATCACGAATCTGAGGTTATATATTTTTTCTTTTTCTCCCAGAGCTGTACTCTACCTCATGTCAACCACTTCAAATTGAAATGAGTACGAAGTAGTTTCTTTATTTGCCGCTAGGTGTGAGATAAGCTGCTTTTTTTATTATTATTATTTTAACGTCGCTCTTTTTATACTCCCAAACCAGTACTAATTAGCGACAGAGGTCATACGATGTCTTGGTGAAGAAAGCACTTCTTGAAAATACATTCGCCAGTGATGCCTTGTATCAACCGAGCCATCGCAGGACTCAAGCTGCATTTTTATTGACTGTCTTTTCAGAATAATTTGAGAAATTGCTTCTCATCGTGTACCTTTAATCTACACATCATTCAATTTTTTCCAGGATTTTTTTTACATTCTTTTTATTATTTTCATCAAAGAAACATAAAAGCAATCTCAAAGTTTTGTATCAGCGGCCCCGAAAACCCCCAAATACGAATATTTAGACTAACATACAATAAAGTTTGATTGGTTTGTCGAAATGATTAGCTCAATTTCACACATTTTTCCGCCATCTTCGACCCGCCATTTTGAATTTTATAAATTTTAACCTCAGATTCATGTTCAGCGACCCCATAAAACGCCCGAGTACAAAATTTCAGACCAAAATATGCAGTAGAACATTTTTGGAGGTTTAAAAAGGTACGTGGTACTCTGGCAGTGCCACTGTGACTCAACGGGTTAAAATCAGTATTACATATAAATGAAATATTATTATTTGGTTTAATATAACAATTGTAACTTATTCCTTTATTCATTTCTATTTGTTGTGACAATGTGCTTTGCACATGTCAAAAGCGAGCTATCGAACCCACACCGAACACCTACCTACCCATATATAATTCCCTACACCTACCTACTCGCACAGTAAATAAGTCCTACCTACCCTCACAGACTAAAACCCCATCCCAAGCACGGCACACATAAAACACTTGGCCTTGACGTTGAAGGCCAGGGCGAGCTCAGAATCTCAGGTGGGCTCCTCCGAGTCGGACACTGCACGCAGGATACTAAAAGGGAGGCGATCACCAGGAAGCCTCAAGGTCTCTCCGAAGCCTCACAGTACAGCAGTCAAGGCGATGAGGTAGTATCCAGGCAGGAAGCAGAAGAACCTCCAACGCCAAGCAAGATACAGCTATAAACAAGATACTTAATAAGAGCAAATACGCATTAAGAGGGTAAGGAGTAAGGAAGAGGATAAACAGCAATCGGCAGAAGACAAAGATAAGGGAATACATATACAGCTGTATATAATCACTACAGCTGTACAAGGAACACCATAGGACAAAGTGAGGTTAGGTCGTTGTACACAAACAACGTGCACAGCCGACCTCTTAGTTAAGCACTCAAACAGATACGCATATTTGCGTAAACCTCACGACCAAGTAATTACCTGGAGGCGTCGACGGAGCGGCTATCCATCAGCGAGGTCGTCGTCGAGGAGAGAGGGGTGACTCGGCCTCGAGCAGCAAGCGGCGGCGGGTGAGCTTCGTACCTGAAACTCATGCCGTACCAATTAGATGAATACAGATAATAAGGAACGAATTATTAGTTACCTGGGAAGAGGTTGTACCGCATCTCCGAGACGGCAGCAGCACCAGGTCATCATCACCATACAGCCGAGTTATACCGATACAGCCTAAACACAGCGGCACTCGACTCGCTCGCGAGACGCGAGATCGAGGTACCGCGCACGAGTACGTACTGCGCAGGCGCGCGGTACGAACACGGAGCTCTCGAGCACGCCGAGAGCAGAGCTCTATGGTCTGCCGTCCTGAACGGATACATTCGAGTCGCGAGAGGTCGAATCTTCCTGGTGTACCGGATATTTGAGAAATAGCAAGCGTGTGTGATAGAGAGAAAGAGAGAGAGAGAGAAATTGATTGATTGATTGAAATCTTTATTTAGTATGTGGGGCTATGCCCCGTATACACAGTGATTTGCCGCTGAGGTACAATAACAATATACAACGATAGAATAAATAATAAAATGAACAATAAAATAACAAAAAATTAAAAAATAAAGATAAAAATAAGAATAGAAATAAAAATAAAAATAAAAATAAGATAAAAAGATATATCGCCTAATCCTCCATTAACGCAGCAATAAAATTTTTAAAAATAACAAAATAAAATAGAAACATAATATAAATTTACAATGTAGTTAAATAAATAGTATAAAATAACAATAAATAATAAATAAAATAGCTTTCACGCTTTTACAATGGTAGATAATACGCAAGGATGTACAATAAAACAAAAATACATAATGCAACGCATCGCAACGCTATGGAATAACAGAATAATTAAATAAATAAGAAATAAATAGGAATAAATACTTAAAACGACGGTAAGGGAGGGCAAGTTATACTCTCTTCATTGACTCTTTTGTCCCAGGCTCGTCGGTCAAGCTCGCGAAGGTGAGACATGAGGTGTGATTTGAATGACGATAATGACAATGGGTCGAAATCTGTGTGTGGAAGTTGGTTAATGAGTCTTGTTGCTGTGATTAAGAATGAGCTATTTAAGGCCTCCGTTCTTGGAGGAAGGAAAGAAAGGGAAACAGGGGGATGTCGTGATGATGAACGAACGGAATGAAGATTATTAGAGCGTTGAGTGAAATGAGAAGCGAGATAGCCGGAGAATTGTGAGCTATGATATTATATGCGCATGAACCAATAAAGAACGACCTCCTGAGCTCAACCGACAACCACCCCAATTCTAGGCGATAGGGAGTGACGTGGCCCCTCCACGGTATGTTTCTCCACACGAAGAGAGAGAGAGAGAGAGAGAGAGAGAGAGAGAGAGCGACAGCTTCCCGACCAAGCGTCCCGGATTCTTCGCAAAGGTTGGTGTGTGTGAATACCTCTCTCTGCCGACGGTACCGCTGAGTACCGAATTACGTGTGTGCGAGATCCTGGTCCCATCCTTCCCCTTCCTCTCCCTTACAGCGAACCGGGATATCAACAGCGGAGCACAGCTCCAAGTAATTAGCGATAACCCGCGAGTTATCGGATTAGTTGTCGCGTAATAACGCGGCTAGCGCCCACCCTATAATTATTATTTTTTATAATAAATACCTATTTTATTTATATTAATTTCTGACCCTCATTAACCTGCACCCTGATTCCCAGTGCAGCGTTACATTGTGTAGCTTTATTATGTTTCATCAATAATTCTTTTGGTTTTATATTTGTTTGATAAAATAGCTTCTTTTTTACTAATATTTCTTTCTTATTTTTTATATATATTCCATTTTATTATATATTAAATATTTATTAAATATATGTATTAGCTTTGTCGTTTAATGCTTTCTTCAAACAACTTTTTATTGTTTACTGATTCATTTGGTATTTTGCAATTCTCATTTTCCTTTTTTCTTCGTAATTTACTTTTTATAATAAAATCTTTTACTTATTTTAAAATTTGAATTTTTCAACTATTGGAAAATTTGTGAATTTATTGCTTGTTTACACTATAAGTTATATCATAAATGAATTTATTGATCTCCACAAGCCAAAGACTATTGCTCACAACTCAGTAAGGCGGACTGTATTAATACCAGCCACTTAACTCACAGGATGAGTGTTTGAAAAAAGCCCAAGACAAGCTAAGTCAAAATAAAAAATTTAATTGATTGTAGTATAAAATTAAAAAAACGGAAAACAACAAAAGAAAGGAAAAGAAAATTTATTGTATTTCGCCCTGAGTATGCCTGGTAGGCTCATCAGTAGAGTCCAGGTATCCCGTCTCTAGATACAGATGAATGATATAATATAAAAATTTTGAAAAGCAGCTCTATTCCGACGAGGAAGACATGGGGTATATATGGCCTACCAATAGCAAACTTTAGTAAGTGCCACATATTAACAGGTAGCACCCTAACGCACTTATGTCTTAAATTAAATTAATAGAACTAATGTCTTAAACGTGAAAACGTCAGAATATTGCCATATAAAGCATTTTGTGATCCAATGCCATATAATTTTAAAATTTGAATTTTTTCAACTATTGGATAATTCGTGAATCTATTGCTTCTAAATATTATTTATATTATATTATTGCTAAAAATTCAAATTCCTTATTGTTGTTATAATATTTTTTTTGGGCTGAAATATTTTTTTCTGTTTGTAATTTTCTTTTTTCATCGTTTTTTCTTTATAATTCTCTTTTGTTGTTAATAATAATTGTTCGTTATTATTCAGTACTGCTGTATTCGTGTTGTTATTTTGTATAACAAATGTTAATTTCTGTTTAGTTATATCTTTATTTATTTTATTATTATCTTCTATGGAAATTATATCATTTTGGTTTTCTTTCGAATTAGTTAAAGCATTTTCTTCAATTGCAGTATGGTACTGTTTTGTGTATTGTAATTTTATATTACTAATATTTGCTCCCTCTCTAATTTGCTGCATTGATTTTTTTATTGTTTATATTTTTTTTTAGGTTGCGATACTTTTATTTTTTTACTTTTCTTTCTTGTAAGATTTTACAGCCAAATACTCAGTATCACTCACACAGCACAGAATGTTTTTAAGGTTTCTAAGGAACGTTTGAAAACTTTAAAATGTTTTTAACATCATCCATTTCCCACCACCAGATGCAGACGACTATCTCTCCACACTAGTTGGAGAGATCGTCGTTTCTTTTCTATATATATAGCCGCAGAACATCTTGCTGGCGTTGCGGTTCATCTTGCGATAGGCGTCTAAGGTAAGATCGCCAGTTCCTTACTGAGGAGTCCAAGCTGGAGATCGAGGATAAAACGCCTTTAATATTTTTAAAAGGCCGTACTCTGGGAAATTCCACCAACCACAGTGGACTAAGAGTACAATAGGCCCACTTTATTCTAAAGTAAAGTATTTCGTTCGGTGAGACCAAATTATATACACATAGATATTTACGAACGATAAATTCATTTTGTTTCATTTCAAGAAATGTTTTAAGAATGTTATAAATATCTTTTGTGCCAGCTTCAGGTGTATAACATACATCTAATTTATGCTTTCAAAAGTGTTCCTGAGATGTTTTTCAGAAACTGTCTGAAAAATATCGTATGAATATTAATTTAAACTTTTTGAAAATATTTATTCGCACACTTTTTGGATGCCTATAAACATTCGTAAAAAACCTATTTAATACGTTTTTTGTAATATTTTAAAGAATGTTTTAAGGTTGTTATAAATACGTTTTGTTTATGGTTACCTACTTCTTAGAAACTTTTTTAAAAATATTATATATAAGTATTTATATAAAGCTGTTTATAACATACATCTTAAAAGATTGCTAAATATTTGTTTAAAAGGTTTGCTTAAAATAATTGATTATTTTATTAATTAACTAAATTATTATTAGTATTTAATAAAGTACAATATACAACAATATAAAATAAAGCTAAATTTGACTAGTGAGTAGTACATAAACCATTTTAAAACTTTATTTTAAGTTTATATAAACTCTATACAAATTACAATGTTGTTTGAATGTTTGACAAACTTGATAAATGATAAAAATTACCATTTTTATAGGAAAGCGTAACAGAACTATAGTATATATTAATAGATATTTAGTTAATTTTACTATAAAAAATAGTAATTTTTTCATTTATCAACTCTGTCTCTCAATTAACAAACAACATTGCAATTTTTACTCGAACTTTTTTCTCCGTATTTAATTGTATGTGAACCTATAAAAACGGTATGAATCATTTTTTAATAAAGTTCGTTAATTATGTTTATTTTCTTTTCACAATGTACACATAATAATGAGTAAAAATTAACAAATAATTAAATTACATGTATTTGTATAAGGTTAAGCTATTTATTCATTGATATGCATGCCAATTCGGTAGTAGTTTTACATTTTTTACATTTTAAAAAATTATATTATGTTGTAAGCAACAGAAAGTATAGTTCTATTAAGGGGATGTAATCCCCAAATTACAGAAACCTACTTAAAAATTCCCAAAAAAACTAGTAGCACTAAATATCTGAAAAAAATCACACATACTGTTAAAAGCAAACGTTACAGAACGATTTTTTCAAAATAATTTAAAATGAATTATATAGAACTAACCATTTTTTGATCGGTAATATATGGCTATAAAACAATGGTCCTCGGCTGCTCAAACATCTCGTTCATTCATCCTAAAAAAATTCGAAAAAATTCATAGACTATCTTCAATGCAAATACAAGACCGTTACGTAACGTTTTTTTCGATGAAGCACACTGTTTGTTTAAGAAAAAATAAATAGTGTTACTAAAAATATAATTTTTCTCGCCCAGGCAAAAGTTTTTAAATTAATATAGAAATTTTGTCGGTCTTGCTGAGCTAACGTCTAACGACTCTAAGAAGTCCAAGTTGCTCACACATAAACTAAAAGGAGAAAGAAGAAGCAAATAAAATACTAAGTTGTAAAATTGAAAATATTTTAAATAAGGAAGAAAGAAAGAAATTTTAAGTCTATGTGTTTCGTCTTGGGGCCGTCCGCCAGAACTCATCAGTGGGGCGCAGACAGTCCCTATCCCAGACACACAAGACGATATTATGGAATCAAAATAATGATAAATTTAAATTTCGGTATCGTAAGAACGAATGAACGGAGCCTATATAAGTCCACATAAGGTGGGAAATCTGATTGTGGATGGAATAGCGCCCCCTAACATCAGAGTGTGTACTATGGACACAATTTTAAACCAAAGTCCTATTATTATTAAAAATATAATTTTTCTCGCCCAGCCAAAAGTTTTTAAAATTATATAGAAATTTTGTCGATCTTGCTGAGCTAACGTCTAACGACTCTAAGAACTCCAAGTTGCTCGCTCGAAAACTCTGATGTTAGGGGGCGCTATTCCATCCACAATCACATTTTCCACCTTATGTGTACTTATATAGGCTCCGTTCATTCGTTCTTACAATACCAAAATTTAAGTTTATCATTATTTTGATTCCATAATATTGTCTTGGGTCTGGGGCAGGGACTGTCTGCGCCTCACTGATGAGTTCTGGCGGACGGTCCCAAGACGAAACACATAGACTTAAAATTTCTGTCTTTCTTATTTAAAATTTTTTCAATTTTATAACTTAGTATTTTATTTGCTTCTTCTTTCTCCTTTTGGTTTATATCTGGCGGCTTGTGGCCTTCATAATGTTGTCCTCGGGATTGATTGTGATTTTCGAATTATCAGAATTAGTATATAAGTCTCACTAGTGTATAGGACTCCCTTCGGGGAGGTCCTCGTTTTCTTTTCAACATGTAAAGTGGAGGGTTGTGTGAAGGTGTGCGATATTGATGGAGAATTGTGTTCAAACCAATATGCAAACTTAACATCTCTGCGCCTTTTTTATTGCCTTGAAAAGGGACGGTTAAAAAAACGTCCGAAACGTCGGCACAAAATAAAAAACTGAGTTCGTGGAGATCAATCGAAGTTTTATTATTTTTTACATGAAAAATACATATGAAAAATGTATTTGAAAAATATACGTGAAATAAGCACGTGGAAAATATACAAAAATAACTACGTGTAATGAACGTAAATCTCCTTACCTGGGTACTATTACCCTGTCAAAGTAACCACTCATTCATGTGGAAATCTCCAAATCACTAATATAAGAAATTAAAAGAATATTAGGCGTAGCTATACAGTACATAGCAACATTTATCGATACTAATTATTTCATGAAATAACTGTGAAGAGGCGTGCTTTTTTCGTTTCACTCACAAGTTTTTTTCATAAAATTCTTACAAAACCCTAATTCCTTTACTCTAACACTTTTCCCTACTCTTTTATATCCTTTACAAATAGTTCATAAAATAAAACCTATATTTTATTTATTTAAACACCTTAGAAACCTTTGATAAGGTGAAATTTAACCGTTACCTGTCATAATCATTTTCCTTTCACTTCTATTATTTGTTCTAACTTTGGTTTAAATCAAGACTCCATCTTAGGTCAGATTTTGATGAAAAGATGATAGTATAGAGATTCTACTGATCCAAGATGATGCATGTATGTCTGATCGTACAGGCCAAACTCAAAACTTATATATTAGGCTCTTGACAGCTAATACCACAGTTGCAAATTAGGTAATTATTTAAATGGCAACAAATTCTAATTAGTATTAACAAACTTTTTTTTAATATGTAATACAAAAAATCAACCCATTTAAAAAATATAAATATAAAAATATAAAGTAATTTTTTCAACTGCTATAACTTTAGTGCATATTCATTGATTCATCCAAAATTTTTTTTTACATATTCTGGAACATATTCCCAGACTATATTTAACTTTTTCAACATTTTAAAATTATGAACTGCTTACTTGACGTGAAATCACCCGTATGTATATATATATATATATATATATATATATATATATATATATATTAATTTATTTATTTATTTATAATTTAGTAAAATTAGCTATAATTTTTGTCTAGGATTCGTCTTCTACTGACTGAACTGATGACTTTAACGATAAATGGTGTACAAATGATGCTAATTCACAAAGTCGATTTTGTGATTGGAATAGCAGTGATACAAGTAGTTCTTCTGATGAAGGCGTACATTTTAAAAAATTGAAAGAGGTTATCCGCAGCGATGATTATATTAACATAAGAATTTCGTTTCAAAAATCTGATTTATTATATGCTGCTCTGAAATATAGTGATACCTATGAATTAAATCAGTCAGGAACAGAAGATATTTTTTAATTGATCAATTGCATCTTGCAACAGAAAATATTACCAGAATCGCGTTATTTATTTGATCAATCGTTTACTTCAAAAGAAGCAATAGAATATCATGGTATATGTTACAATTGTAAAACATATATACGACCATATACCCACACTGATCGAAGTCTCGTCTGTGATGTTTGTGATGAAGTTACTTTATTGAAAAGTCCTGTATATCGTGATTTTTTTATAATTATAAATATTGAAAATAATGTAATTTATTTACTTCAGCAAAATATAAAGCATTTAAAAGAGGTATTTCAAGATAGGATAAGAGATATAAATATATTTGGTGATTTTACTGACGGTTTGTTATATAAACAATTTTTAAGGTCATTACCTCAGGATGAAAGGATAAATTTTGTAACAGCACATTTAATACTGATGGCACATCTGTCTTTGAAAGTTCAGGGATTGATACAATTTGATGGTTACTATGGATGCAACTGGTGTTTACATCCTGGCGAATACAATGAAACAATGCAAGGAGGTAGTATAAAATATACCTTACAAAAAAATTTACCAAGAAAAAGAACACAAAATGAAACATTACAATATAGGGAACGAAGCTTAACCTGTCGACTTCCCGTTTATGGAGTGAAAAGTCCTTCACGTTTAATACTTCCCAACAATTTTAATATTATTGATGGATTTGTACCCGATGACAATTCTTATCATATTGGATTTAAAATAGAAACATGTCATATTCGTTGTGTGAGGAAGAAATTAATTCTATTAATAATATAATTATAAACCTACCCCAATAGACATATGATTGCAAATTGACAGCAACTTTGCAAAAAAATTTGTACCTGTTTATCCAAAATTTGCGTCAATGTAAGTCCTTATTTATTATAAATTTGCTTCAAATCATTTACATGAAAATAGTGACAGCAACTTTATATAAATTTAAAGTCAATTGTTGCATAAAATTATTACTTTTTAAATAGCAAGTATTGCCATAAATGTGCTTTTATTTTGTTGAAATAATATTTTAAGTAAATATAATAGAATACTTATATTATTTTTGTGCAACTAGATCGCACGTCGCATCGCCACAACTAGTAAATGTGTGAGACTCTTAAAATTGCAAAAAAAGTAACAAAACTTGAAATACTTCACAAAAACACAGATTTTCTTGAATAAAAAATACATTGAAATTATTATTTTCATGATTGCAAAATAGCAACAAATTATCATCAAATCTTGTTGCAATATACTGCACTATGTAAGCATTTACTGATTTAATTTTGCTACCAATTTGCTGAAAAAGAATTTCTCAGATTATGATATATTTCTTAGCAAATATATACCAAAATTATATCAACTCGTGCAGCAGAGTTAAATAACAAATTAATCTAAATCTGCGTCCTTATTCGTTAGCAAATTTATAGCAATTATTAAATTACACGTCACTATTATGTAATGTCTTGTTAGCAAGTTTAACACAAGCTGTTTTCAAAAAATGTGTAGCAAGTTTTAACGAAGTTTTGTCTGTGCAACTCTGTCTATTGGGGTAAAAGTTCCAAATCAATTAACTCGATTATCTCAAGGAGTACAGAGAGAAATTGGTGTAAAGCATGTGAATGGGAAAATTGGATTTTATTCTACAGCATTCCAGTAATGTTAAGCTTTCCTCATCTGTTAATTTATATTCAACATTGGTCTTTATTAGTAGAAGCATTTTATTTATTAAATCAAAAAATCATTGATCATGCTTTCGTAGAAACTGCTCATGAACTATTAAAAAAATTTGTATTTTGTACAGAAGTATATTATACAAGAAATGCCATAACGTATAACATTCACCAATTATTGCACTTATCGCAGAGTGTTCTTAATTGGAGATCGTTATGGGTGCATAGTGGTTATACTTATGAAAGCGGCAATGGTCGACTGTTACAAAAAATACATGCTGCAAAAGGAGTAATTCACAAAATATGCAGATTAATCAATGCAGTTCAAATCGAATGTTTATTACGTCAACATATGACTACTAAATTATATTCACCCTGCTGCGAAAGTACAGGTGATAATCAGCTGATTTTCATTTGATTATCATGCCAAAATCACAGCTGATTTTCAGATGATTATCACCTGATTTTTAGGTGAAAATCATGTAACCATTGAAAAAAATAAACTTGATATATTCTATACTCTAGTAATTAAATATTTGAATAAAATTTTTATTAACATTGAACTAATCAAGTTTCTCACTTATATAATCCTATATTAAATTAAGGAGGATCCCGTTTCCGTTTCTCCGGTTCTCCGGTTTTGAGATGTGACTATTTTATTCTTAATTAGAAGATCAGCTTTATGATTCTGGAAAATTTTTTTTCACATTTAGACAGGATGGCAAGTAGATTTTCCAGTAGACGATGCGAATATGACCTCGAGGTCACCCTGATCACCTGGACATCGTCTCCAAGAAGCGACACTCTTTTTCTCATATTCAGACATTTTGACATGCAGGCTTTCCAGTAGATGATGTCCGGATGACCTAGAGGTTACCCTGACCACCTGGACATCGTCTCCAATAAGCGACACTCTTTTTCTCATATTCAGACATTTTGACATGCAGGCTTTCCAGTAGATGATGTCCGGATGACCTGGAGATCACCCTGGCCACCTGGACATCGTCTCCAAGAAGCGACACTCTTTTTCTCATATTCAGACATTTTGACATGCAGGCTTTCCAGTAGATGATGTCCGGAGGACCTAGATGATAGCTAGATTCTTACTTTTAGTTTTAATTTGATAACTAGCCAAATTGCTCGCTTCGCTCGCAGTTAAATATTATTCTTAACATAATATTTCTTTACCATCAAATTACAATATAATGTAATATTCAAAAAATTATTTTTTAAAATTTATTTATTAATATAATTTATAGTACTAGTAATTAAATAAATATTACAATTATATAATTTGTTAGGATAAATCCGTAATAACTAATAAAAGAATGATCATTTTTACTATTTATATCAATAACAATTTTTGTTATTCTCAATAATTAATTCTAATCTTATTATTTACATTAATACCTGATAAACTGTGTATGATTCAAAATAGATCGATTCATATTAATAAATTATTAATTATAACATTCTAATTAGAATTTAAAATACCACATGTACTAGGATGACAAATATTAGAAGTTCAAATAAAAATAACGATTTGTTTTTACAATTTTTGATATATTATTTTGTATATATATATATATATATATCCCCATTAAAAAATCTCACTGGAGATCTCGGATCAAATCCCAGGTAAGATCTCATACCAAAAACTCATTTCAGCAATTTTTCGTTCATTACACGTTTCAAACCTTTTTCTGTCGATTGATAACTCGCACTCTATCACTCTCTCCCTCATTCTCTCTCTCGCTCTCTCTCTCTCTCTCTCTCTCTCTCTCTCTCTCACTCTCACTCTCTCTCACTCTCTCTGTAACTCATTCTCACTCACTCTCTCTTTATATTTTATATTTTATTTTATATTTTATGTTGTTATTGCTATGTTTACTTTACTGTTTTTATTTCTTTATATGTTAGTATATTTTTATTCTATTTTTATTGTTATTATTTTTACATATTTATTCAATTATCTATTTATATGTTTATCTGTGTATTTATGATCTCATGTTACTTTGTTATATGTTCTCTAGCGTGATGAGTGTTTCGTTTTGATTACTTTTATATTTACGCTGTATTTTATTTTATTTTAGTTTATTTGTTACTGCGGCGATTATATTCATAATATGTATACGAGGATTTTTCCCCGTAATACCAAAAAAAGATTCTATCTATCTCATTCCCTCTCCCATTCTTCCACTCACTTTCTAACTCTCTCCCTCAATCTCCCTCTCTCTCCCTCACACTCCCTCATTCTTAATGTCTCACACTCTCATACTCTCTCATTCTCTCTCATTCTCTCTCTCATTCTCTCTCTTTCTCTCTCATTTTCACTATCTGCCTATCTGACTCTCTATCTCTTCCTCTCACTGTCCTGTCGCTCTGTCTCATTCTCTCTCACGCCAAGATGATGTTTGTCGGACGGATGGACGGACATTATAATTTATCGTTTTCTTTTAATATCAGTTGATAATAATAATAATATTAATAATTTTTTGTCAGTAATATGAAGCATTAACTTACGTACATTAACACATATTTATCATAAAATATATATGTTTTAAGTATTTTTCGCAAGAATTGGGGAATTTTTACAAAATCGCTCAAAAAGATAACTAATATAATGTAGATTTTCAGTTATACTCATAGTCAGCGATCTCAAAAACCCCTATATACCATAAAACCTGTACCGTATGTAAAAAATACCATCTGAAAGTTTGGACACTCCTGCCACGATATCTGTTTCTCAAAGACCATTCCAAAAAGCGTTTCTTCTAGCAAATAATTCTGAAAATTTGGCATTTTTTTCAGAAAAATTATTTATAACTTTTTTTAAAAAGAATTTGACACTAATGCTTATAACGGCATTCGAAAGAGCAGAAAGAATACTTTGGAAATGTATTAAAAAAGTGTTCATCTGGGCCGAAAAAGGTTAAGTGGCGCAATTTCTCATTACTTAAGATTATGAACTATGCATTATTATTTAGTATTTATAAATAGAATATTAAATTTATATTAATTATATTTAGTTCACTAAATTAATTTGTTTTTAACCAAAACACTAAATTTTTTATGTTCTTTCAACGATCTACTTCTTACTTTTGATACTTTTCTTTTTTTAAACCTTTTAAGCTCAAATTTTTCCTGTTAAAAAATATACCCTAACACAAAATCTCACGTGAGAAATTTTAACGATCGAAAATATTTCTAAAAATCGAAAATATACTTAAAACGCTTTGAAACCTTGATTTTTGAACTCATCTGGGGGGTGTTATCACTTAATAAGTGACTCACTATATACATAAATTGATTTCCTATTATTTGAGAAGTTTAAGCAGCGGTCCAGCAGGCATGAGATTTTGGCATGAGATCTCACGTGAGATTTTGTAATAGGGTAGAAATGTATTAATTCCACATTGTTATTTATTAATTAATTAATAGAAAAAACTAAGAGAAATCATTTTTCATTATAATCTGTTTCAACAAATTGTGCCTAAAAAATTTATTTTTTTATTTTTGCATGTGTTGTATTAGAGCTTGAATGATATATAATTATCTAAAAATAGAGACAAAATACTCTTAAGATATCATATAATAATATGAGTACAATATTATAGAATTAAATGGTTTATGAGTATTCCTAAAAAATTGACATTTCCGAAAAATTAGTCAATTTTAGTTTTTTTCCGATAAAAAACAATTCTAAAAATATTTAAAAAATATTTTTTTTTAATCAAGAAAGTAGACACTATAATCTTTCAATTACGATATTGTGAGTTAAAAAATATTCGTTAGAATATTATTTGCGATTTATCCAAATTATGTTATATGAGAGTAACGCAGAGCGTAAAAGTTTTAAATTAATTTGGCTACCCGTACTTTTCTTACTACCGTTAAAAAGTACAAGTATTTAACTTTAATACCTCATTTTTACATTAATATATGCAGAGTTTCTATACACTGAAGCTTTAATTAAAAAAAAATGACTTCCTTACGATAATTTTTACCTAAAGTATTGATATTCGAATTTGCGCCTTTTTTGGCCAAAAGTAAGTGTTGCGTTAATTTTATTTGCATTACATTTTTTTAAATGAATAAAATACGTAAATTTATAGATTTTTTGCAGATAATCGTGTTTTTGAGCTTGACACCATATTTGGATACTACTAAATCATTGGATCTAGTGGCATACGGCTATACTAAATAATAAAATGGTGACCACCAAAATAGTCATGTTTGCTCATAATAAAATTTAATAAGGGTACACTTTGCAAATACATTTAAATTATACTAATTAACCTACCAGTTTAGTATAGGCATTTATGCTTCCAAATCCAACGATTTAACACGAACTGAATAAGGTATCACGCTCGACAACATGATAACTTACAAAAAATTCTCAATTTTTTCGCATTTTAATTTGCTTAAACAATTGTGTTGCAATAACGGATACATATATCGAAAATATGTCCGAATTTCGAAAAAAAAAACGGAAAAAATTCATCAGAAATGATATTTTTAAATGGATCCGTTGATTTTTCCTTTAAGAAGCAGATCATTAAACGAAAAAAACAATTTGGGGCGTTTTGGTTAAAACTACTTTTTTATAAATACTATTATTACTAATTTATATGTTTCCAGATTTACAAAGTATTAAACTACAACGTTTTAATAATACCAATCAAAAGAAACGTCATTCATAGTTATAATTTTAATAAAAAAGAATTGAATTTCAATGCAGCAGAAATGAAAATAATAGAACAAAAAATAATGAACTTATATAATACAGATAAAATATAGTTTGCCTTGATCCTATTACTCCAATGGAAATAGACTATGAAATCCCAACTTATAGTTCTCTTTGTCAAGAAAATAAAACTAAACAATTAAATGATATAGAAGAAAAACAACTAAAAAGAAAACAGCGAAACATGTTGAAAAGGCAAACAATGAATAGTGACGAAATTAAAAATGAACTAGAAAAAGAAGCATTGCGAAAAAAAGATGCTTATAATAAAAGTAAAATTACTAACGATGGCAAAATACAAGAAAAAATACTAAAGAAAAAACATCAAACCAGGTTGAAAAGGCAAACAATGAACGATGACCATTTAAAAAATGATCGAGAAAAAGAAGCACTGCGAAAAAAAAGCTTATTATAATAACGACAGTGGCCAATGTAATAAAAAAGAAAATAAAAAATTGAAAAGATATTTATTAAACAAGGATAAAAAAAAAGATAAACATAAAAAAAAAGATATGGCTGCAACATATTACATTGTGAATAAGTAAAAAAATTATATTCATTACATCAAGTATAAGAAAAAATTAAAAAATGGAAATATGAGAAAAAGCATTGTAATATTATATACTACTACTAAATCATTAAAGTAAATATACAGAATAATGAATAAATGTTTGCGCTGAAGATCGTCAAAATATGATCGAATTTCGGCTGCAACATATCACATTGTGAATAAGTAAAAGAATATATTCATTCCATCAAGTATAAAAAATATTAAAAAATGAATATATTACTACTACTGAAACATTAAATTAAAATTAAATACATAAAATAACTAATAAATGCTTGTGCTGAACATCGTCAAGAAATTACTATAAGTTAGGTAAAATATATATTGCACTATCTAATTAATAGTTGCGTTAAAAAATCGGATTTATTACAAAAAAATTTGACTCTTGAAATGTAATTACCAGCACGTCCTCGCCGTAAGAGTCGGATAACAACATTAATATGTTGGCTAACGCTGGAAGGAAAAATATATTTTACAGAGCCAATATCATCAACTGTGCACGAAAAATCACAATCACCCTCCGTTTAACAGGACTTGGACTATAGAAAAGGACATCAACTTTACGTCAAATACACCGATCATACACCTAACTTTCACACCCAATGTCGTAAAAATAGGTATTTAAAATTATTATTTCAATATTAAATTTGTTGAAATTGTACAATTAAAATTGTATCAATATGTACCATATATAAATTATTTAGCCAATACTACCATTCAAATGAAACCTTTTCCTCATCCCAGCTGCAAAATAATTAGTTTACATGTCACACAATTTTGTAAAGACAATTCTCACATACATTTTAACAACGTGAGGCAAAAATGACCTATTTTACCGCTATTTTGATAAAATGGTAGGTCAAAGTTTTCTCGATACATATATAGACCGATTTGTCTGAAATATTGTGAGGTAGTACCTCACTTGATTTAAAATAAATTATTAAAATTATTAAAGTAAAAGAGGGGAATCGTGGGATAAGGAAAGGAAAGGTGGGAACGTTGTCCATACCTGAAACAGATAAATAAGGATTAGAATACGGATAAAATACAGACATATAAATAGGAAATAAATAATATACAATAAAAAAAGCTATTATTACTCACTTAAGCACAAGCAATGCTTACACATCACTCGTGCTCACCTTTCCTAGACTCCTTGTACCGTTGAAGCGTAGAAGCCCCATTGACTGGTCCTGAAGAGTCGAATGCGCCTTGGGACGAACACCTGTAAATGATAAACAAAGAATGAAATATGTATTGAATAGTAATAACTCATTGAAAATTAACTCACCTTATAACGTAGACTCCTCCTCCCTGGTAGAGAGACACACTCCTGCACTGGAACCGAGTACACTGATTGAAGTCCTCCCTGTCCATGTCAAAACCTGAAAATAAGAAAAATATGTTAATATTAAATTAGATATTGTTAAATTTAGTTGTAAGGAAATGATTGACGTTAATAAGAGAAAAGGAGATAACAAACAAAGTAAAGTAAATTAATAAAATAGGGTTAATACCATGTATAACATGTGACAGGGAGAGGTTAGGAAAAGGTAAACATTAGCAAGTGAACAAATAAATTAATAATAAATAACTTAACCCGAGCCATTCTCGTCACCGGTATTAAAGAGGATAATTAAGAGGATTGTAGTAATGGGATGGGTTGGTTTAATTATGTTATATGTGATGGAAAGTATACTTACCTGCACGCACCTGAAGTTGATGGAAGCCGACGACGGAGACGAGAGAACCGATGTAACGGACGATGGCCTCATTCCAGGAGAAGACTGCTCAGTCGCCGATCTCGATACCCGCACGAATCCACTAACATCAGCACCGTCGGTTCGCACCAGGTCGCCGTATAAACAACAAAACACCTCTCTCTCTCTCCAATGCGCACGAACGTGAGAGAGACAGCGAGAAGCACGCGCGGCATGCCGATACTGCGAGCATGCATACAGGTGGCAGTAGAGAGGGGGTAAACTCGCCCGCTCGCGCGATATGGTTGACCGAGAGAGTGCGCCGGCGCGAAAGAGAGACGGAGATAACGAGTCTTGCATTAGTGGAGGCGCACGCCGTTTTACACTAGATACTCGATAAATCCGAGTCGGCCGGTGGCGGTAGCGTCGAGGGCTAGGTAGTAACTTAATGACGTAGTCAAAATGTAAATGGTTTAAAATGACGGAAATGAGGGAAACTAGCGCCGCGAATCGGCAATTAAAGGGATGAAACCGACAAGGAGCCGGAAATAATTAGTATCTGCCGAACCGTAAAAAGTAAAGCACATATATATTAGAGATCTAGTATTGATATAGAATATTATTGAATTAGTTAATGAGAAGGATTGATCACTATTGCGAATATTGCCTATAAATTGGAGGAATAACTACCAGTATTTTGAGGAAATATTGTCGTTGAGATTTCGAGGAGATTTTGAAAAACTATTGGAGAAGTATTGGAGAAGGGATTGTTGAGACGAAACGAAAGAGTTGAAGCTCGCGTGCGGTAAGTGGACTGTACGCCGGCCATATTTTTTTTCTATATTATTCTATAAAAATTATTAAATCGGGAGTGCGTGAAGCATAGACACACGGATCTTTTCGCGCGGTTTTCGGTTCTTTAATTTTTGACTACTCTGATAAATCGATGATGAAAATCTCGTGATTAAATCGTGATAAATAGAATAATGATTATTGTGAGTTTCTCTGTGTATCGTAATACACATAATAATTAGACAGGTTACGTGAATCTCGGGTTGAGTAAAGGGGGGAGGAAGATTAGCTTTGATGGAAAGTTTTATGTGACGGAAATAATTATGATAATTTTGTAAACATTCAGATCGTCGAGGATATACATGTAAAGATCGCAAAGTGTAAAAATCCAATAAATATTATATTTTTTTTCCTAATACGTGTACACATATTTATCGATACTTCCCCATCCAAGATAAAAATCAGTAATCCGCCATTTTCTCGTTGGCGGAACCGAACCACGTGTAGACAGGAGTGTTGGCTCTACCGATCGCCGGCATTTGAGAATTTAACTATGAAATTAGGTTCTTAGACCTGGATTAAAATAAATCGAAGCTGAATAAGGTTTGTATTATTTTACGGATAATTGATGCGGAGGATAAGGATATTATAACAAGAAATATAATTAATATTAATAGTGACTAGCGTTCCGAGAATTCTATCATTTCGATAGAAAACGCTACGTCATAATATATAATAATGTAATAAATAATATTATACTATCAGGCCTTTATACATTTATACAATTAATCCTTCTTTAATATAATAACGTCAATGTGTTGTATAACTATATAGACATAACTAAAAGAAACTAACTGATCCTATTATTAAGAAGATTCCCGTTTTGGATGTTCTTTGGTTCTCCGCTTCTCCCGTTTGGAATAACGACTACTTTAATAACACACACTATATAATAATAATAATTAAAAATAATATGCATTATATAATGAATATAAAATAAAAAATTTAATAATCGAATAAACTAAATGTATCTATTTTAAATGTACGCATTTGAAATAAGCACAATCAAAATACACCCGAGGGAGCGTTAGCGAGCAAGGTATCTGTGGCTAGTATTATACTATTTAGGAAATATGTTATAAAAATATTATAAATGAACGATATAATAAATAATTAATATAAATTTATTGGAAAATAATTTTTAATATTAAGTTACAAAATATTTGATACAATGTTTACGTACTTAAACGGATTTGTGAAGAAACAACTTTACACATTTTGTACTTAATTCGTAACCTTCAAAAAGTATAATAAATTTGGGAGTGGTAATACGTACACCCAACGGTAACATATTCTTTGAGTAAAGGGATCGTTTATAAAAAAATGGCAACGTTGCAAAATATTTTTATTGGCGGTACGTCAAATCTTGAATGTTTTCTATTTCATTATGTTTCAATTTGATTCTGTGTAATCACTCTTCGAGGCAATCTCAAATTTACATAAGTATAGTAAAATTAGCTTGTTTAAATGTGCTATATGCAGAGCACGTTATTAAAATTTAAATAAACAGTTTAAAGTTTTATAGGTTAAAAATTATTTATTTTTGTATTCAAAAAATGAAACATAATCAATCTTATATTGTACATTATGGTTTATTAAATTTTGAACATGATTCGTTGTGGTATTTATTTCAGATTGATCTCATTTTCTGGGGAGCAAAATTTTTAGATCCTGATGAGAGACGTAAATCATCGGAAAAATACTGTGAGTAAAACGCAATTGAAAGTGTTTTTCCAATCGAAAGTCCTGAGACGAATAGTAGATGAAGAGAGTTGAGGAGAATATGCGAATAAAAAGTAAATTATATATTTTCAATGTCACGGAGTAACAATATTATCACGCTTAATTACAAAAAACCAACATTTATTAATTGCAGAATACTTCGTGATCTGGTAAAGTGGGTTCTAGGCGATTAAATTATATTCAACGCACTCAAACTATTTAAGCAGCAGTATTCCTTACAGAGAAAGGAATTTTAAAGCGAGCGTAAAATTCGAAAGGATAGATGTTCTACTGTGTCTGCACCATTGGAGAAATTGTTGGTAAATATAAAAAAACTATTTGGTTAGTTGATGGAATTATAATAGTATATTTCGTAACGTTCGTAGTTAAATGTTGATACCTCGTGAGCTAAAAAAACACGAGGTTCGACGGAGACAGAGGAGAAAAATATATTTACTCAGATGATTCTTACTGCATTTGTAGGAATACGATAAACTCGTGAAGCTACAACCGCACCTTAGACTCGCATCATTAACAGTTATGCAATAATTGCTACGCAATCAAGAATTTGATTTCTGATAGGACAACGTTATTTAGCTGCCGGGTTGATGTCAACTAATCCCGAATACATTAATCTGGTTGGTGCCATCTGAGTGGACGGAGTTTGTTCTGTGGCTTTTTGTGAAAACCAATTATCATTAAATGATCGTTTATAATTTTGTAAAAAATGACAAGTAGAATTTTAGAACCATTTATCAATATCAAGGCTCGTCTCGATTTCTCCAATTTTGCGTCTAAGTATAATTTTTCAAATGTTAAAATTTCGAAATTATGAAAAATGGGCTTAATTGGTTTTCAGAAAAAGCCTTTAAATTACAAAACTTTAAACTGTTTATTTAAATTTTAATAACATGCTGTGCATAAAGCACATTTAAACAAGCTAATTTTACTCTACTTATGTAAATTTGAGATTGCCTCGAAGAGTGATTACACAAAATTAAAAGTTATATCATCGTATGATAACCTGTGCGAATTCCTCCCCAGTCTACATGTTGACAAATTGAAACATGAAATAGAAAACATTCAAGATTTGACGTACCGCCAATAAAAATATTTCGCAACGTTGCCGTTTTTTTATAAACGTTCGATCCCTTTACCCAAAGAATATGTTACCGTTGAGTGTACATAATACCAACACTTTTCCATAAAAATGCAAATACTTTAAATATCTTCAGCATTTATCGCAATGGGTTGTGACTCAATTTGTTCTATTATTTGCAATGCTTTGTAATAGTTATTAAAACAATTTATCGTTCGTAATAATGTACAGATCATAATTTCTCTCGCCAATCCATCATCTACAATGAATTTATCAATTCTCGCAAACTTTCTGTCGGTAAGAAGAACGAATGAATTATTTGATCTTCTCATCACTTTATAAGATGATTCGTATAAGAATTCATCTTTGACAATTTTAAAATATATTTCAGCAGAATCTGACAGATTTAAACTATTTATTAGAGCATCATCTATGTCTTGACTTCGTCCAAATTAAGCTATTTTTTCTGTTTTATGATAATTAATAACATTTGAAGAGAGAACATCAACACAGTATTTTTATTAAGCCACTAATGTAAGGGTATAATTTATCTTGTAAAACTCTTATGCAATGGCTGATGTTGATATATCTAATAATTTGGGATGAGATACCTTTCGCAAATTTAATTGCTTTTAATAAGTCATGATTTGCTGATTTAAATGAGAAAGTAGAATTCCTGGTAAAAATTATCATATGGAAACCATATGGCTTTTACATGAAATCGATGTGGTTGCCATGTAGAAATCGTGTGATTCCCAATGGTATTCTCGTGGATCCCAACGGGAATCATATGGATACCATGTGGGATTTTGCGGTGGTTCCCACGTAGAAATAGTATAATTCCCATGTTATTTCTATGTGGTTTTCATGTATTTCCCACATGGTTCCCATATAGTAATTTGGTTATTCTGCATTTTCTCATTTAAACAAGTAACTAATAAATAAATAGTTATTTTATATAAATAATGTATATAATAGAATAAAATTTTAAAAAATCGACAACTCCGGGAACCGAACCCGCGAACTTCCGATCCGGAGGATTACACCTTACCACCGAGCCATTTCACTGTTGGATTTGTTAGAGTTAATTTCGAACTATAAAGAACGCTTGTATTGTATGATAGAAAATTTTCCAGTTTTAAATTAATTTTTTAATATAAAATTGAAATTAAAGTTTGTAATGAAAATTTTTAAAATATTGATAAATTTTCAATGTAAATTCAATTTGGACTTAGAAAATTATTTCTATCATCTAATAACAACATTCTTATTAAAGCCTGAAACTAACTCTCATAAACCCAACAGTGAAATGGCTCGGTGGTAAGGTGTAATCCTCCGGATCGGAAGTTCGCGGTTTCGGTTCCCGGAGTTGTCGATTTTTTTAAATTTTATTCTATTATATACATTATTTATACAAAATAACTATTTATTTATTAGTTGCTTGTTTAAATGAGAAAATGCAGAATAACCAAATTACTAAATGGGAACCATGTGGGAAATAGATGAAAACCACATAGAAATAACATGGGAATTATACTATTTCTACGTGGGAACCACCGCAAAATCCCACATGGTATCCATATGATTCCCGTTGGGATCCATGAGAATACCATTGGGAATCTCACGATTCCTACATGGCAACCACATTGATTTCATGTAAAAGCCATATGGTTTCCATATGATAATTTTTACCAGGGATGGCACCACAGCGGCCCCCAATTCAGAACAATTTCGGATAAATGCAGCAGTTGATGAATGTTAAGTGAGTCATTGCTTTTTGTCCAAATAGTTCTTCAGTGTTGGCGACAAATTCATGCAACTTTATATGATAAATGAATTTATTGATCTCCACAAGCCAAAGACTATTCCTCACACCTCAGTAAGTCGGATTGTATTAATACCAGCCACTTTAAATACCTCACAGGATGAGTGTTTGAAAAAAGACCAAGACAAGCTAAGTCAAAATAAAGAATTTGTTTGATTGGAGTATAAAATTAAAAAAATGGAAATAAAAGAAAAAAAGGAAATAAAAATTTATTGTATTTGCCCTGAGTATGCCTGGTGTGCTCATCAGTAGAGTCCAGGCATCTCGTCTCTAGATACAGATTAATGATATAATATAAAAATTTTGAAAAACAGCTCTATTCCGACGAGGAAGACATGGGGTCTATATGCCCCACCGTTAGCAACCTTAGTAAGTGCCACAGATTAACAGGTAGTAAAGCATTTTGTATCCAATGTCATATAATTTTCAGTAAGGCGAACTGTTAGGGGGCTACCTGTTAATTTGTGGCACTTACTAAAGTTTACTATCGGTAGGGCATATATACCCTATGTCTTCCTCGTCGGAATAGAGCTGTTTTTCGAAATTTTTATATTATATCATTTATCTGTATCTGAGACGAGATGCCTGGACTCTACTGATGAGCACACCAGGCATACTCAGGGCGAAATACAATAAATTTTCTTTTCCTTTGTTTCGTTTTTTTCCGTTTTTTGATTTTATCCTACAATCAATTGAATTTTTTATTTTGACTTAGCTTGTCTTGGTCTTTTTTTAACACTCATCCAGTGAATAAAGTGGCTGGTATTAATACAGTCCGCCTTACTGAGGTGTGAGGAATAGGTTTGGCTTGTGGAGATCAATAAATTCATTTATTATATAACTTATAGTGTAAACAAGCAATAGATTCACGAATTTTCTAATAGTTGAAAAAATTCAAATTTTAAAATTATATGGTATTGGATCACAAAATGCTTTATATAGCAATATTCTGACGTTTAAGACATTAGTTCTATGTAAGTGCGTTAGGGGGCTACCTGTTAATTTGTGGCACTTACTAAAGTTTACTATCGGTAGGGCATATATACCCTATGTCTTCCTCGTCGGAATAGAGCTGTTTTTCGAAATTTTTATATTATATCATTTATCTGTATCTGAGACGAGATGCCTGGACTCTACTGATGAGCACACCAGGCATACTCAGGGCGAAATACAATAAATTTTCTTTTCCTTTGTTTCGTTTTTTTCCGTTTTTTGATTTTATCCTGCAATCAATTGAATTTTTTATTTTGACTTAGCTTGTCTTGGTCTTTTTTTAACACTCATCCTGTGAATAAAGTGGCTGGTATTAATACAGTCCGCCTTACTGAGGCGTGAGAAATAGTCTTTGGTTTGTGGAGATCAATAAATTCATTTATCATATAACTTATAGTGTAAACAAGCAATAGATTCACGAATATTCCAATAGTTGAAAAAATTACAATTTTAAAATCATGCAACATTACATTAGCTCGATTTAATTCAGCAGAAGAAATTATATCTTGTAGTAATATATATAAACTTTCTACAAAAAGAAGCCAGTAATTATAATAACTTCTGCTCAGATGGTCTAATAACACTGGGGCGCTGTAATATGAAACATAATTTTCCCACTCTCGAGCTTTCCAATCATTTCTTGAAGATACTGAACGACTCAATCTACAAACTATTTTCCAGATTATTATTATTTACTATTAAATTAATTCTTGCAGGTTTATATAGTGATTATTTAGATAGACATACAAAATATAAAGAATTACCGTCTAGTACAAAGGACAATGATACAAACGTTAACAGAAGTATTCACGTCTTTAATACGTGATGATAGAAATTTAGCCATGCGAACAAAAACAGCTTCATAATAATTTATATTTTTTTACGTTAAAAATAAAATTTTTATTTTATTGACTAGTTGCAACTGTATTTTATATTTCACAACTGTATAAAGCCTTAAAGGTATTGGTAAGCTTAAATAAATATAAACAATATTTTATATGCAAACAATAAAATTATTAATACCGTCCTTCCCTTCTTCATCATAGTTATTTGAATCTGCTAAATAGTCTTTCAAATTATTGACTATATTATCTAAAATATATATTTAATCAATTACAAGGTTACATGATTTTCACCTGAAAATCAGGTGATAATCAGCTGTGATTTTGGCATAATAATCAACTGAAAATCAGATGATTATCACCTGTACTTTTGCAGCAGGGCATCATTTCATTCCTATTTTTTTTTTTTCATTTATGTATTTAAAGTCGCATCGACGTCGAAGTTATTAGCGACGAGTACATAGCATTTACTGTAATTACATGTATTGTTTCTAAATTATATACAAGATTAAAATACTTTTCTATACACCGACGCGGTGGCGGAGTGGCGGAGACGCACCTCGGCCGATCACGAAAGTTAAGCAGCACTGAGTGCGGTTCGTACTTGGATGGGTGACACCATTCTTGTGCGGCTTTCGGGATCGGTTAGGTGTTTTTCCACACTTCACAACGTGAGCGGGAGGTGTGAAACATTCGGTTTCGGTGTCAAGGCCTAACGCAATGTGACTTTGACACCCAAAAAGAATGTTTCGAATACACCGGCCATCTCGGGTGAGGTTTTCCCTGCTTCACAGGTTTCCCTCATCCACGGGCATAACCCCGGGCGAATGCGAGATGGTGGGGTTTTTAAGGGAGGGATAAAAGCACTCACACATAGGTGGTAGGTGGACACCATTAAAGTCCCCAGGGGGATAAACGGTAGGAAGTGCCAGGAAAAAAAGTGCACAAAATCAAGAATAAAAAAAAAAAAATACATTTCTATACAAAATTACATTGAAATTATTTTAGGTATTTATATCTAGTTTTTTATTTTTATTATAATCACGGTGTTATTGGTGAACCCATTGGTGTTCCATAAATTTGCTTGTAATAACAATTGTTGAACACAAAAAACGTGTTATTAAAAAGAAACTTAGTACATTTTAAAATTACCTTGAACGGCATTTTGCAGTTATTTAAAAGAGAAACTATTCTTTCTAAACTTTTCAAAACTAAATCGCAGAACACATTTGTAATAAGTGAATTAACATCTAGGGATAATAAAACATATTCATCATTTAATTTAATATCTTTTTATTTTTATTAAGTTCAAAACTATTGTTGATGTGAGAATTTGGATTTATTAATAATGGTTTTATTTCAGAATATACTATTTTGGCTAAAAAATGAGTTGGGCTGTTAATAAGAGAAATAATTGGTCTTAACGGTGCATCTATTTTATGTATTTTGGGTACACTATACGCTTTAGCAAGATTAGTATTCGAATAAGTAAGAGCGTTAGTATGGTATTTTTTATTATGGAACTCATTATCATTTAAATATCTTGGAATTTTCGCACTATCATTTTGAAGAATTTTTAATGGATTTTTCTTAACAACTAGATAAGTTGAAGTGTCAGAAAATAATAAATCCATTTTTAAATTATAGTCAGATTTGAACATGCAAACTGTTTTATTGCCTTAATCAGAAGTTGTAAAAAATATATCTGGATTATCATTAAGAAAAGTTTTTGTTAATTTAAAATTATTATTTGTAGTGAATTACAATAAACGACTAATTTCTTAAATGATTCATAGAAAATGTGACAGTAATAATATTAATGCAAAAAATGACATATATGTTTTTGAATAGTACTTACTTTCCTATTCTTAGAAATTTAAAGTGCTGATACAGCTGACGTATTACTATGTACGTATGTCTGTGGTAGTACTTGTGTTTATATATATTTACATTACATCTTTCAATGTTTGACACTGTTCATTCGACTCTCAAACTCACCGTTAATACAAATTTAAAAGGTATATTTAATATACTGTATGTCTTGTTTGAAATTTATGTATTTATTTGTTGAAAATTTTTTAAATAATTGTTGTGTTTGAATATAGGCATCTGAAGATGTTGGCAGGCCAAGCCAACGAAACGTTGTGCAAAAAATAAAGGAAAGAATTGTGTTTTCTTCCTCCATTCCTTGCCTCCATCAGATCGACTTATTATTCATATACATTAATAATTGGAGTGCAAATAAATATCACAAAACATACAAAAAAATTATTAAAAATAAATGTTTATATACATCTTGCAAACGACGTAGGTTAAGATCTAACAATTCATTTGCTATCTTAGATGATGGTACATAATATGTTGTTATAAGAGATTTTATAATTGATCGACCCACATTAACAGAATATATATTATATAAGATTGTAAATGTAGAAAATGTAGTTCATTCTTTTAACATTAAAAAAATTGTTAATATACCATCTCGAATTGCATCTCTTTCGACTAGTAAAATACTAAAATTAAGGTATTTTCTTATATTTTTTTTTAATTTTAAGTTCATTTCAATCACCCATTTTTGGTCAAACTCATGCGAATGCAAATATTTATAATTTAAGCGTTAATCCATATAAGAAAAATGTTTATTTTATTTAAATTAACGATATTTAAAAAAAGACTTTTAAGAAGATACTTTTAAGAGGATAACAACACTCAGGTATGCAGATTTACGTACAATTCACTTGGTTATTTTTGTGTATTGTCCACGTACTTATTTCACGTGTATTTTTCAAGTATATTTGTTACGTGTATATTTCATGTATATTTTTCACGTGTATTTTTCACGTGTACATTTCATGTGCACATTTGGAACCGAATTACACGTAATAGTTATAGTAGTTATAGTATTTTTATTTTCCATGTATAGAAATAATTACATTTTTTCTTTTTACATGTTTTTTCCGACATTTATACCGCACTTAACATTAATCTTTATACTAAATATAAAAATCCTATCTTTACATTATTATTACACTTTTATATATATTGTAACGAATCAATGTAATATTTGATTATATTACCTTGCTTGTTACATTCTCTCTCTCTGTCTAGCCTGTGTATTAATATTTACAGATGTTACAGGTCAACGTTCGACGATTTTCGGCGATTATCGCGGACCTTCGTTAAGGGAAAAGAGTAGGGAGAGAGAGAGAGAATCGAGACTTGCGAGTACACGAATAATTAGACTTAGCTCGGCCGTGATTGATTTCGCCTCGTAGAGATTTTGAGAGTTGTTTGATTCTGGTGTTGTTTAAAGACGAATTTTAGTGTGTTGTTCGAACTCTGCATTTTGTTAGCGTTTACGCAACCCAGTGTTCCCAGCAGAGAGGAGGAAAAAAAGCGACAACGCAGATTTCATCCACTGGAGTCGATCTTCTATTGCGAACTACACACTGTAAGTGTCAGTTCTGTAGTCTCTCTCTCTCTTTCTCTCTTTATTTATCTCGCGTGTATACTGACCTGCGTTTCGCGCGCTGCGACGCGCCTGTATTATTGTTTTTCCCGAATACATTTATTTCTGTTATTAATTAAATACTGCATTGTTGTTTATTTAATTGTTTACCCTCTTTTTCTCGCGTTTCGCTAAATAAAGATTACCGCCGCCTCCGCATATACGTTTGGTTTTGTATTATTACTGAGCGGCCGATCGCATAGAGACTATTATTTTAACGGTAGTTAATTGTTATTATCTTTTTGTATTTATATTTAAAAATAGCAAAACCGTTACAATATACATATATTTATAAACTTATATACCTAAACGCAATACCTAAATACAATATTTTTATTTTATTTTTCCCTATCAGCTTCCCTTACCTAATTGATTTTCCTTTTCTCATTTTCAGTACCCTTTTTCGCTAATTTCTCGAATTCTTTGCAATAATTGCATACTTCCTTTATCGGTTCTCCCCTTACAATTTGTTTTAACGCCTTTTGTTGTTTATCTTTTCCTTCTCTTAGTCCCAATAACTCTACTGCAACTCCCCAATCTTTTCTAATTTTACCTTTCCCAACCCCATATCTCTACTCCATACGAACCTGCTGATTTTACTATTGTGTCTAATAAGTACATTCTTATTTGTTTTAGTCTATTTACTTTCCCTCTTCTCCATAGGCTCTACACCGCGTTCACTGCTTTTTTTGCTTTATTTGCCATTCTTTTGATATGCATCGTATGTTTATTTTTCGTCGTAATCCAAAAACCCAAATACTTATATTCATTTTACTACTTCGATAATTTTTGTCTTTTTTTGTATTTACTTTCATTTCATTGGCTTTACTAAAGTTTTCTAGATCACTTAGCATCGTTCTTAATCCCTCTTCACTATCCGATACAGCTGCTATATCATCCGCAAATTTTAGACAATAAATTTTTTCTTTTCCTATTACTGTCCCTCCTTCTTTATTCCTTTCCCAATTTTCCTCTAAATCCTCAATATAGATATTGAAAAGTGTAGGGCTTAACGGACATCCTTGTTTAACCCCTTTGTGTGTTTTGAACTTCTCTGAGATCCCTTCCCCTGTTATTATTTCATTTTTTGTGCTACTGTACATTTTCTTAATTAATTTTAGGACTTTTCCTCCTATTCCTGTTCTTTGTAATTTTTCTATCAATCTGTCTATTTAGTGAGTCGAATGCTGTTTTAAAATCTATAAAACAAACATATAATTTGCCCCCTTTTTTCTTTTATTTTATTATTTATCAAACTGTTTAGTGTAAAAATTTGATCTCTTGTGCTCCTCCTTTCTCTGAAACCCGCTTGATTTTCTTTTAATTTTTTATTTTTTTCTAACCAATTCCTAAGTCTTTTGCTATTCTATTTGTTAATAATTTATACCCTATATTAAGTGTAATGAAACCCCTCTATAGTTAGTTACGTTATCCTCATCTCATGCTTTGTAAATCGGAAATATCCTCGCTGTTTCCCAGCCATAAGCTATTTCTCCCTTAATTAGCATTCCCAGACGGCATAACTAATCCGAATGAATTTTTAAACTGTTCGTGTAATGAATATCTAATGGATACATGGTATGGTGGCGTAATTCACTGTTAACCGTAGTTGTATTTTTCTTTGAATAAATGATTATTAGATATGTCATAATACACAAATTTGTTTGTAAAATAAATACAATGCAACTAGGAAATGTTTCATTTTACTGTTTTGTAAGAAATAACCATTTTTTTAACGCATAAATGAAATGATAATTAAATATTTTTATTTCATTTTTCTTATTTATTAATTTATTACAATTACACTCTGATGTATTAATAAAAATACCTTCTACGAAAATGTCAACATTTGCAAGTATGGTTTCCAATCACACTTTCAAAAATGTGATCTGATAAGAAAATCTTTAATTATTACTCCCATCCTATTTCTACTTATATATTTTGCTTAAACTCCATAAAAAGTTTCTGCAATAGAAAGTACTGAAATCAAATATCGACAAGTAATTTTAATTGACTATTTATATATTTTTTTGCTTAAACTCCATAAAGTTTCTGCAATAGAAAGTACTGAAATCAAAGCGGAATAATCGACAAGTATTTTTTACCATACCATACACTGAATTTTTTTTTAATTAAACTTTTATATATTTTGCTTAAACTCTATAAAAAGTTTTAATTAATTTCCACAAAACTGATAAGGAAACTTCTTTTTTTTTATTTTCTTTAAATAAACAATGCCTACCCTTCCCGTGCTTATTTACATCAGTAGATAAACAATTTTATAGAATAATAACCTTTTTTATATGTAAGTATTCCATAATAGTTTTCTGCAATTTAAAGTACTGAAATCAAAAACACCTTCCAAGAAGGTGTCAAAACCCGCAAGTATTGTTATTCTAATCAAACTTTGAAAATTGTTATCTGATAAATAAATTCTGCAATTGAATCTGACATTGTTTTCTGATAAATAAATAATTTTAATTCTAACTCCCTTATTTTATCTATTTCTTTGAATTTTAATTAAACATATTTTTTAATATTACAAAAATTACATATAAAAGTTTCTGCAATTGAAAGAACTGAAATCAAACTGAAATCGACAAGTATTTTGAATCGTATCATAAAAATATATTTTAAATAAACATTTATATATATATATATATTACTTAAACTTCGTAAAAAGTTTCTGCAATTGAAAGCACTGAAATCAAACTGTAATCGACAAGTATTTTGAATCATGCAAAAATTTCTACCAGTCTGAATACAGATTTTTTTTATTAAAAGTATCTTATACTTTCACTTTTCATTTCTGGCCTTGCCATTTCTTACAGTAATAAATAAATAATATTCTAATGATGTTAATTTGTGCAAAATTAATTTCTGCAAAACTAATAAAATGGACATTTCTTCTTTTTTATTCTTTTAAATAAAATAATACTTGCACCACTGCTGGTTAATAGGTGATACCGCTTCATATAGGTGTTAATTCTGACTATATTAACTGATGTTACATTTTATAAATTATTACATACATCTTAGCTATTATCTTATTTTAAAATTTAAGGGGCCTAATATATTATGCAAAGCGACTTGTGGCATATTATTAAATAGTGTAAAGACCCACGCGTGGAAACAAGACTGTATACTATAAACCGATAATTTATTATTAATAAATAATTTGTCGTGCAAGTATTATTTTATTTAAAAGAACAAAAAAGAAGAAATGTCCATTTTATTAGTTTTGCAGAAATTAATTTTGCACAAATTAACATCATTAGAATATTATTTATTTATTACTGTAAGACATGGCAGGGCCAGAAATGAAAAGTAAAAGTATAACATAATTTTAATAAAAAAAATCTGTATTCAGATTGGTAGAAATTTTTGCATCATTCAAAATACTTGTCGATTACAGTTTGATTTCAGTGCTTTCAATTGCAGAAACTTTGTACGAAGTATAAGTAATATATATATGGGGTATTCCACGTGAAGTGGTCCGACCAAAATTTTAAAATGCATCAAATTTTGGGTACACTCTGCAAATGTTTTTCAGAATACAGAAAAAAATTTTTAGGTACTGGAATTTATTAGCTCAAAAGTTATTCTAACCTCAAAAAGTGAACTTTTTCCAGTTTTTTTCAAGACCAGCTGGGTTCATCGCTATTTAACTCCAAATCTATCAACTTTTACTATACAACATTATATGTAACATTCGTTGCTAATTATGTGTAGAATTTATCCTTCTGGGTTAGAATTTCTAATCTCAAGGTCAATGTTACATAAACTACATGTCAATATTCAACTTAAAAAAAGTGTAAATTCGCCACAATTGATTTTTTTATCCAAAAGTCTAAAAGAAAGCTTGGAGCAATACCTTTCAAATGGTCTGTAGCATTTTTATGGCCTTCAATTTTGTAAAAAGTTATGATAATTTAAAGAAAGACAAACAATTCACAAAAATTAACATGGTATTTCCCATTTAAATTTTTAAAAAAATTTGGTGTTTCTTTAAACTGTCATAACTTTTTACAGAATTGGAGGCCATAAAAATCTTACAGACCATTTGAAAGGTATTGCTCCAAGCTTTCTTTTAGATTTTTAGATGAAAAAATCAAATGTGGCGCACTTGCACTTTTTTCAAGTTGAATATTGATATGTAGTTTATGTAACATTGACCTTGAGATTAGAAATTCTAACCCAGAAGAATAAATTACTAAATATAATTAGCAACGAATGTTACATATAATGTTCTATAGTAAAAGTTGATAGATTTTGAGTTATATAGCGGTAAACCCAGCTGGTGTTGAAAAAAATATGGAAAAATTCACTTTTTGAGGTTAGAATAACTTTTGAGCAAATAGATTCCAGTACCTAAAAATTCTGTATTCTGAAAAACATTTGCAAAGTGTACCCAAAATTTGGTGCATTTTAAAATTTTGATCGGACCACTTCACGTGGACTACCCCATATATAGATATATATATGCGTAGTTCTCTGTGACATCGAAGATGAAAAAAATTAATATTGCTATAACTGTGGGAATATGTTTTAGAGGTATCCAGTAGTTCTCCTGAATTTTTTCAGATTTTTTCTGGGCCATTATTTTAAGTTACAGAGACTCAAAGTTGACATTTTAGCACTTTTTTGCATTATATGCCTATGTTCATGAATTTTTAGCTCCCAGGGGATGCATTTTTCACTAAAAACATAAGTATGACTTTTTTTGTAAAATTTTCCGAACTTTTCATTAAAAATACTTGTAAAGACATAAATGTATGCTGTCACACTCTTGTAAGCCATTTAAACCTTAAATAGTGAAAATCAGCAATTCTGCTCCGGACTCTGGTAACCTAATACTGTCTAAAAGATGTCTTTTTATAGTCAGAAACTGCCTAAAAATTTCCAGAGTGGGTCTAAATCATTAAGATCACTTATGGTCAAAATATCCGGGAAAAGTGCCCGAAATATTAATAGAAATGTATATTTGTTGCCTTATAACGATGAATCTATTAGCATGTTCATCGCAAAAAAATTTGTGCACTTACCTTGGAGTGGTAGAAAAGTATCTTCACTTGTTTCAGTATCCATCTAATCCCCTGTAAGCTGCTAAAAATACAAATATTATTATGCAAATGTAAAAAATTAATTTTTAAACATTTATAATGCTGAATTTTTAGTTTTACTTCCCTTACAAGAATTATAATACTAATCTGAAGGATTACTATAAATATATAAACATCATTATTACAATAACTGAATATACGTATTTAATACAAAAGATATATAAATAAATCGGGTATATAATTATAATGAATAATATGATAACGTGACAGTGACAAGTTTGTGAAATCTAAACAATGTATTGCTGAATAATAATAATAATAATGTTGATATTTTTATAGTAATCCTTCAGATTAGTATTATAATTCTTGTAAGGGATGTAAAACTAAAAATCCAGCATTATAAATATTTAAAAAATAATTTTTTATAATTTTATAATAATATTTGTATTTTTAGCAGCTTACAGGGGTTTAGATGGATACTGAAACAAGTGGAGATACTTTTCTACCACTCCAAGGTAAGTGCATAAATTTTTTTGCAATGATCATGCTAAGAGATTCATCGTTATAAGGCAACAAATATACATTTCTATTAATATTTCGGGCACTTTTCCCGGATATTTTGACCATAAGTGATCTTAATGATTTAGACCCACTCTGGAAATTTTTAGGCAGTTTCTGACTATAAAAAGACACCTTTTAGATAGTATTATGTTACCAGAGTCCGGAGCAGAATTGCTGATTTTCACTATTTAAGGTTTAAATGGCTTACAAGAGTGTGACAGCATACATTTATGTCTTTACAAGTATTTTTAATGAAAAGTTCGAAAAATTTTACAAAAAAAGTCATACTTATGTTTTTAGTGAAAAATGCATCCCCTGGGAGCTAAAAATTCATGAACATAGGCATATAATGCAAAAAAGTGCTAAAATGTCAACTTTGACTCTCTGTAACTTAAAATAATGGCCCAGAAAAAATCTGAAAAAATTCAGGAGAACTACTGGATACCTCTAAAACATATTCCCACAGTTATAGCAATATTTATTTTTTTCATCTTCGATGTCACAGAGAACCACCCATATATATATAAATGTTTATTTAAAATATATTTTTATGGTACGATTCAAAATACTTGTCGATTTCAGTTTGATTTCAGTACTTTAAATTGCAGAAAACTATTATGGAATACTTACATATAAAAAAGGTTATTATTCTATAAAATTGTTTATCTACTGATGTAAATAAGCACGGGAAGGATAGGCATTGTTTATTTAAAGAAAATAAAAAAAAAGAAGTTTCCTTATCAGTTTTGTGGAAATTAATTAAAACTTTTTATAGAGTTTAAGCAAAATATATAAAAGTTTAATTAAAAAAAATTCAGTGTATGGTATGGTAAAAAATACTTGTCGATTATTCCGCTTTGATTTCAGTACTTTCTATTGCAGAAACTTTATGGAGTTTAAGCAAAAAAATATATAAATAGTCAATTAAAATTACTTGTCGATATTTGATTTCAGTACTTTCTATTGCAGAAACTTTTTATGGAGTTTAAGCAAAATATATAAGTAGAAATAGGATGGGAGTAATAATTAAAGATTTTCTTATCAGATCACATTTTTGAAAGTGTGATTGGAAACCATACTTGCAAATGTTGACATTTTCGTAGAAGGTATTTTTATTAATACATCAGAGTATAATTGTAATAAATTAATAAATAAGAAAAATGAAATAAAAATATTTAATTATCATTTCATTTATGCGTTAAAAAAATGGTTATTTCTTACAAAACAGTAAAATGATACATTTCCTAGTTGCATTGTATTTATTTTACAAACAAATTTGTGTATTATGACATATCTAATAATCATTTATTCAAAGAAAAATACAACTACGGTTAACAGTGAATTACGCCACCATACCATATATCCATTAGATAATATTGTACAATGTATGTTTTTCTCTTCTTGACAAGTCACAATTAAACTTGCCTAGAATAAAGGATCATTGATTTATTCCTTAAATATAATTATGTTAATCTAAATATATACTATATAGTTTAGATTACAACTGGACTGGCACATGTAATAGAAAGTTTCTTCTCGAAGCGACTAAAATTTGCCCATTATTATATTATAACACATTTGTTTATGCTATATGTGGGACTATATATATTTCAGTTTATAGTTAGACTTAAGACAGAACCACAATTATTTACTTACACAAAATTTGTTTCATTAATTAAATCAATGACTCAATTACAGAATTATCCTATGTTGGTACTTTCAATTCTTTCAATTCTTATATCAATGCAGCTCTCAGTACATATTGTTTTTGAATCATGTATAAGTTGCTCTTATACAAATACAAGTAATTAACCAGAGTCAAATGAAGAACCCCAGCGAATGAATACCATTAAACAAATAAGAACTATGAAATATTGTAACGGTAAGCGAGTTACCGATCAGGTAAGCAACGCGAAAGAGGATATACAGCGCGGCGCGCGCACGAACGCGAGAGAATCGTGCGCGCCCAGCTAAGAGTACTGGGAGAGTTCGCGCGCGATCGGCAACAACAAGGTGTTGACAACTGCCTAGAGATTTTTAGCGGGAAATAAGTGATAAAAGACTGGTGCATTTAGTGTGTGGGTGTAAGGTTTCCTCAGCAGTGTAAGGTTTTTTCAGAGCAGCACGTCTCACGGGCAGTGAGAAAAGGAAGCCAGGAGTCGACCGCCTTCCCGACCGTAGGAGTGAGAGAGAGAGAGAGATAAGCACGAGGACGAGCTGTCTCTCCTTTGCCCAGTCGTTTCCCGCCGAGGCGCGATATATAGACAAGCGGTAAGTGGTGCACCACGTTGAGACCCGCGTGTCTACTTAATATTTCTCGTCCCGATTTACCTGGTACGGTACAGGTGAGGAAGCGTTCCTCCTTTCCCCCCTCTCGTGACAATACCCGCACGGATAGACAGGTCGGTGGTTCGCGGGAACCACTTCACGAGAGAAGGCGCGCGTAACGAAGGAAGCTTCTACGTCAAAGCTCTCTACGTCATAAATACATACGTCACACGGTGTGACGTATGCCATCAGGTTAAGCAGCCGAACATATCCGGATCGGTTGCTCGTAATCTACTGTTAAATAGATATTAACTGATTCTTTTCGCGCTGACCTCGGGGGTAGTCATCGGTACGACTACCCGTAAATTGTTAACGATAATTTATTGTTTATTTATTATTATTTAATTGGTAATTTAATAAATTGACTCAGCGAGAAAAACTTTCTCGCCGATTAACGAATAATATCGATTGTAGATAGTATTTTACCGGTTAACGTCCTATCCTACGAATACCGCCCTCTCCGGTGTTTATTCTAGTTGGCAATTTTGGGCATAGGGCCCAACACTCGGTATCTGAGTCAAACGAGGTGTTTGACTTTGTTAACGGCATTGCACGGGAATATGCATTGCAGGGATATATATATATATGGGGTATTCCACGTGAAGTGGTCCGATCAAAATTTTGAAATGCACCAAATTTTGGCTACAAATTGCAAATGTTTTTCAGAATACAGAAAAAAATTTTTAGGATATAGATTCCAGTACCTAAAAATTCTGTATTCTGAAAAACATTTGCAAAGTGTACCCAAAATTTGGTGCATTTTAAAATTTTAATCGGACCACTTCACGTGGAATGCCCCATATATATATATATATATATTTACATACTTATAATAGTGCACTTTTTAGGTAGTCTCTCGTCACTTAAATTTAAATTTGTTTTGCTGTATCTTCAGAGATTTATGATAATATTTACAAGGTAAAATGTTCCTCACAGCAAATTTTCTTTAATTTTACTTTGTACCAAAAATTTTTCATTTCAGAGACGTTATTTGCTTAAAATTAATATACTTTAAAAATAACCCTTTCTTATTTAGTGAATTTAATATGATGCACTTATAGTTTTAAATAAGCTAAATTTATTTGTAACAAATTAAATTCTATATTATTGGGTTACTATAATAATTAATGACAACAGTACATTTTAATATTATAATTTTAGTACAACACAAGAAATTCTATTTAATTACTTAACTATATATGTTAGTCAGTGTCACTATCAAACATTTTATAGGCATGTGAAAGTTACAAAATTATTAAATACCTTTTACACTTACCAAACAACTGTCACATTGATTTTATTTAAATATTAAAAAAGGTATTTAATAAATATATGTAAAGAGAACAATAACTTATCAACATTCTTTTAAATTATTTAAGTCAGTACATATAACTATTAAGCAATCATTTCACTTAGCGTTGGAAAGAATATCACTTTACATATGTTATAGTCCATATAATTATTAAATATTATGTACTTGGCAAAGTATCGAACACATATATATGGCTTTATATAGAAAATAAAATGATTATTCAGTAATTTTAATTAGGATAGAGAACAATAAAGCATCCACTTAAATATAATATATTGTTTTTTAAATTATTTTGGTCAATGTGGAAAACATTGAGATATCATGAGAGATTCATTATAAAAATACAAGCATAAGTCCCTTCAAATAATATAAACTTAAAGCAAACATATCAAATTATATAAATAAAATGAATTAATAATATAATAAATATAATTAAAATAATGTAATAATATACATTTATTTTGTGCAATTCTTATAATATTATACTTTAAGATTAAAAAAAGTTATACCATCACTCGCATGGAAATGAAAACATTGTTTTCATGGTTAGAATTTTATCAATGTTTGTCTTTCTCTCCCTCTCACTCTTTCTCTCTCTCTCTCTCTCACTCTCTCTCTCTCTCTCTCTCTCTCTCTCTCTCTCTCTCTCTCTCTCTCTCTCTCTCTCTCTCTCTCACCATCTCATTCTTTCTTTCGTCGAGAAGTCAACGGTTGTTGACATGCTGGTATACGGTATGAGCGAATACGAAGTCCTTATCTTCTGTATTGCACTACAATAAAAAATACGGAAACGAAATAATGTGAGGTATTGGAAATAATTACGTAAATAAATAGTTTTAATTCATAACTTTTCACACAAAATCAGCCAGATGATTCAGCTGTGACAAAAGTATTCACTTGAATACTAGCTCCCTCTCGTGGCCACGGTTGAACTTCTTCGCTATAAGTTTTTACTTCTGTACGCGCTCTCTCACGGGCTGGAAAGCATTGTTTCTCTTTCTATCTCATGCCTTTCCTATACTATCTCTATCTCATTTTATTTGAAGTTGACTATATATATCAAAAGGGAGAAGACGAAAATTGAGGAAAGGAAAACAGCAAGCAATATCTTTGGCATTGATTTTTTTGATTGTGCGTAACTGAATTCGTGTAAAACTTGTTGTACAGTAAAGATTAATAAATAAGGAACGTAATGCGTGGCCAATAGCACAAATAAGTAATGTAATATTGAAGTGGTTAAAAAGTAAAAATTTGGGGGGGCTATAGTTAGTTGTATATAATGGCTCTCGCTCCTATACTTGCGTCAGGCGCTACCGCGCCTTTTTATCTTTTTAGAACTCTTATATAATAGTTTTTAGAACTCTTATATAGGAGTTCAGCAAGACTTTTTAATGAATTCATTGATTTCATAAAGAGCTCTTAAAGTATTTTTTTATATATAGAATGTAACCGTATACAAAACTTGAAGAGCTTTAAAGAACTCTCGTTATGTCCGATTATTGGATCGAATAGAATAGGAAAAGTATTCATAATGAACAATTTTAATCCCAAATGAGTTCTTAAAAAGCTTTTATTGAATACATTTCGAAGCTTTAAAATATTCTTAAAGACTCCATCAAGAATTAGCGTAAAAAATTTTGTGGCCTAGATTTGTTGTATAACAAAGTTCGTAAAGAATTCATTTACCAGGTCAGAATGTACATTAATGATTTTTTATTTTCGTTCTGAATTCATAAAGCAAAGTTTAAAAGAGTTTATATATTACAATTCTCACATAATTAAATATATAAAAGAGTTTTCATGTGAATATATCTTAATAATTTAAAGTGTATAAAAAAGCAAAATACGTTCGAAATGGTTTCGTTTTTATTCTTAGACTGAATTCCAAATGCAATCTATTATTATGTCTAAAGTACTCGTGAAATGCTCGTATTAAAGAATTCATTAAGAACCTTGAAAGAATACTTTTACACTTTTAAGATTAATTATATTTTCGATATAGTATTCGTATAAAAGAAGTCTAAAAATACTCGTAAAGTATTCTTTAAGAACACCAAAGGTTGTCATGAATTTTTTGACCGTAACAATGACCTCTACTTCCTTCTATCTTCGTATAGAATTGAGAGACTAACATGTTTTTTCTTGAAAGATTATTATTGTTGTGACAATGTGCTTTGCATATGTCAAGAGCGAGCGACAGAACCCCTGACGAACACCTACCTACCCGGATAAGCTAAACGAGTCCCTAGCTATACTACCTACCCATATACTATTTCCTAGTTACCTACCCGCACATTAACTACGTCCTGCCTACCCTCACAGTCTAATAACCCTTTCCCAAGCACAGCACACAACACTGAGGTGGTCCTGGCATTTGAAAGAGGTGAAAAAAAATACATCGGAAATGTGTGTTGATTAATTTATTAAATTAGTTTTTTATCATTATACATAATGCTCAAATACATCTTAAGAAAGTGTTCACTTGCTCAGAAAAGGATTAACCAATTTTACTGCTGAACAAAATATACCTACTTAAATTACAGTAATATATAATATACTGTAGTAATTGTAACAATTTACCAATGACATGTATTGCGTCGCAATTAAGGTGTCAGTATTAAAATACACTAGCTTATAATTAATTCAAAAATTATTTTTGAGGGTCAATAATAAATAAATCCAACTTATTTATTATTAACCATCAACTATCGACAATTTATTAATTTAACAATGTAAGCTGAAAATATAAATTTATTTATAAATAATTGTAAAAATAAATATAACTAACTAGAATATACGCGTATGTGCAGTATTATTTTCACGTATACCTGAACAACCCATCATAAATTCAAATACAAATAGTTTCAGAAGTAAGTAAAATTTCTATTGATTATCACATTCTAATATTATTAAAGTCATATAAATAAATCATTTTGCGAGCTTCCGAAATTGCATATTTAGGTTTCCTTTCATTATAAATAAGAAAATTTTACAAATAATTAATTTTAAACTGTTAATGTAGTTTTCTTGATAGTCCCGTTGATGACAAAAAAAAATTTTTACTTATATCAAATAATTTTTTAATATGAGAGTTCTCCGATTTGTATAACAGAAGTTTTTTTTGTTATTTATTAAGATTTCCTTAATACAAGTATTTGTAGTGTATATATCTTCAATTCTTAATTAAAACTTTATATCGATAGGCAAACCACAAACAGTAGCAAGTATATATATTGTAACGGGGAGGGTACTAAGGATATGTAAGGCCCACGGTTAGGCCCAATTTGTCCCAACTTACCAACCTTAAGTGTGCAGTCCCACGATGCAGCCGGGAATCACTTTGATTCCCGTGCACTGCCGTTAGCAACGTCAAACACCTCGCTTGACTTAGATACCGTGTGTTGGGCCCTATGCCCAAAATTGCCAACTAGGATAGACACCGGAGAAGGCGGTATTCGTAGGATAGGACAGTAATCGGTAAAACACTAACAACAATCGATATTTCACGTTAATCGGCGAGAAAGGTTGTCTCGCCGAGTCAATTTATTAAATTAACAAGTAAATATTAATTAATAAACAATATATTAACGTTAACAATTTACGGGGAGTCGTACTGATGACTACCCCCGAGGTCAGCGCGAAAGAATTAGTTAAAATCTATTTAACTGCAGAGTTACGAGCAACCGATCCGGATATGATCGGATGCTTAACCTGATGGCATACGTCACACCGTGTTACGTATGTATCTCTGACGTAGAGAGCTTTGACGTAGCCACTTCAAAGTGAAGTGGCTCCCGTGAACCACCGATCTGTCTACCCGTGCGGGTATTGTCACGAGAGGGGGAAAAGGAGGAACGCTTCCTCACCTGGACCGTACCAGGTAAATCGGGACGCGAAATATAAAGTAGACACGCGGGTCTAAATGTGGTTCACCACTTACCGCTTGTCTATATATCGCGCCTCGGCGCGAAACGACTGGGCAAAGGAGAGATAGCTCGTCCTCGTGCTTATCTCTCTCTCACTCCTACGGTCGGGAAGGCGGTCGACTCCTGGCTTCCTTTTCTCACTGCCCGTGAGACGTGCTGCTCTGCACGACGACGTGGAGGTTGATGGGGAGAAACCCTCGCACCCACACACTAAATGCACCAGTCTTTAATCTTTTATTTCCCGTTAAAAATCTCTCGGCCGTTGTCAACACGATGTTGTTGCCGATCGCGCGCGAACTCTCTCCGTATTCTCCAGCTGGACGCGCACGATTCTCGCGCGATCGTGCGCGCGCCGCGCTGTATCCTCTTTCGCGTTACTTACCTGATCGGTAACTCGCTTACCGTTACAATATATATATATATATATATATACTAGGGGGCTTCGCCCCCCTGCGCGCCTCGCGCGCCAACCCCCTATTTTTAATTTCGAAAAAGGTTTTTCGTAATTAATTTATTTAAAATAATGTTTTAAATTATATTATTTTTTCACTACCATGGACACCTTAAAAATTAAACAGATTCACACAACTTTTTTTTTGCGCACGGAAAAAATATATATGTTATGTATTCTTGAAAAAACAATTTTAAAATATATATAAATTATATAAATATTCCGCCGCACACATACACACTCGCGCACGCACGCACGCACGCACACACACACGCACGCACGCACACACACACGCACGCACACATACACTCACACACACACACACACCCACATACATACATACACATATATATATATATATATATATATATATATATGGGAGATTCCATGTGAAGTGATCCAGTTAAAAAATAAAATTTTGTTTTAATGTATGGAATCAGTAAGAAACTACTTGAATAGAGTGTAGCTAAATTTTTTGACCTGAATTACAATTAGTACCAAAGCTGTAGCCAATCAAAAAATCGAATTTTTTGAAAAAATTGACTTTTTGGCCATTTTTATCACTTAATAACTCAAAATCTAACAATTTTTTCTTATATACATTAAATTTGAAAAAGTTTATTAATTTCAAGAAGAATCAGTTGAAATATTTCATTTATATTATTTTAAAACATTGAATATAGTTATAATCAATAAAAACCTTTATAGTAAAAAAAAGGGTTGTACGATCAAAAATATTTTATCCATCCAAAAATCTAATTCATCGATGATTAATTACCTTCAAAATAATGCAAAGTTTGAGTGCGGCAGAGCATTTTAGACATAGTTATGGTGTTTTTAGGCAAATTTCTTAAAAAAAAGAGAGCGAATGCATTTTATGAAGAAAACACACTAACCGTATACTTGCATTCAAACAATATGACACTATTATTCCTCAATATTACTAAAATATACTATTTATTGTTAGTTACTGATACTTTTATTTAGTTGTCATTTAAGTCTAATACTTTTAGTTATACCTGTTATATAATTGGATTTATTGGAATTATAAAAAGTTTCAGGTATTTATCCAATTATATAACAGGTATAACTGCTTATACCTACTGTTTTGTGTTTGTAAGCAACTTAGAGATTAAAAAGTATCAGTGACTAACAATAAATAGTATATTTTAGTAATATTGAGGAATAATAGTGTCATATTGTTTGAATGCAAGTATACGGTTAGTGTGTTTTCTTCATAAAATGCATTTGCTATCTTTTTTTTAAGAAATTTGCCTAAAAACACCATAACTTTGTCTAAAATGCTCTGCCGCACTCAAACTTTGCATTATGTTGAAGGTAATTAATCATCGATGAATTAGATTTTTACTAAACTATATTCAATGTTTTAAAATAATATAAATGAAATATTTCAACTGATTCTTCTTGAAATTAATAAACTTTTTCAAATTTAATGTATATAAGAAAAAATTGTTAGATTTTGAGTTATTAAGTGATAAAAATGGCCAAAAAGTCAATTTTTTCAAAAAATTCGATTTTGGATTGGCTACAGCTTTGGTACTAATTGTAATTCAGGTCTAAAAATGTAGCTACACTCTATTCAAGTAGTTTTTTACTGATTCCATACATTAAAACAAAATTTTATTTTTTAACTGGATCACTTCACATGGAATCTTCCATATATATATATATATACATATATATGGGCTCTTTCACGTCAAGTGGTACGATGAAAATTTTGAATCGCTCCATAATTTGAGAACAGGCTGGAAACATCTTCCAGAACATACAAAAAAAATTTTAGGTTTTAAAAATAATTTGCCTAAGGGTTATTCGACCATGAAAAGTGGAAATTATTCAATTTTTTAGAATAATTTCTATATTTAAAGCCATTTATCTCAAAATCTATTTATTTTTTTGAAAAAAACATAATATACAACTTTTGTTCAAAATAATGTTTAGAACTTATCTACCTGGGTTACAATTCTTAATTTTAAAATCTCGAAGAGATAGAACGCCTGGAAATATTGAATATCAAAAAGGCGACCACGCCACAATCGATTTTGATCTAACACCGATTAAAAGATCACATTTTTCGAGAGCTTTCGAATGGCGGTGGTTAGCTTATTGGCCAAGACCGCTGTTGTAAGTTATGCCTCATAAACATCATAAAATCACTAATTTTCATGTATTTTCGGGCATAATACATACACACACACACACACACTCACACACGCACACACACACACACAAACACCCGTGCCGGGTTTGCTGGTCCCGCATCGTGGCGCCTCCCCAGGTGGTGGATAGGGGAATACTTTCCAGATATGGATGGTACCGAAAAAATCAAGTATTCGGGGCGAACCAAAACCAGATAGGGGAAGGCACCCCGAAATTAAACCAAGTATGGATAGTGAGGTTAAAACAACACTACCCCAAGCGGGCATGGCAATCCTCTCAAATTCCGCCACTGATTCCGATCGGGTGAAAGCCCCGGTGGTAGGTGCCGGTCCCACGGATTTTGGGGGGGACCAAACTCACACCGTTAAAATGGTAAGTGCTGCGGAGGTTGGTCACTCGGCCTCTGTCGCATCTACTGCTACGTGTGACCATCCCTCGACTGGGATGTCGAGTGACGCTGACAGAGCTTTTCTCCGTCTGCGTGAGAAGGTAATCACCCTGGTGGAGTTTGTTCTTAATAAGAACAACATCCATAAAGAGCTGAAGAGTACGGCGAGAGCAACCAGCAGAGCTCTCAATGAATACGCGCGGGTGAACAGTGCTGTGTGTTCGACAGCGCCGAAAATTAAAATGGCGGATGCGCGTAGGGATGGAACGAAAGGGAAAAGCCCTCACCACCTCAGCAACCCCCGGAGAAAAGAAAGAAGGGGTCGAAGCAGCCCACTAACAAAGGAGGGCCAGCAGATGCTTCGCCATCCGTTCCTGAGACTGGTGGGAACCAGTCAAAGGTCCCTGACAGGGCCACGGTAGTGAAGAAGGGCAAGAAGAAGAAGAAGATGAAGGATAGCCAGCCGAAGCAGCAAGAAGAACAGCATAAACGTACCAGCAAACCGGCCAAAGGCACGGCAGAGCCTAAGGCCGGAGTAAGACCCCCACGCCCAGATGCCATCAAGATCAAGACATCTAGCGGGGGCTCTTCCTACGCTGGCATTCTCCGGATGGTCAAGGCTGAACCGGAACTCAAGACACTAGGAGAACGGGTCACGCGTATCAGGCACACCAGGGCTGGGGAGCTCCTCCTCGAACTGGGGCGACCCGAAACGGAAACGGCGGAGCTAAGGACAGTGGTCTCGTCCACCCTGAGTGGGTCAGCAGAGGTCCAGCTGCTGACTCACAAAGTGTCTATCACCATCAGTGACATCGACGAGTCCACGACAGCAACGGAGGTGGCCGCAGCGATTGCAGTAAAAATCGGGCCAAACGTGGTATCCCCGGATAATATTAAAACCAGGGGGTCCTACAGTGGCACTCTAGCTGCGACCATACAGCTTCCGGCAGTAGCTGCCAAAAAACTGCTGCAAGACGTGAAGCTCCGGAGCGGATGGGTCAATTGCAGAGTTCTACTGCGAGAGGTATCCTCGCGCTGCTACCGATGCCACGAATCGGGACACATCGCGAGGGAGTGCAAGAGCGCAGTCGACCGGTCAGCGCAATGCTATCGGTGCGTCCAAGAGGGCCACAAAGCAGTGGACTGCGAGGCCAAAGCCAAGACCTCGCATGAGGAAGGAGCACACATCAAAAATGATTAAGGTGCTCCAAATAAACCTCAACCACTGCGCTGTGGCCCAGGACATGTTGTGCCAGCTGGTCAGAGAGGAGAAAGCGGACGTAGCGATCATCAGTAAGGAGTTCCGGGATCTCGAGAAGTCGAAGTGGGTAAGGGATGCCACGGGCAAGGCGGCCATCTGGGTATGTGGAAATATACACATCTCCAGAAAGATGGTCGCCCCCCTTCCCAGCTTCACCTGGGTGGAGGTGGCGGGGGTACGCATGTACAGTTGTTACTTCCCGCCCAGCGATTCCACCGAGGACTTTGCGAGATCTCTGGATGCAGTCGTCACTAGTGCTCGGTCCTCACGGCTGCCGGTCGCAATCGTTGGGGACTTCAATGCTTGGGCGACGGACTGGGGCAGCGCCAAGACCAACGCACGCGGCCGCGCACTCCTCGAGGCGTTCGCTCTACTGGGGCTGGAGATCGCTAACACAGGGACAACCCCGACTTCCACCAAAGCCGGCAAGTCGTCTATAGTCGACCTCACCTTCGTCGATGCTAGATTGATAGGGGGAGGAGGACTCGGCTGGAAAGTTAGCCATCGTTACACGGGTAAAAAAAAAACCGAGCTAGATTGATGTCTAACACATCGATCATTGCCGCCGTACCTCGCCTCTGGCATACCGGCGGCCGTCCTTGTCACGTCTTTTTTGCTATCTACTTGTCTTCCTTATCTTAGACTGTAACGGTTTTTGGACTACGGAACTTTCCAGAGTTCGCATTTGTCTTTTCCTTTTCTTGCGATTCAACTCTTTCTATGTTCTCTCTTGTGCTTCGGTTTTATTTTTTATTTTTTATTCCTTTTACTTTACTAGGACTTTCTATTGTTCCTACTTCTTTCTTCTCTCTTCCTTCTCTTCCTACTCTATTCTTCTTTCTTCCTAGTATCTTCCTTCTTCTTTCTCCCTTTTCTTTCTCCCTTTTCTTTCTTCTTCTACCCTACTTTGGTTTCTTGTTTCCTTCTGTCTATCTACTTTTATAAAAGAAGGAGTTCCTACCTAGCGTCCATTCATTCTCCCTAGCTTTTATATCCTTTCACACTACCTTTGAAACATTATCTTTCATCTCCATTCTTTCTTCTTTCTCTCCATTGCCATTTTTCTCTTTCATCGTCATTCATTCTCGTTAGTTATATTCTATCTAGTAGAATGTGTTAGTTTACCTATTGTCTAGTATGATAAGCTATCTTGATTACCTCTGTATCTATTTCCTTTCCTATTCCTCTATTTGTTAGTTACAATGGAAATCTTTCTAACCTAACCACTTTCATTCCCTTCTCACTTATGCTTTTCCTTTTTCTCTCTCTTTTTCTCTTGTCTATCTACTTTCTGGAATATTATCTATCCCGAACCTACTCACTCACTCTGTTCCCTTAGCTCTTCTGCTTGCGCTTCTTCCTCAGTTTCCACTATGTCTACGACTAAATCTCTTTCTAGAATTTCCGTAGCATCCTTTGCGAGTAAGATTTCTTTTGTCATCCTTGTCAGCCTTTCGGTCCCTTCCTTTGTTTCCAATAAGGCTTTTGAGTTTCTCATTCCTGCCTCTGTCTCCTGCATGTGTTTTAGTCTTATTTGTTCGTACTTCACGCATTTCCATATAACATGTTCCTGGGAGTCTGTCTCTCCGCAGCTGCATAGGTCTGATTCTACAAAGTTAAATCGCATTCTGAGAGTTTGAAAACTTCCATGTCCACTAAGAATTTGCATTAGATACTTGCTCGGTTTAAGCCACGTCTTTTTCCTTCTTTCTTCCACGTTTGGCATTATCTCATATGTATGTCTGCCCTTTATAGAGTTATCCCACCTCGACTGCCACACTTTCCTCAATTCCTTGTCCAATTCACACCTTGCATTATATTTTCTCTTCCATTCATTGCCTGGTAGAGGATTCTCCATCGTCTGGTATGTGTAGTCCATGTATTTTAATTCCTTGTTCTTCCTTATGTAATACATTCCTATTCTTTTTTCACATTCCAGATCTATCGGCAAGTGACCCGTTATCATTGTGATGGACTCAGCCGAAGTGATTCTATATGCTCCCGTTGTTTTCATTAGAGCAAATCTTTGTGACATTACGAGCTTTTTCTTTTGGACATTATTTGCGAGTTTAAACCATCCTGCTGCTGCGTACGTTATAATTGGTATATATACCCCTTTATATATTATTTCCAGAGAACGATAGCCCAAGCCCCACTCGTCTCTAGCTAATCTCGCTAACCTTTGGAAGATTCCTCTGGTTTTCATTGAGATCTCCATGACATGATGCTGCACACTTAGGCCTTTGCCAAATGAAACTCCCAGATATTTTACTGCTTCCTGTCTTTTAATTCTCTTGCCATTTATTTTAATTACTGGGTAACATTTTTCATGGAATGTTCCCTTGGCTAAGAGCATGCCACATTTATCTGGTGCATGTTTCATTTTGACCTTATTGCTCCATTTCTCTATCATGTCAATTGCAGCTTGTCCTCTTATTTCTAGTTCTCTCCTGGAGTCTCCTTCTACTATTACTGCCTGGTCATCTACATAGGCTATCGTCTCATGTCCTTCTCTCTCTAATGCGTGAAGTATTTCGTCGAACAATACGTTCCATAGGATCGGCCCCAGTAGTGAGCCCTGGGGACAACCTTTTGTCACATCTTTACTCGCAAAGTTGCCACCTGCGGAAATGATTACTTTCCTATTACAGAGGTAATCCCTAATTATTTCATACAGTCTCCAGGGGCATCTCATGTGTCTTAGCTTTTCCAGTACTCCCGGCCACCATACGTTATCAAATGCTCCCTTTATGTCAAGAAACATTATGATCACGTATTTCTTGTTGGATTGTTTCGCTTTATTAACTACATAGACTATCGCATCTTCTGTGGATCTATTCTTCCTGAAGCCGTATTGTTTATCTGAAAGACTGGGTTCCACTACTTTTTCCAGTTTTCTGATTATCAGTACATCCAGTATTTTGCCTAATATAGATAAAAGGCATATTGGTCTATACGAGCTTAGGAGACTTGGGTCTTTATCGATTCCTTTCTTTAGAGTAATGACCTTTCCAACTTTCCACATGTTCGGAAAGATGCCATACTTTAAACAGCTATTGTATATCTTTAACAGATCTTCGCCGACTACCTCTAGAGCACTTTTTATTATTGTCAGATCGAAACAGTCTATTCCTGGAGCTTTACCTGGCTTCATTTTCTTTACCACGTGTGCCATCTCTGTTCTTGTAAACTCCTCCGTTTCTCTGTATTCGTCTGTATATCTATTGTTTTGCAGCCTTATATTCGCTTGCTCTTGTGTCTCTGAGTATATTTCATCGTCGGGGAACAGTCGGTCTAGTATCTGTTTTGCTGTTTCTTCCCAAGTCATCGTGTATCCACTATCTGTTAAAATATTACTTGCGATGTCTCTAATCCTTGCCTTTTTGGCGGCCAGTTTGTACGGTAAGCTCCATGGATTGTCATTGCCTTGTTTAGTTACGAACTCTTTTCATTTATGGGTCTTTGTCGAGTCAATTTGTCTTGTATACTGTCTCTTGGCCGACTTATAAACCCTTTTCTTATATTCCCTTTGTTCTGGGTTTCTTTCCTTTTGAAATTGCCGTCTCAGTTTGTTTGTAAATTTTTTGGCCTGAATCAGTTCTTCATTCCACCATGGGACTTTCCTATTCGATTTGTTCTTAGTTGGTATGGCTTTGTCACATGCCATCCTTATGCCATTGGTTATGTTTCTCAAGCCGGCGATCGTTGAGCCTGTATCGTGATAGTTCGAAATTGGTTTCCAGTTTTCTCTCAGAGTGTGTACAAATAAACCCCAGTTAGCCTTGCTGATCATGTAACGCCTCATATTTTCGCTGTTTCGGTATCTTCCGCTTTCAGCTACTTCTCCTATCTCGAACGTTATAGTCCTGTGATCGCTGGAAGTCCAATTCTTTTGAACTTTCCAGTTATGTATTCTTTCAATCATATTAGGTGAGGCTATTGTTACATCTACATGTCCTTCTCCGACTTCACTTGCGACCGTTGCTATGCTATTAGGGTCATTTATTACACACAAATTATTCTGGATTATAAACTCTTCTAGCTTTTCTCCTTTTGCGTCTGTGTCTATTTGCGTCTGTGTCGTTACACGGGTAAAAAAAAAAAAAAAAAAAAAAAAAAAAAAAACCGAGCTAGATCGATGCCTAACGCATCGATCATTGCCGCCGTACCTCGCCTCTGGCATACCGGCGGTCGTCCATGTCACATCGTTTATTCTTATCTTTCTTGTACTTCTTATCCTCGACTGTGACGGTTATTTGGACTACAGAACATAAAGAGTTCGCTTTAGCCTTTCTCTGCTCTTGCGATTATGCTTTACTCGTTTGTTCTTATTTATTGCTTCGGTTTTATTTTTTATTTTTATTTTTGTTTCTTTGTTTCTTTGTTTCTTACTTTTGCGCTTTTCAGGGGAGCAAGACCAACTGTTTATGAGGTTCACCTCTTGCCTTTCCTTTCTCTTCTTTCTTCCCTTCTCTCTTCTTTCTTCTTTTCTCTCTTCTTTCTTCTCTCTTCTTTGGCTTTTGCCTAACCTACAAGAAGGAGTTCCTATTCACCTATCTATTCTCTCACTCACCCTTTCTTTCATTCTGAGCTTTTACATTCATCCTTTCCTTTCGCTCAACTTTCATTCTGCGAAAACCCTTTTCCTATACGGAATGTTAGTCATTATGTTAGTTAGTACAAAATCTCTATCTACCTTGATTACCTCTGTTCTACTACCTTTGTTAGTGCGACATGTATTAGTGCGACTTTCGATTTTTGCCTATTTACTATCTTCCGTCTTTCACTCATTTCACTTTCTCCCTCTGCTCACTTATGCTTTTCCTTTCTCTCTACCCTATTTCTATTTCAGGAAGATTAACTGTACCTACTTCTATCTCTCACACTTCGTCTTCCTCTGTTCCTACTACTTCTGCTATTGTCGCGGTTAAAGCCAAGTCTTTTTCTAGGTCTTCGGTAGCAATCTTTACAAGCATAATGTCTTTCACCATCATGGTCAATTTGTCTACGCCTTCTTTGGTCGTCATCATCCTTTTCGTATTTCTAGCTGCTTCTTCCATATCCTGTACGTGTTTATGCCGTATTGTTTCGTACTTCACGCATGTCCATAGAGCGTGTTCGGGGGTGTCTGCCTCTCCACAGCTGCATAGGTCGGACTCTACAAAGTTAAATCTTTTCCTGAAAGATTGAAAGTTTCCATGTCCACTGAGTATTTGGATCAACCATTTACTCGGTCTAAACCAAAACTTCGCTAGCCTTTCTTCTATGCTAGGTAAAACCTCATATGTGCGTCTTCCTTTTATCGTGTTATCCCATCTCAACTGCCATTCTTTTCTTATCTCCTGGTCTAGCCTTTCTATTATCAATTTTCTTTCTCTTCGTGTGCCTAGTCCTTCCTCCGATTGTACTGTAAAGTTGTTATATCGGTATTCTTTTCCTTTTCTCATCCAATATAGTCCGATTCTTCTTTCGCACTCTAAGTCAATCGGTAGGTGACCTGTAATCATTGTAATAGATTCGGCCGAGATGGTTCTGTACGCTCCTGTGGTTTTCATCAGGGCATATCTTTGCGACATTATGAGTTTCTTTTTCTGGACATTATTTGTGAGCCCGTACCATCCTGCTGCTGCATATGTTATTATGGGTATGAACACTCCCTTATATATTATATCTAGAGATCGATAGCCTAGGCCCCATTCCTCTCTTGCCAGGAAGGCCAGCCTTTCGAAAATTCCTCTGGTTTTCTTTGAGATCTCCGTAACATGCGTTTGTACGCTAAGGCCTTTGCCAAAAGAGACGCCCAGATATTTAAACGGTTCTTGCCTTTTAATTCTTTGCCCGTTTATTCTGATTAGTGGGTAACATTTAGGATGAAATGTTCCCTTTGCTAGTAACATTGCACATTTATCTGGGGCATGTTTCATTTTGACACTTTTACTCCATTCTTCTATTATATTTATGGCCATTTGTCCTTTCCGTTCCAGTTCTTTACGGGAGTCTCCTTCGATTATAATTGCTTGATCGTCTGCATAGGCTATCGTCTCATGTCCTTCTCTGTCTAACTTGTGAAGCACTTCATCAAATACGACATTCCATAGGATTGGACCTAGTAGGGATCCCTGTGGGCATCCCTTTGTCACATTTTTGCTTGCAAAATTGCCACCTTCGGTTATTATTACTTTCCTATTACAGAGGTAATCCCTAACGATATTGTACAGTCTCCAGGGGCAGTTCATGCCTCTCAGGTTCTTTAGTACTCCCGGCCACCATACATTGTCGAATGCACCCTTAATGTCCAAAAACATTATGAGTACATATCTACAGCTTGAGTTGTGCACCTTGGTCTTTAAGTACACTATCGCATCTTCGGTTGATCTGCCTTTTCTAAAACCGTATTGTTTGTCAGACAGACGTGGTTCCACGATTTGATCTAATTTTTTGATTATCAGACCTTCCAGAATTTTTCCTAAAACTGGTAGCAGGCATATTGGTCTATATGAGCTAATTAGACCAGGATCTTTGTCTCTTCCCTTTTTGATTGTAATTACTTTGCCTGTTTTCCAAGTATTCGGAAATATACCGAGTTTTAGACAGTTATTATATAGCTTTATCAGTTCTTCACCCACTACTGTAAGAGCAACTCTTATTATCTTCAGATCGAAACAGTCGATTCCTGGCGCTTTTCCTAATTTCATTTTCTTTACGACTTGCACCATCTCCTGCCTTGTAAAATTTTCGGTTTCGCTGTATTCGTCTGTATATCTTTGATTTTGTTGCCTTACTTTTGTCTGTTCTCTCGTTTCTGTTTCCAGGTTATCGTCTGGAAAGAGCTGATGAAGAATTTGCTCTGCTGTGTCATTCCAGGTCATAGTGTATCCATCGTCTGTCTTCACGTTACTTGCGATTTCTTTAACTCTAGCTTTTTTGGCTGCCAGTTTGTATGGTAAGCTCCATGGATTGTCGTTACCTTGTTTGGTCACAAATTCTTCCCATTTTTGGGTTTTGGTTGTGTCTATTAGTCTTGTATATTGTCGCTTGGCCAGTCTATAGGTCATTTTTGCACGTTCTCTTGTGTCCGGATCTCTTTCCTTTTGGAATTGTCTGCGTAACCTGTTTGTGTGTTTTTTGGCCTTTGTCAAGTCCTCGTTCCACCATGGAACTTTCCTACTAGTCTTGTTCTTAGTGGGTATAGCTTTGTCACATGCTATTTTTATCCCATTTATAATGTCTTTAATGCCAGCGATTGTTGAACCAATATCCTGTCGGTACGGTTGGGCTTTCCAATTTTCTCTCAGTGTGTTAATAAACAATCCCCAGTCCGCTTTGCTTGTTATATAGCTTTTGATGTACTCTTGCTTCCTATATCTACCTCCCTGAGCTTGTTCCACTAATTCAAATGTTATCGCTCTATGGTCACTTGATGTCCAGTTTTCTTGGACTTTCCAGTTTCGTATTCTTTGTGCCATATCTGGTGAGGTTAGAGTTACATCGACATAGCCTTCTCCGACTTCGTTTGCGACTGTTGCAATGCTATTGGGATCGTTTATTACTCTGAGGTTATTCTGGAGTATAAATTCTTCTAGTTTCTCTCCTTTTGCATCCGTTTCCAAAGGGCCCCATAGTGGCGATCTTGCATTCGAGTCAATACCAATTATAAAGCTCTTTCCTCGTAGAGTCGTTACTATCTCCTGAAGCGATCTTAGATGTATCTCAATATCATCTTTTAGTTGGAAATATCCACTAATTAGGTAGACTTTATATGGTACTGATAGTTCTGCTATTGCGAAGTGCGGTGTACATAAGTTAGTTATTTGCATCGCTATCACATTCGGGTCTGTTATTGCTATGGCTGCCCACGGATTTTCTTTAGAAGAGACTATTCTTACACCCATACCGTATCCCGTCACTTTATTATTTCTTGTGTATGGTTCTTGTAGCATAATTACGTGAACTCCCTTTTCATACGCTTTTTGCTTTATTTCGGGTACCACCCGCTGTGCTCGTCTGGCATTAAGTTGTGTTATCAGAATACAGGGTTTATTGCTCCCCGTAATCTGTGTTATTTACTAGACGTTCTAGTGCTTTTGTATAGCACGGACATTTAGTGTCGAGAACATTATGGTCCGACTTCTTTTTGGCCTTGACGCAGTTTATGCACTTTTTATTTTCCTGTTTTTTCGGACATTTGTCAAAAGAGTGACCTTTTTCGGCGCAATGCGAGCAATGTACGTCGTTATTGCAGACTTTGCTGATGTGACCGAATCCCTGGCACTTAAAGCACCTGGAGACTAGTACAAAGTCCTGTACCTTACACGATTGGTAATCTACAAAGATCCTCCTTCTTTGCAACAACCTAGTTCTAATTTTTGGGGTTACCTCGATAACCCAGTTGGTCCTGCTCGTATCCCTCTTTCCTGTTTTGAATTTCGGCGTGATTTCTCTTTCCGCCTCGTCAGCCGAGCAAACGTTTTGCTCGACTATTATCTCTCTTATTTCTTTCTCATTTAGATTTTTAGGAAGATCATAAATGATCATCCTCGGCTTCTGTTTCGTTGGTCTATGCATTTCAAAGGTCTCCTTCAGGGACGGTTTGTTTAGAATCTTTTGTAAAGACTCCTCATTTTCCGTCTCGATAATTAGACCTTTGTTAATTGTCCTGAGGCTTCTGATCTGGGCCTTTTCTGCTCGTGGTCGGAATTCGGCTTGAAACTTGGATTTTATTTCCTCTTCGTTTCTAAACTTGTCTGCTCTTTTCGGCTTTATGATGAGCTTGTGCATAGCCGGATTCTTTATTACAACAGCCCTAGTCGTCTCTTTCGGCGCAACTAGTTTCTTGGTAACGTCTGCGTACGAGACGTTACCCTGGTTTACTGCCTTTTGCCTTTGTTCAGATAGGACTTTAACTTGTCCTTCCAAAAATGCTGCTTTTGCCAAAAGTGTAGAGACTAGGCTGTGCATATTGTCTAAGGCCTCATGTGCGTTTTCGCTATCTTTCTTCGTTAAGTGTCTCTTAACGATTTTTATCTGGTCCAACATATACATTGGTACCTCTATCAAGCTTTTGACCTCAATTTTCCTGCTTTGTTTGCCAGTTTCTACTTCCGTGCCTTCCGACTCCGACGAGCTTGAAGACTCAGATACTGATTTCGTTATTACCTTTTTTGCCATTGCGGGCTTTGCCCTTTTTGGCTCTTTCGACTCCTCATCCGAGGACGACGACAGGCCGCGCTTGTTACTTTTCTGATCTTTTCCTACCTCTTTATCTTTTGGTTTCCGCTTGGGTAAACCAGCTCCTGTTGTTGCTTTGGGGTTGGGTTCCCCTTCTAATTCATTTCTGTGCACCATTAGTTTATGTTTACTAGTGGACATTTCTCATGTTTGTTATTAGTGTGTTCATTGTGCATCCTCTTCCCCGTTACACGGGTCCTTATCCTCCGTTACACGGGTAGTGACCACCAAGCACTCGTGTATCAGCTCCAGCTGACCAGCTGGAGGACAAAGAGAGCAGGGAGAGGAGCAAGAGAGAGATGGGCACCAGCCACATTTGATCGTCAGGCGTTCCTCTGCTCCCTTGAGCATATATATGACATATATATATATATATATCTCTATAACATATAAATATTTCGCCGCCGCCGCCGTGTCTAAGAATTCAGAATTCAACATATATATATATGTTTTATATATATATATATGTTATATATATGTTATATATATGTTATATATATATGTTATATATATATGTCATATATATATGTTATATATATATGTTATATATATATGTCATATATATATGTGTGTGTGTGTATGTGTGTGTGTGAGTGTGTGTATGTGAACATACACTTTTCCAAATATCCATATGTGATATATAGAATGGGTTAAAAATTAAATACATTAATTATTGCATTTTTAAGATAATTCATAACTTTTTACAGAACTGAAGGCCATAAAAATACTACAGACTATTTGAAAGGTATTGCTCCAAGCTTTCTTTCAAACTTTTGGATAAAAAATCAATTGTAGCGCATTTACACTTTTTTTAAGTTGAATATTGGCATGTATTTTATATAACATTTACATTGAAATTGGAAATTCTAACCCAGAAGTGTGTGTGTGTGTGTATGTGTGTGCGTGTGTGTGTGTACGTGTTATTTGTTTTTTCAAGAATAGATAATATATGTATTTTTTCCGTGCGCAAAAAAAAGTTGTGAATATAACTTGAAAGAATGTGTATTAGTTTTCTTATTCCTGATAAAACTCATAAAATAAAAACGGACCTAAAATTTAATGTAATGTTAAATGTATGTAATGTAATGTTAAAAATATGCACAATTTTACGAAGATAAAATAAATATTAATCAAGTATAACATACACTTTTCAAATAGCTATATGTGAAATATACAATAAATTAAAAATTAATACATTAATTATTGCATTTTTAAGATAATTCTATTATAAACAGTAATGGCAAAAGAAAATTCAAATTTTAACAAAGGCAATATAAAATACGAATTACATTTCAAAAAATTTTCGAAAATTATTATTTTAGTAGTATTTAATTTAAATATTATTCAAATCAAAATTTAAAAATTGTATGGATATATAAGTAAGTAGATTACGTATATTTATATAAAACAATATTTTATATAAACAAGTATGTATTTATTAGAAAAAAAAGGTTATTTATGGAATGCCTTTGTTTATAATAATTAAAATAAATATATGGGCTCTGTAACTAAAGGGAAAAATAAATTGGATATAATTATGGATTAAAACGCAAATTTTGAAAGAGGGTGCAAATTACGAATTACGGGAGAAATGGAAGAAACAGGTTTTTATTTATATACCGCTAAAATGTTATAAATAATTCTTTAAAGCTAATACAAAAATTAATTTAATTAAGAAGAAAGTTTTATTACTCTTAAAGTACAAAATATTAATGATTTAATTTTATAAATAATTCTTTAAAAATAATAAATTAAAAATTTATTAAATAAAATTTATAAATAATTCTTTAAAAATAATACAAAAATTAATTTAATTAAGAAGAAAGTTTTATTACTATTGAAGTACAAAATATTAATGACATAGAACTTTTGGCGATGATCGTTCGTCATTAAATAAATTAATTTTAGAAGGTTAATTTCTATTTATAACGGTTTAAAATAATCCAAAATTTTAATAAGTTGTTAACTAAAATACTACAATTTAGTAAGTATATGTACTTTACTATTTTTGGTAAGTTAATTTTTCATTAACATTTATAATTATTAAAATATAAATTTAAGCTTTATAAGAATTCATATAGTTTATAAAATTTACAGTTAAATCAAGGGGCGCGTGTCGCGCACCCGAGGCAAGTATGGGTACGCGGCACTAGCCCTATATACAGCTAAAACAAACCTTTAATTTTTACTTTCTTATTTTTTTAATGTACATCTTTTTTTATACGTTTCAACATTAACCCCCAATAATTCTTAGTCATATTTTATAGTTTCGACAAAATTTTGGATTCATTCATTACCGCATTTTTACAATAAAACGATATCAAGATTTCGGATGTCGAATTCTTTACTTTCGGAATGAGAGAAAAATTTTTCTTTTTCTTCGTGTTCTCCAACATTATATATATAGATATACTCGTAATAAATAATAGGCGATGAGAGACTAGAGACTATATATAGATGTTGAAGCAGCGCTGCCTACCGGTCGAAATTCTTTACTTTCGGAATAAGAGGAAAATTTTTCTGTTTCTTCGTGTTCTCCAACACTATATATATATATTTTATATAGACAGCTAATTTAACCCTTAAATTTAACTGTTATTTTAAATTTTCAAAACTAAAATTAATCGGGGGGCCTTTGGATATATATATATAATATTATGACATCATTCCCGTATCTTCATCAAAAATGTCACCTAACCTAACACATAGGTGCAGGGGATCAGATTTACTTACACGGGAGAGAAAGAGAGATAGAGTGAAGTGAGAGATAATCAAGTCAAACGTCAACCTGCGTGTACATTACAGCGTGCAAAAAGTGTTACAGATAAAACAAGTATTTCTGTGTAAAGAAAAATAGCATCTCACTAATAAGATGAGTAAATAAACGATAAGAAGGAAAAGGTCCGAAGAGAGATAGAATATTTAACGAAATGGAACTTAATTACAATGAACAAATGGAACAAATAAAAACTAGCGAACAAAACTCAGATGTTAAGAAACGTAATAATGGAATTCATTGCATTAAGTTTAATAAGGATGAATGTATTTTTCAGTTTGCAATATATGATGATGACGAACATGGACCTCGGACGTTGAGCCGAATCGGAAGTTGAACCGACGCTGTGAGTGGGGGTAAAACAAAAACGAATTGGGGAAGGAGAAATGTAGGTTTTCGCGATTTATTGGAATTGTCGATGTCTTCTTTACCGATTAACATAATAATGAGTTTAGACGCGAATTACCTTACCGACTTAAATATCACTAAATTATTAATTAATTTTTATTTTAATAGCTCGTTTAAGTTAATAAAATTACTCGTTTATTAAACAAATAAAAAATTAGTAAGATCCCTTTCTTCCCCTAATTGCTTTGAAAATTAATAGAAACATACTTGTTGTAACGTGTACAATATTAATAAAAAACTGGTTAAAACCTATAAATTAAATAAATAAACTCTTAACCTCTAATCTTTAAAATCATTGATATACCGTAAAAAATATTACAGAATTAACAGAAACATTTTAGGTACAACCAATAAAATATATATATATCTAACCTCAAATCTTTAAAATTACTAAAACAACTTCAAAAAATATCGAAATTAGAAAATTAGTAGAAACACTCTTATTATAACCTGTTAAATTACTAAAAAAAGGTCTGATTATAACCCATAAAATATATACTTAAAACCTCATATCTATAAATAATTGAAATAACGTAAAAAATACCAACATTAGAGAATTAACAGAACTATTTAAGTTTCAACCAATGATTCTAATCACAAATCGTTAAAACTACTAAAACTAGCTCAAAAAATACCGAAATTTTAAAATTAGTAGAAACACTCTCATTATAACCTATAAAATTACTAAAAGTGGTCTGTTTATAACCTAAAAAAAATATTCATAACCTCAAATCTATAAAATAATTAAAATAACGTACAAAATATCAACATTAGAGAATTAAGAGAATTATTTAGTTTCAACCAATAGTTCTAACCTCAAATCTTTCAAATTACTAAAACAACCTCAAAAAATATCGAAATTAGAAAATCAGTAGAAACACTCTTATTATAAACTATAAAATAAATATTCGTAACCTCAAATCTATAAAATAATTGAAATAACGTAAAAAATATCAACATTAGAAAATTAAGTGAATCATTTAGTTTCAACCAATAAAATAGATATTTCTAACCTCAAATCGTTAAAATTACTAAAACAACCTCATATAATATCAAAATTTAAAAATTATTAGAAACTCTCTAATTATAACCTATAGAATTATTACACGGTCTGATTATAACCTATAAAATAAAAATTCATAACCTTAAATCTATAAAATCATTATGATAACGTGATAATTATCACTATTAGAGAATTAACAGAATGATTACAGTTACAACCAAAAATTGATATTCATAACCTCAAATCGTTAAAATTACTAAAACAACCTCAAATAATATCAAAATTTTAAATTAGTTGAAATACTCTTATTATAACCTGTTAAATTACTAAAAAAAGGTCTGATTATAACCTATAAAGTAAATATTCATAAACTCAAATCTATAAAATCATTGACAAAATGTAAATAATAACAACATTAGAGAATTAACAGAATCATTTTAGTTTCACCCAATAGTTCTAACCTTAAATCGTTAAAATTATTAAAACAACCTCAAAAAATATCGAAATTGGTAAATTAATAGAAACACTCTTATTATAAACTATAAAATAAATATTCGTAACCTCAAATCTATAAAATAATTGAAATAACGTAAAAAATATCAACATTAGTGAATTAAGAGAATCATTTAGTTTCAACCAATAAAATAGATAGTTCCAACCTCCAATCGTTAAAAATACTAAAACAACCTCAAATAATATCAAAATTTAAAAATTATTAGAAACTCTCTAATTATAACCTATAGAATTATTACACGGGCTGATTATAACCTATAAAATAAATATTCATAACCTTAAATCTATAAAATCATTATGATAACGTGATAATTATCAATATTAGAGAATTAACAGAATGATTACAGTTACAACAAAAAAATTGATATTCATAACCTCAAATTGCTTGTTACTAAAAAAACCTCAAAAAATATCATCTCAAAAATCTGAAAAAATTACAGATACTGTTCAAAACAAACAGAATACAGTGATAGAAAGATTGTTAAGAAATAATAAATTATTAATTAATTATACGTAAATAAGCATTTTTGTTGGTAATATATAGCTATAATTAAACAATGATTCATGGCAGCCCAAAAATTTCGCTGATCTATCAATAGAAAGATGTGAAAAAATTCGCAGAATATCTTCATAGAATACACAACATGGTTACAGAACGTTTTTTTTCGATAAATTGAATTCCTCGTTTAATAAAAAATAAATCATTTCTCTATTTTTTAGGGTTTACATCCCGTTCAATGGATGTTTAAGCCACTACATAATTAAGCAATCAGTGAATCAGTTATAGGTAGCTGGTAAATAAACCTACTATTTATACTTCTACGGAGGTTAGAACAATTTTAAAGTTTTGCAGTTGAAACTTTTTTTAAAATATTCAACATTATCAATTTAAATTATGAGTTATTTACAATGAAAACTAATAATAAGTATAATTTAAATCAAAATATTATTTACGTTTGATATTATTTACGTTTTTTCAATGATTTTATAGATTTGAGGTTATGAATATTTATTTTATAGGTTATAATCAGACCGTGTAATAATTCTATAGGTTATAATTAGAGAGTTTCTAATAATTTTCAAATTTTGATACTATTTGAGGTTGTTTTAGTAATTTTAACGATTTGAGTAAAATGAGAAAATGGTTCTGTTAATTCTCTAATGTTGGTATTTTTTACGTTATTTCAATTATTTATAGATTTGAGGTTATGAGTATATATTTTATAGGTTATAATCAGACGATTTTTAGTAATTTTACAGGTTATAATAAGAGTGTTTCTACTAATTTTCTAATTTCGATATTTTTTGAGGTTGTTTTAGTAATTTGAAAGATTTGAGGTTAGAACTATTGGTTGAAACTAAATAATTCTCTTAATTCTCTAATGTTGATATTTTTTACGTTATTTCAATTATTTTATAGATTTGAGGTTACGAATATTTATTTTATAGTTTATAATAAGAGTGTTTCTATTAATTTTCCAATTTAGATATTTTTTGAGGTTGTTTTAATAATTTTAACGATTTGAGGTTAGAACTATTGGGTGAAAGTAAAATGATTCTGTTGATTCTCTAATGTTGTTATTATTTACGTTTTGTCAATGATTTTATAGATTTGAGTTTATGAATATTTACTTTATAGGTTATAATCAGACCTTTTTTTTAGTAATTTTACAGGTTATAATAAGAGTGTTTCTACTGATTTTCTAATTTCGATATTTTTTGAGGTTGTTTTAGTAATTTGAAAGATTTGAGGTTAGAACCATTGGTTAAAACTAAAATAATTCTGTTAATTCTCTAATGTTGATATTTTGTACGTTATTTTAATTATTTTATAGATTTGAGGTTATGAATATTTTTTTTAGGTTATAAACTGACCACTTTAAGTAATTTTATAGGTTATAATGAGTGTGTTTCTACTAATTTTAAAATTTTAATGTTGATATTTTGTACGTTATTTTAATTATTTTATAGATTTGAGGTTATGAATATTTTTTTAGGTTATAAACAGACCACTTTTAGTAATTTTATAGGTTATAATGAGAGTGTTTCTACTAATTTTAAAATTTCGGTATTTTTTGAGCTAGTTTTAGTAGTTTTAACGATTTGTGATTAGAATCATTGGTTGAAACTTAAATAGTTCTGTTAATTCTCTAATGTTGGTATTTTTTACGTTATTTCAATTATTTATAGATATGAGGTTATAAGTATATATTTTATGGGTTATAATCAGACCTTTTTTTAGTAATTTAACAGGTTATAATAAGAGTGTTTTTACTAATTTTCTAATTTCGATATTTTTTGAAGTTGTTTTAGTAATTTTAAAGATTTGAGGTTAGATATATATATATTTTATTGGTTGTACCTAAAATGTTTCTGTTAATTCTGTAATATTTTTTACGGTATATCAATGATTTTAAAGATTAGAGGTTAAGAGTTTATTTATTTAATTTATAGGTTTTAACCAGTTTTTTATTAATATTGTACACGTTGCAACAAGTATGTTTCTATTAATTTTCAAAGCAATTAGGGGAAGAAAGGGATCTTACTAATTTTTTATTTGTTTAATAAACGAGTAATTTTATGAACTTAAACGAGCTATAAAAATAAAAATTAATTAATAATTTAGTGATATTTAAGTCGGTAAGGTAATTCGCGTCTAAACTCATTATTATGTTAATCGGTAAAGAAGACATCGACAATTCCAATAAATCGCGAAAACCTACATTTCTCCTTCCCCAATTCGTTTTTGTTTTACCCCCACTCACAGCGTCGGTTCAACTTCCGATTCGGCTCAACGTCCGAGGTCCACGAACATATAAAAACATATACTGTTCAAATTTTTAATGAAAATAATAAGGGAACATTTGGAGTTTTGGATATTTCATTGGCCATAGATTTGCATCAAGTAGTTAAAGAAACACCTTTTTGGATAATATTGTAAATACTCCAATATTTGTAAGAAATCTTAAGTTACACTTAGACACGTATCACAAACGAAAAAAACAATATTATGATTTGAAATCTTATTTGGAAGATGTTTGTAATTGTTCTGTGGATGTGCATTATTCTTATACTTTTGTTTTATAACGTTTCTGAAATACAAAGATTTTGAAACTAATATCTACTTTAACATAATTGTTTATGTATTTTATGACTTAACAAAAGAAAATCCTATTAAAGTAAAATTTGACTTAAATAGCTTTGATGATATTGACAATACTAATATGAAGCAGCATTTAGAATCTTTTTCGAATGTTTTAAAACTTTAACATTAAAAGAAGCATTTATTCAAATAATTGAACAAGATAATGCACCTATGGAATGGAAGTTGGAAAAATATGATACAATATTAAATTTAAGTGTAAGTATTTTTAAACTAAAGACTTTAAAACTGAAAAAACATTATTCATTTACTTCTCTTTTAGGATTTATCAGATTTTGAAAGCTCAGATGATGATATTAGCCAGATGAGCACTCCAAAAAAGAAACAAACAAAACAAGCGGTGAAGAAGCTTTCATATACTAAAATTAAAAAAACAACTGTTAATAAATTACAAACTAACAAAAAGTCACAAGGTAAAAATGATGGCTCGACTGAACAGTATAGTCAAAGAAATTCTCAAACAAATATGAATGTTAAACAAACACAGAAAACTAACAAGAAAAAGAAAAAAAAACTTCAAGATACAATGAGACAAACAAAACTAAACTTCACATTAGAGAAGAATGCAAATGAAAAAAATGTTACTGGTGATAATAGTGCAATAAGCGCTGCTATTCATATTGTGAATAAAAAAAGGGTAGAACAATTAAAGCAAGTCAACACATCCAAAGGAGAATCAAATAGTGAAATGGATAAAACAGATAAAATTAATAAAGTTAATTCAAAAGGTAAACCACAAAAACAGCAATTAGCTAGCAAGCTAGTTAATTTAAATAAGACTATATTGACATGAAAAGGAAATCAATAACAAAAATAAATACCTTTAGAAGACCACATAGTATAATTAACAAACGAATCAAGCAACCTATCATAACAAGTACACCACTTCATGTGCAAACTAATAAATTATTTCAACCAACTACAAATGATAATTTGGACATCAGTGAAATAAGTAGAAGAGAATCTGTAAATACCAATAATCATAATAGCAGTAGTAGTAGTACCAGAAACCTAAGACTTACTCGTAATTAAAAAAATTGTATAAATTTAAAATTGTTAATATTATTTAATTATGGTTGCAAAACACCAATATATTAAGTATATGATGGAATGTGCATCCAATAATTAAACACGCACATTATTTTTGTACAATATACAATAACATTCTAATATTTTTCATCCAAAATAATTGAATAAACAATAATTTTATTCATAATAACATTGTAATATTTTTCATCCAAAATAATTGAATAAACAATTATTTATTAACTTCTAAGAAAGGAAATAAGGATATTTATTTACAAAATGTTTCTTAGTAGAAATAATAAATTATATTTTTTAATGTCTTTACACTTTCTTAACAAATATATTATACTAAAATTGTTGTACTTGCCAAAATGTACACCTTCTTGAAGGTGTTTTACAACATTAAACGTAAAGTTTTATAGTAATAAATATTTATAAAAATACTTGTCAATTTTAATATGTCTTTATTTTTTTTTATTATTTTTATTCTGATTTCATTACACTAAATTTTGGTAAACTTTTATTTATAAATTATAATATACCTCCAAGGTGTTGTGAGAATCTGTTTAATTTTTAAGGTGTCCATGGTAGTGAAAAAATAATACAATTTAAAACATTATTTTAAATAAATTAATTACGAAAAAACTTTTTAGAAATTAAAAATAGGGGGTTGGCGCGCGAAGCGCGCAGGGGGGCGAAGCCCCCTTAGTATATATATATATATATACTATAATATATAAATATTTCGCCGCCGCCGCCGCCGTGTCTAAGAATTCAGAATTCAATATATATATATATATATATATTTTATATATATATGTCATATATATGTTATATATATATATGTTATATCTCTCTATAATATATAAATATTTCGCCGCCGCCGCCGCCGCCTCCGCCGTGTCTAAGAATTCAGAATTCAACATATATATATATGTTTTATATATATGTCATATATATATGTTATATACAGGGTGATCCAGAAACATAGGTAACATATATATATATTCCGATTCAGAAAAATAATTCGAGTATAACCCCGTCGGAATTTTTAAAAAATATTAATTAGGCGAGGCGTAATTAATTTTTGAAATGGGCCAATCAGAGGCCGGATTAGGGAAGAAAGGTGAGCGGCGTTGCCGCGCGAGTTTAATGCAACAGGTCAACGAGCGAAGCGGCCGAGGCGCCTGAACATAGCTAATGCGTATAGCAGAAGCGAAGATCGCGAAAGCGAATGAATCGCAAAATATATTTTACGAGATTGATTGTATGAATAAAATGTACAATCAAGGAAATGATTTTTATTTAAGTTTGAATTAGACCGCAGACTAATAAATTCATTACTACTATTATTAATTTACTTACTAAATCTATGATACGCGTGCGTTATGAATATGAGATTATTACAGTTTATAATCTCATCGTATTTACATTAATTTATTGAAACCTTTATGACGAATTTTAAGACAATAAAATTTTGAATTGAATTAAGTTTTGTGAACAATATAGCCAATAAATACGTTTACCATAAAGATATATCGCTACATATTGGAAATATATTAATTAATTTTGCAAGTATATTGTCAATAATATTGCTAGGTAAATAATTCCTAGTCCGTGTAAAATGAAATTTAGCTCAAGCCTCAATTCTCCGTTTAAAAAACATAATGCTACCGCGAGCGCTCTCCGATGTTCGCGCACATCAAATTTTGTGTTCGCGGAGTAAGCCCGCCGCGGGCGCTCTCCGACGTTCGCGCTCATCAAATTTTGTACTCGCGGAGTAAGCCCGCCGCGGACGCTCTCCGACGTCCGCACTGCAAGAGCAAACGTGCTCGAAAAAAGTTACTTCGTTAAAATTACAATTCATTGTGTTTCAGACTTAATAAATATTTTGGAAAACACGTTCCAAATGATTAGGATAATAATTGCAATAGTCTGGCTGTTGAATTGAATTGAGTGTTCAATATACAAAATGCCAATGAATAACAACCATAAATTCGCAATATATTGGTAATATATTAGCAATAATATTGCTAGTAAGTTAATTCCGAGTCCGTGTAAAATAAAATCTAGCTGAACCCTCGATGAAGTTTTATAATAGTCTGGGAATCATCTAGCTATAGTATATCAATAATAAGTTTACGTTTACCAAATATTTTTAAACTGATTTTTTATAATATATTAGTATATGCTGAACAAATCGATATCATTAAAATTAATTGTATCATATCTTTACTAAAAATCGGTATTATGAGAAATCGTGGATTTATGTGACGCATCTCAGTAATTATTCGGATGACCAAAGACAGACGTTCATTCACGTTTTCATTCACTTGAGGTAATAAAAGATCATCGATTCGTCGGTAGTATTGACAATTTGGATGACACGAAACATATTGGCGATATATTAATAATACTTTGGCAATATGTTGGCAACATATTGGCAACATATTGGCAATATATTGGCAATATATTGGCAATATATTGGCAACATATTGGCAACATATTGGCAATATATTGGCAACATATTGGCAATATATTGATAATACAAATGATAAATATTTAACGAAATACACTTTTAACTGCAAGATTTAAGCAAGCCTTTAAGTCATACTTGCGCAAACACTTTCAGACACACATACAGCCGTACAATTAGCCATACAAAAAGATCAACTTTTCATTCCTTGTAACTACCCTCTGTATTGGTTGGTAATAAAAACCGATATAAGAAAAATCAACGAGTTATTTTGTTATTCTAAAATATCTGTTCTTTGTTGGTTTTCTTAACCTTTAGACTGCCGGAAAAACAATATTTGGACGCATCCCCTGATCGACACTTTGTACATGATCAATCGTTGATATAAGATATCTTATATACCAGTTTTCTGAGGGCGATATGCTCTTTCAAATCCCGGCAGTCTAAAGGTTAAGTTGGCTTTTCGTACCAACCAATACAGAGGGTAGTTACAAGGAATGAAAAGTTGATCTTTTATAATTGTATGGCTGTATGTATATCTGAAAGTGTTTGTGAAAGTATGGCTTTAAGTCTGGCTTAAATCTTGCAGTTAAAAGTGTATTTCGTTAAATACCCGCGTAAAAAAATTAAAGTTTATATGAACTTTATATAAACTTTATGTTTGGCTAAACTTGATATGGGATTGGCCAACGAGACTGAGCCGAACTTGTGCAATTTACTGTTCAAGTTTTGCGAAAGTAGTTCAATTATTCGTATTTATGTCGATTTACGTATTGTAAAAATTTGGAATAAAACGCTACTAACCATAATATCCTAGGAAGTTCGTGAAACGAAATGAAAAGTTGATCTTTTAGTATGGCTAATTGTATGGCTGTATGTATATCAGAAAGTGTTTGTGAAAGTATAACTTTAAGTCTGGCTTAAATCTTGCAGTTAAAAGTGTATTTCGTTAAGTACCCGCGTAAAAAAATTAAAGTTTATATGAACTTTATATAAACTTTAGGTTTGGCTAAACTTGATATGGGGTTGGCCAACGAGACTGAGCCGAACTTGTGCAATTTACTGTTCAAGTTTTGCGAAAGTATATCAAATGTTCAGCTGAAATTCATATAAAGTTTTTATAAAGTTTTTTTACAATTACTGACAAATAAATTATAGTTTATACTAAGTTTAGCTGAACTCAATATTAACCTGATAGCAAGTTCAGGTTTATAAAGTCATATAATGTTGATATCAACATACCCAAAGAAAAATTTTAAAAATCTTCTTTAACTGACATCAGTAAGAATACATCGGTTAGAAAAACGGAGATATATTCCAAAAAATCCGAATCCGTCACTGAAAAGTGTTGTCCATTTCCTTAGTTTTGAAGACATAACCTGAAAGAAGAAATTTAAAGAACTACAAAGTATCTATTTTCACCATTTATCTAACCGATGTATTCTTACTGATATCAGTTAAAGATTTTTAAAATTTTTCTTTGGGTATGTTGATATCAACATTATATGACTTTATAAACCTGAACTTGCTATCAGGTTAATATTGAGTTCAGCTAAACTTAGTATAAACTATATTTTATTTGTCAGTAATTGTAAAAAAACTTTATAAAAACTTTATATGAATTTCAGCTGAACATTTGATATACTTTCGCAAAACTTGAACAGTAAATTGCACAAGTTCGGCTCAGTCTCGTTGGCCAACCCCATATCAAGTTTAGCCAAACCTAAAGTTTATATAAAGTTCATATAAACTTTAATTTTTTTACGCGGGTACTTAACGAAATACACTTTTAACTGCAAGATTTAAGCCAGACTTAAAGTTATACTTTCACAAACACTTTCTGATATACATACAGCCATACAATTAGCCATACTAAAAGATCAACTTTTCATTTCGTTTCACGAACTTCCTAGGATATTATGGTTAGTAGCGTTTTATTCCAAATTTTTACAATACGTAAATCGACATAAATACGAATAATTGAACTACTTTCGCAAAACTTGAACAGTAAATTGCACAAGTTCGGCTCAGTCTCGTTGGCCAATCCCATATCAAGTTTAGCCAAACATAAAGTTTATATAAAGTTCATATAAACTTTAATTTTTTTACGCGGGTATTTAACGAAATACACTTTTAACTGCAAGATTAAAGCCAGACTTAAAGTTATACTTTCACAAACACTTTCTGATATACATACAGCCATACAATTATAAAAGATCAACTTTTCATTCCTTGTAACTACCCTCTGTATTGGTTGGTACGAAAAACCAACTTAACCTTTAGACTGCCGGGATTTGAAAGAGCATATCGCCCTCAGAAAACTGGTATATAAGATATCTTATATCAACGATTGATCATGCACAAAGTGTCGATCAGGGGATGCGTCCAAATATTGTTTTTCCGGCAGTCTAAAGGTTAAGAAAACCAACAAAGAACAGATATTTTAGAATAACAAAATAACTCGTTGATTTTTCTTATATCGGTTTTTATTACCAACCAATACAGAGGGTAGTTACAAGGAATGAAAAGTTGATCTTTTTGTATGGCTAATTGTACGGCTGTATGTGTGTCTGAAAGTGTTTGCGCAAGTATGACTTAAAGGCTTGCTTAAATCTTGCAGTTAAAAGTGTATTTCGTTAAATATTTATCATTTGTATTATCAATATATTGCCAATATATTGCCAATATGTTGCCAATATGTTGCCAACATATTGCCAAAGTATTATTAATATATCGCCAATATGTTTCGTGTCATCCAAATTGTCAATACTACCGACGAATCGATGATCTTTTATTACCTCAAGTGAATGAAAACGTGAATGAACGTCTGTCTTTGGTCATCCGAATAATTACTGAGATGCGTCACATAAATCCACGATTTCTCATAATACCGATTTTTAGTAAAGATATGATACAATTAATTTTAATGATATCGATTTGTTCAGCATATACTAATATATTATAAAAAATCAGTTTAAAAATATTTGGTAAACGTAAACTTATTATTGATATACTATAGCTAGATGATTCCCAGACTATTATAAAACTTCATCGAGGGTTCAGCTAGATTTTATTTTACACGGACTCGGAATTAACTTACTAGCAATATTATTGCTAATATATTACCAATATATTGCGAATTTATGGTTGTTATTCATTGGCATTTTGTATATTGAACACTCAATTCAATTCAACAGCCAGACTATTGCAATTATTATCCTAATCATTTGGAACGTGTTTTCCAAAATATTTATTAAGTCTGAAACACAATGAATTGTAATTTTAACGAAGTAACTTTTTTCGAGCACGTTTGCTCTTGCAGTGCGGACGTCGGAGTGCGTCCGCGGCGGGCTTACTCCGCGAGTACAAAATTTGATGAGCGCGAACGTCGGAGAGCGCCCGCGGCGGGCTTACTCCGCGAACACAAAATTTGATGTGCGCGAACATCGGAGAGCGCTCGCGGTAGCATTATGTTTTTTAAACGGAGAATTGAGGCTTGAGCTAAATTTCATTTTACACGGACTAGGAATTATTTACCTAGCAATATTATTGACAATATACTTGCAAAATTAATTAATATATTTCCAATATGTAGCGATATATCTTTATGGTAAACGTATTTATTGGCTATATTGTTCACAAAACTTAATTCAATTCAAAATTTTATTGTCTTAAAATTCGTCATAAAGGTTTCAATAAATTAATGTAAATACGATGAGATTATAAACTGTAATAATCTCATATTCATAACGCACGCGTATCATAGATTTAGTAAGTAAATTAATAATAGTAGTAATGAATTTATTAGTCTGCGGTCTAATTCAAACTTAAATAAAAATCATTTCCTTGATTGTACATTTTATTCATACAATCAATCTCGTAAAATATATTTTGCGATTCATTCGCTTTCGCGATCTTCGCTTCTGCTATACGCATTAGCTATGTTCAGGCGCCTCGGCCGCTTCGCTCGTTGACCTGTTGCATTAAACTCGCGCGGCAACGCCGCTCACCTTTCTTCCCTAATCCGGCCTCTGATTGGCCCATTTCAAAAATTAATTACGCCTCGCCTAATTAATATTTTTTAAAAATTCCGACGGGGTTATACTCGAATTATTTTTCTGAATCGGAATATATATATATATGTTACCTATGTTTCTGGATCACCCTGTATATATTGTAAAGGTAAGCTACATACTCTTATGCGTATGAAGCTATACCTTATAACGAGCGCGAGTGACGATCGGAAAAGCTCGTAGGTGATCGGGAAAGCCCGCGCGTAAGCCGCGTAAGGACTAATAATGGTCCGACGCGCAAGCTGACTGAGGAGAGTAGATATAGAGTTCGTCGTCGTTAACGCCTTCCTTGATATTTCGTGGCAAGAGAACAAGAATCGTTATCGCGGATTCTTGCTCGGGTTCTGGGTTTCGCGCCGTGAAGAGTGAGTGACTTGGTGGAGTGAGCGTGCTGGTGTTAAGTGCACAGCTCCAGCGACTCCCAGGAACCTGCGAGGACGGCGAAGTTGCCGCGCGCGAGAGCCCGACGGAGAGAGGGAAAACAGGCGAAGTCGAACGCATCGACGGGGAGAATCGAGATTTAAGGTACGTGGTGCACCACTCGCGAGCCGCCGAAGCCGTAAAGACTCTCTCTTTACGGCTATAACTTTAAGTTAGGAATCGACGGATCTCGCCCGCGCGCGACGGCGAGGAAGCTAACGGGCGACCGCGTACGCGTGCTAGAAAGAGAGACACCTCGTCGCGAGACCTCACGCGGCCTATATACGGCTTTTGTTAAATCTTTGATCTTTGTTAAACTTTGTTTATATTTCTTTAACTTGAATAAAGATTCATATGTAATCAATATCCGAATACGAGTTTGATTATTGATTACCGGCGTACATCATTCCCGTTATCCCGAATACCGCCCTGGCGGAAGTATTCATTGTACATCTCTGTACATTTCTGTACATTTCCGTACATTTCTGTACATTTCTGTACATTTTTATCAGTTTTTAGACTTTTTTACAGAAATGTACAAAAATGTACAAAAATGTACAGAAATGTACAGACATCTACAGAAATGTACGGAAATATATGAAAATGTTCCAAAATGTACGGAAAGGTACAGAAATGTACGAAAATATACAAAGAATACTTCCGCCAGGGCGCCCTCTCCGTTTCTGGAGCGGCCGAGGTAAACTTACCGCGAATTTATCCCTTTTATTCGCGGCCCTTTTCAGCTCACGACGTTTTAGCTGTACAAAGACGCGAGATCGGCAAGTGATCTCGCGGTTGTTAACGGACATCGCAACGGTAGGTCGTGCGCGGGGTTCACTGATTTGAATCCGCCGCGCACTCTTGGAGCACCGCCTAGGGAGTATAACTAGGCAGTGCCGTAGTAACCGATCCCTTTACCCCTACCGACGCGAAAGATTGTACCCCGTTACAACTGGCGCCCAAATACGTGTGGATTAGGGATTACGCCGGATTAATTATCACAGAGAAGTGATAATTAATCTTACGAATTATTTATTTATTTAATAATAAGAAATTTTTAACAAGAATAAAGCTTTTACTACCAAGTGGGTAGTAAAAGCCGAAAAGCCGCCGTGGTATTTGCGGACAAATACCACAACGTGAGGTCGACCCTGCGACTCAATTGGATTAATTTCCATTTCTCTCTCTCTCTCTCTCGAATCGTCTCGTTTTCGGCGGATTGAGACAATTATTCGTAAATAATTGACTCAAAATTCAACAAGCGAATTGTAAAGCCTGCGCAAGGTTACAAACTTGAACCTGGTAGAATTGAAGCTTTTCGGACGGACATAACCTGGCCCGACGTCCTAACATTTATAGGTTAGGATAACAAATCCATGTTTATGCGATTGTAAGTGAGGTCATGCGTGCGGTTTAAATAATTTTTAGATAACGATAAGATATTAATTTGTCTGTGATTAAGTTACTTAAATTATTTAAATTCACTAATTTAAGAAGATTTAGTTGCGATAGACCTCGAGCCAGGTTAACAATTTAAATTAACGAGTAGATAAGAAAAATCTTGTATATTATTAATTTTTAAATTCAAATTGTTCTCGGTTTTCTTTGATAGTTCTCTAGTGTGTGATAATAGAGTTCAAGAGAACCTGTCCGAAAAGCTAGAAGTGTTTTTGCGGATAGCAGATTCAAGTGAGTGGCTATATATCTTAGGGAAAAGATAATTCCTTCAACTTTTGGCCCAATAATTTTAATTTTTCTTTGCTGCCACGCAAATTAAAATAGAATAACCTTGCGCACGCCAGGCCACAGTGCACCAAAAATAGAGATTTTTGTTTATTTGAAGTTATCCGCGAGCGATAATTAAATAAGCGTAATGGCCAACCGAAACGCCGACAGTTTTGTCCAACGAGACGAGGATATTATAGTGCAGGTGGACGAGTGGATCCACACCCAAAACGCAGCACAAATCGAGGCTCACCTAGAACAGATGGAGCTTCGACTTGATGGTTCCCGCTATCAAAAGGCGGAACGCCTACAGCAATGGCTGCTAGGAAATTATTCGGCCGAAGAGTTCAGTCAAGAAACTGACACCGTCAATGACCGGATAAGGCGGGTCGAGAAGCGGACAGAAGTGATCCGCCGAGTCGGGGAGAAAACGCCAGGAGCGTTACCTGATGAGAGAGGTACGCACCTGATTGAGGAAAATCTCAATCGTACGACCCGACTACCTAGCGAGGACCTGCCAACAGCCCCAGAGGAGGGCCAGTCTAGCAGCCAATCCAGTCGGAGGGGTAGTCAATCTGACTGGATAACGCTAATAGCGACCGATGGGACGCCATTTGATGTGCCGCGGCTATTCTCCACATGTCTGGCAGAACAAATTGCCAAGACAAAAGCTCTACAAGAGCAAATGGAAAGTATGGCGGCACAGATAACGAGGCTAACCGATGCCGTAAGCCACATGACGTCCCAAAGAGCATCAAGTACGCGATTGGATCCACTAGGCCCAAGTCCACGTGTCCAATTTCAGGACACGTATACCTGCTACCGGCCAGAGGAGTCACCGGTTCAGCAAGAGGACGCACGACTACAGCCCCAAACGCCAGGACCAGCTCCTAGCGCCACCCTGGGCGGAGCTTGGGAGGGGGGAGACACCTGGGTACCAGGAAGGCCCCCATGTGAAGAAAGTTCACCCTTAAGGCCCCAACCGTCGTGCGTCCAAGAACAACCGTCCTGGGCTTCTCGCTCATTTAACCCCACACGCGACCGAGGCGAGATCGTGAGAAAGTGGGGAATAAAGTTCTCAGGGGACGGAAGCGAGAGCATTAACAGCTTCTTAGAGCGCGTGGACGACTGCAGAGTCCTAGCAAACATGACGCAGGATGAAGTCCTTCCTTCTCTTTCGCAGTTGCTGGTGGAAGACGCCGCAAGGTGGTACCGCAATAACAAAGGAAAGTGGAGGAATTGGGACGAATTCACGTGCTCCATTAAACGCTGGTACGGAGCCAGCGAAACTTACCAAGAGAAGCTGATCCTTGAATGCACCTCACGTACTCAGGGCGAAGACGAACCGGTACGTGAGTACATGAATTGCATGATAGGCATGCTACAAGAGCTCGTCCCCAAGCCTAGCGAGAGGAACCAGGTAGATCACCTCTACCGAAACATGCTGCCAAGAATCCAGCGCCGGTTCAAGCGAATCGAGGCGCAGACGATCGACCAGCTGTTTGACTTGGCCCGCGAAGCGGAGCGGCTGCAAGAGCGCGAAAAGCTCTACAAACCACCTCCAATGGAAGGGGAGCTGGTGCGGCCGGAGTTCGCGTATAAGGCCAAGAAGAAGTCAGAGAAGGCTCCTCTGAAGGCAAAGGTAGCAGCGGTGGAATCCGATAAATCCACCACCGGCAAGAATCTGGTGGAGCTGGACGCGATTCTCAACCAGCTGAAGAAGCTGCTACCAAGTGAGAACGGGAGCGCAGCCGGGAGTAGCAAACCAGGAAGTCCCAAGAGTGGACGGCGGTTTGCTGAGAAAAAGAAACCGCCGAACCGGCCCGGAGAGCAGAGGGGCCAGTACGAGAAGCCCCACGGCGGAAAGAGCGCGGAAGGAGGGACAAGCAGGACGCCCTTCGATCCGAGCAAACCGATTTCCTGTAATGGGTGCGGTAAGCTTGCATATTTCCGCCGCTATTGCCCTGACTGCAATAAGGGAAACGCCTCCGGGAGCGGCTAAACGGGACTCAGGCCGAACCCAAGGGCCAGAGAGTCCCAGAGATGCCCAGAAGCTCGGGCCCACGGAATGAACGAGACCGCGCGGAGCTCATCCGCGGCGGGATAGACTCGATGAAGCCAGAGGAGCACAGGAAGGGAATCGATTCCCAAGATTCTAGTCCTCAAGGTCAGCAGGAGCCACACCGGAGCTACCGTCTAGAGGACGAGACGCGCTGGTGGCTCCAAGCGGAAATAGGCGATTTCCGGATCAGAGCCCTGTACGATCCAGGAGCTTCGACGACGGTAATGGGGTCTAATGGCCTCACAATCGCTACCGCCCTGGGAAAATCGCTCTCTACCGAAAACGCGGGGAGAGTGAAATTGGCTGATGGACATGCACAACCACTGAGTGGGCACGTAATGTTGCCTTTCACCATCGGTGGTGAGACCAAGGAGCTCAGGGTTGCCATTATGCCAAATCTGGACGCCGAATGTTACGTAGGAGTTAATTTCGTACGTGCATTTCGTGCAGTTCTAGACCCAGACGCTGATCAGCTGTTCCTCAAAAACAGCAAAGCCCACGTCCAGTTAGAGGTAGCTAGCTTGGACGGAGGGACGGCTTCTTTGTCGTCAGCAGGTGTGGCTGACGCAACCGACAGTCAACGCGAGGAATTGCGTCAGTTGTTGGACCGAGTTCTATCCAACACCATGCCAAAGATCGGTCGATCTCACGATGTCGAGCACACAATCGACGTCGGATCAGCCAAACCGATCAAGCAGCGGTACTACCCGGTCTCGGACAAAATCCAAGAAGAAATGCACCGCCAAGTGAAGGAGATGCTTGACTCCGGGGTCATTGAGTCCTCGACCAGCGGATGGTCCAACCCGGTGGTGATGGCGAGAAAGGATGACAATTCTAGACGGTTTTGTATCGACTTCAGGAAAGTCAACGCTTTAACAAAACCAGATGCATATCCTTTGCCTTTCATGCACGATATACTGCGCAAACTAAGAAAGGCTCGCTATATCTCCACTCTCGACATGAATTGCGCCTATCATCAGATACCGTTGCAAGTCGAGTCGCGCCCTATTACTGCTTTCACAGTTCCTGGATTGGGACTGTTCCAGTTCACGAGGATGCCGTACGGATTGGCATACGCGGGGGCGACCTTTCAACGGATGATAGACCAAGTCGTAGGACCAGACCTGGCGCCGCACGCTTATGCTTACCTTGATGATATTATCGTCGTGTCGGAGACATTCGAGGATCATAAGCGTTACCTAGAGGAAGTCCTTAAAAGACTGGCAGAAGCTGGACTTTCAATAAACCGGGATAAGTGCGTTTTTTGTAAGTCAGAGGTTAAGTATCTTGGCGTACTGGTAAACCGGGACGGAGTACGTCCCGATCCCGCCAAGATAGAGCCGATAAAAGAGTATCCGGCTCCGAAGAATATTAAACAGCTTCGCCGTTTCCTCGGTATGGCTTCTTGGCATAGGCGATTTATGCCGGATTACGCGACAATCGCAGAACCCTTGACGCGTTTAACCAAGAAGAACCAGCGGTATGAGTGGCTTGATGAGCAAGAGCAAGCCTTCCAACAGCTCAAGGCCGTCTTAATGACAGCACCGATTCTGCAGCGTCCTGTCCCAAATGGGCAGTACATACTGCAGACAGACGCCAGTGACACCGGTATAGGGGCTGTGCTACTCCAACTCGTGGATGAAGACGAAAGAGTTTTGGAGTACGCAAGTCGGATCTTGTCCCCAGCCGAGAGGAATTACAGTGTCACCGAACGAGAATGTTTAGCCGTTGTCTGGGCAATAAAGAAGTTCAGGCAGTATATAGAAGGTTACGAGTTTCGAGTCGTAACCGACCACAACAGTTTGCGTTGGCTCTGCAATATGCGCAACCCAACGAGTCGTCTCGCAAGATGGGCTCTCGAACTCCAAGCGCACACCTTCACGATTGAGCACAAGAAAGGTGCGCTTAATCATGTTCCAGACGCGCTCTCCAGAATGTATGAAGAGGGAGAGCCGACGATAGCCTCGGTCTCTTGGAGCGACACCACTGTTGACCCATGGTATCTCGCATGGGTAAAGGATGTATCAGAGAGACCACGGGAATTCCCCGAATGGAAAGTAGTAGGGGGAAATCTATATACTTACCGGCCTGACCCCACCTTAGAGGACGTCATGGAAGATCCCGAGGCATGGAAGATGGTAGTGCCTCAAGAGAATCGCCCGTCGATTCTAAGAGAATGTCACGACGATCCAACTGCTGGCCACTTAGGTCGCGAAAAGACTTTCGCACGGGTTGCCAGATTATACTATTGGCCCCGATACTACGCGGAGGTAGGTGACTACGTGCGGAAATGTCAATCTGCCAGCAGTGTAAGGTAGAGCAGCAACCGCCTAGAGGCCTAATGGGCCGTAGAGTAGTCGAAAGACCTTGCAGGTAGTCGCAGGTGATGTGACTGGACCATTACCTCGCTCTACCCACGGATTCGAGTAATTCTAGTCTTCCCGGACTTATTTACGCGCTGGATTGAAGCGGTCCCAATTAGAAAAGCAAACGCAAAGACCCATAGTAAAGGAGTTACACGAGCGTGTCCTCATGCGGTTTCGGCACGCCGGAAGTATTTCACCTCCGATAATGGGACCGAGTTCAAAAACAAGTAGTGGTCGACGACTATCTCAAAGAGAAGGGAGTGTACCATACGACGACACCTCCTTACCACCCTCGAGCAAACCCCGTAGAAGGTCGAACCGCACGCTTAAGACAATGGTAGCTTCGTACATCAAGGAAAAGCATACCAGCTGGGACCGAAAAGCTACCGGAATAGTGTTGTGCAATAAACACAGCG